>CM068368.1:487905091-488387591 GCA_034769895.1 Magicicada septendecula
TAATGTCTTTTGTGTTTGTTCAAGGTATTCTTTTATTTCTTTGCTAAGTTGCCTATTCGTATTATTTAAATGCTTGCCTATTCTAGCATTTATTAAAAATACATTCAATTCATTTCTAATTTAAATTTTCTACTTTCATCTTTTTAATGTGTCGTCCAGATGACTTTCTACCTGTAGTCAGAATGTCACTTATATATTCTGAATATAATAGAAGTTTTAATATAACAGATACCTTAAGTATTGCTCCTTTTTTGTTTATTTGTTGATTTCTCCTTAACAGTAGAGACATTTAGTAATGAAGGGTTTCCACCTGGTAAAATGATTTCGTTTGGTCATAGATCGTTCCAAACGATCAGGTCCAAAATCTATGACCAAAATCCGAGACAAAGTATCGTTCATAATAAAACTGCTATGTTGTTGAAAAATAAAATTGATTTGTAATGTGATCTTTTGGTTTGAAAGATCCGAATTTGTATTTTATGAAATACAATTAGAAAACTTTTATTAGGCCTAATAATAGAAAATATATGGTACTTAGGCCTACTTATAGAACACCCTACTCTTATTTTTTATAAAATGGTTCCGTTTTCTTAACGATAACGATAGCCTATGTTAATTAAATGGAAATAGTTATAAATAAATAAAATTAAACATTAATCGGAAAAATAATTGAACAAATTAAATACACAAATGCTTTCCTTTTTTATCGTGTTATTTGAATATTTTTTATTGTATTTAAATCTAGTTACTCTTCTTAAAACGAGGATACAATTTTCCAACGCATCAAAGACGAAACAATTACATGCTAAAAATAAAAGAAACTGAAACTACAAAACACAAAGGCAATTATAACAGGAAAAACATTATTTAACAAAAAACAATTTCGACGAAACCGAAACATCGAAGCATGATAATGTTTTTAGGCTTTTGAAACGTATAATGTGGATTACGTTTGGTGGATTACGTAAATAATTTCCAAACCACAGACGATCACAAACAGAGTATGTAAAACCAAATTTATTCTCACTAAAACGTTTGCTAAACTCAATGTCAGCAGCGATTATTTCTGTCTTGATGCGTTTACATATCAAATTTCTAGACTGTGGGGAATCGAAAGTGTGGAAGCGTCACGTTTTTCGATGACGTTTTTGTGGAATGACCCCCAGCCTAAAAACATTGTCATGTTAAAAGTTTACAATCAAGAGTCGTCGACTTTTAGATGGATAACAATGCTATAGTGTCATCATAGCTTTTAATACACGACTGAGAAAGTATTAAACGTTTCATATTTGTAGCTGTCATGGCTCACTTTGAGCTGTTTATTTAGGGAGGCCATGGCGATGTCGCAAACATGACTAAATTTATTCAGTTGTGACACAATTTACAGGTGAAAGCCGGATGTTTGATTCTATATATGAAGTTTATACAATAGAAAACGTTTACTGTTGTTTGATATTGGCAACACTGATTGTTTGGTTTTATTGCAAATGGTCTGATTCCAAACTAGGCTTCAGCATTACTGACGTTGACAGTTCCTCTACATTGTTGTTGAAACCATGACACACAAAAATAATTGTACTCAAATTCGTTTAAAATATGTTGTATAAACGTACAGGCCTATTAAGCTAGATAAAAAGAACCAATTTTTGTAGTCATATCCTCCGTACATTTAATATAAGACATTAAGATTTGATATCTTGCATCAAACATGAAGAAATCGATAAAAATTCAAATTGTATATTTCAAGTTAAAGAGTTATCTTTCAAAACTATTTAAATATGTTTTAGTAATAATTATTTAAGTTATGTGTTAAGTTTACCATTACAATTGTTAGAAATAATTTTGTGGAATATACACTTTAATGACACTGGTAAACAAAGATTTTGCCCCAGAGCTAGTAAAGGCGTTTTTTAGATGTATTTTTCCCCCTGAATTAAAAAATGTTAACAGAATTTTTCTATTACCCTTAGTTTTCAAGTTACCCCCTCTTAAGTGATATATATATGTTATGGAATTTATGCAATTATGTTATGATATCATTTATAATACATGAATGAATAAAAAATTTGTATTGATTAAGCATTTAAGAATGATCAGTTTGATATGAAAGAAAGTCTGAAATGGCATAGAACAATAAACAATATTAATCATAACTGCTGGATGATGCAATTCCAAAATAATGAGTTAGTTAGTGTTTTTAGAAATAGGCATAACGACTTCAACCATTTTTTTTTTCATTTGAAGAATAATTTGTTTTTTGTAATAATGTTTTTTTCGTAATGAAATCACTTGGTCACGAGTATAAAACAAAGGAGCGGCGTTTGTTTATTGATTCTTCTGAAGTTAGTCTGAAAGCCGTGCTTTTGCACATTGGGAATAATTTTCCATCAGTGCCACTAGCTTATGCTACGGATTTGAAAGAAACTTACGAGATCATGAAACTTCTGCTGGATAATATAAAGTACGAAGAATTTCAGTGGAATATTTGTGGTGACTTACAAGTAATTGTTCTCTTATCCTAGGCCTTTAACTTGGTTTCACCGTACGTAAAATCATTACGTACAGAAAGAGTGGCCAAATCGAATATCATTAACTCCAGGAAAGAAGAATGTTGTTAATGCATCACTTGTTGATTCAAAAAAAGTTTATTTACCTCCGCTACATACAAAGCTGGGGCTTGTGAAAAATTTCGAGAAAGCACTGGATCGAAATGGGCTTGGAATTTCGTACTTAAAAATCAAGGTTTCCCAAGATGAGTGACGCAAAAATCAAAGAAGGAATCTTTGTAGGACCTCAAATAAGAGGTTTAATTAAAGATGACAACTTTGATAGTGCGTTAAACGAGGTGGAGAAAGTTGCATGGGAGTCTTTTAAAAGCATTTGCCAGAACTTCTTAGGAAACCATAAATCCGAAAATTACAAAGAAATAGTGGACGATCTTTTAAAATCTTATAAAATCATGGGATGCAACATGTCACTGAAGATTCACTTCTTGGACTCACACTTAGATTTCTCCCCACCAAATCTAGGAGCAGTCAGCGACGAAAATGGTGAACGGTTCCATCAGGATATTTCGGACATGGAAAAGCGGTACCAGGGCAAGTGGAGTCCGAGAATGCTAGCTGACTATTGTTGGACCCTAAAGCGAGATATTCGTGAGGCAAAATATCGTAGAAAATCCAACATTACTACTTTTTAGGTAAGATAATATTGTATTGAGTATGCATTTTAAATACGTAATGTTGTAAAATTAAAATAGGTATCTCTAAAAATCCTTACGTGATAGAAAAATTCTGAAACCATATCCGAATTCAGCCCGAAAAATATAAATGTAAAAATCGAACCACATAAGAAATGTGAAAAGTGCTTAGAAAAAATTGCGCAGGTTTGGATAGATTAGGGAAGAAAAGATACCACAAAAGTGGTGGTCACTCTACTGGTAGAAGAAGGTATAGCATACAACAATATAATATGCAGGGTACCTTCAAAGATAGGACGTTAGCATTAAGTAAAGCTATGGATCAACAGAGCGTTTTCTCTCCTCAGTCTTTTACTTCACAATAGAAGAAGAAAGGATTAAAACGTTAATTCTCTTTAGCCTATTACGCGGGGCTACAGAGTACTATAAAATATTTGAAATAGTTTTAGAAACAGTTGAGATTGAAAGAGACAAGAAATTTGAAGTGACAAACTCAAAGATGCCGCCAACGGACTATTTTGCACAGGTCTATACAGCATACACAGAATGCCAGTTAGGGAATTGCAGTTCGATTTTTAATTACTTTGATGTTCGTTGTTTACTTAGGATGAATGTTTTAAAATTGCGTAAACTTTCAGTTACCTCACCGCTTTCAGTTACCCTACCGGGGGCTAAAATTGAATTGATCAGAACTTACAGAGGTCGGGTAAACTGGGTACCCTAATCGCTTTCATCAACAAGCACAATCATTTTTTACTTAAATTGTAACAAAACTACTTTAAAATAAATATAAAATTAAATTAAATGAAGTACCTAAAGTAAAGTAAAATAAAATAAAATAACGTAATTAAAAAAGGGGACCCGGTAGGTAAAAAATCAAAAAAATTCACATTTTCTGTTTTTTTCTATTAAATTATAGATGGTTTCTTAATGAACATTTTGATATATAATATGCGGTATTTTGATTGCTATTAAGCAGTGAAAAAAATTAATAATACGGGAATGTACATGAAAACTTCAGAATGAGACGCGGAATGATGCAGTGGACGTAATCGTTACTATTAGTTCTTATAGTACACAGCTTATAAACTTATATTTTGGTTTCTGTAGTTGGCTATAGAACTTCTGAGTTGGCTAACCTGATCACAGCAGATTTCACAGTCAGCTGTGACTTCTTGTTGTGATTTGCGGGTAAACAAAAACCAACGTAATTTTGTGTTTTTTTAGTTTTATTTTGGTGTTTGTGATATTTAGTATTTGTGAAATGCCTAGAAGACCAAGAAAACCACGCACTGTCTTCAAAAAAAGAAGGAATGTAGGTATGCCTCTGAATAATGAAAGCCTAATTGAAGAAAGTAGGACTAGCCATAACCAAACAATTTCAACTGGTGAATATTCACTTGAGCCTAGGTCTAGCCAACCAAAACCAAAAGTTCTGACAGTGCCTCCAAGAAAAAACTTGGTAATATTGATGACAATTATGAAAAATACAATACAGACCTAAATAAATAAAACATAATTATAGACCTAGATTTGTTGAAACAGGCATTATCGCAATTAGTGATGTGTTCTAAATGTCACTCACTTGGTATCGAAGTGCGGAAAGTTTCAAACATAGGTTTAGCTTCAAAACTTGAAATTTATTGTAATAACTGTAATTATTCCCATGACTTTTCTACCTCTGATAAAGTAAAGTCAACAAAATTATTTGAAATCAATGTTCGGCTGGCATACGGCCTTCGTGTCATTGGTAAAGGGTGTGAAGCTGCAAAGACACTTTGCGGCATTATGAATTTACCAAGCCCTCCTTCAAGGTTTTCACCTTATATTGAGGTTTTGGGGTCTGCAGCAGAAGATATATGTTTCGAAACAATGAAAGATGCTGTGGAGGAGGCAGTGGGAGTGAATGAGGGAGTACGGGACATCCCAGTCCAGTCGCCATCGATGGCACATGGCAGAAACGTGGCCATACGTCATTGAACGAACGGGGTTGTGACGGCCACCAGTTTTGACACAGGCAAGGTTGTTGATGTGTCTATCATGTCAAAACATTGTATTTGCCCTGATAAGGCAAAACATCTTACCACCTGCATAACTAACTACAGAGGATCCAGTGGGGGAATGAAAATTCAGGAGGCTGTTGAAATTTTCAAAAACTCGGTGTCTGCATATAATGTCCGGTATACAAAATATTTGGGTGACGGCGACTCAAAAGGATTTCAAGCTATACAAGACATGAAGCCATATGGAAATGAAACACCTGTTAGTAAGTTAGAATGCATTGACCACATTCAGAAAAGGATGGGCACTAGGCTAAGAAAGCTAAAAGCAGAAAATAAGGGCCTCAAATTGTCAGATGGTAAAACGTTAGGTGGCAAAAACCGATTATCATCCAGTGTGATTGATCAAATTCAAACATATTATGGTCTTGCCATAAGAAGAAGTTCAACAGTAAATGACATGAGACAGGCTATTTGGGCCCTATATTTTCACAAGATATCAACAGACACTAAACCCCAGCATGGCTTGTGTCCAAAAGGGAAAGAAAGTTGGTGTAAGTATCAAAAAGCCATAGAGGCAGGTGAAACTTACAACCACAAAAACAGTATTCCAGAAGCTATTATGGAATTCATCAAGCCAGTTTTCAAAAGCCTATCTGAAACAGAGCTACTAAAAAAGTGTTTGCATAAATAAACGCAGAATCTAAATGAAAGTGTGAATAGTGTGATTTGGGCAAGACTACCAAAGGTTGGCTTTGTTAGAATCAAAACCCTACACTTTGGAGTGTATCAAGCTGTATCTACATTCAATTGTGGACAGATTACTAAGTGTAAAGTTTTAAGTAAGTTAGGAATAGATGTGGGAAAGAATACAATTGAATCGATGAAAGCGACTGACAAGGAAAGGCTGCGAAACTCCCTACGAGCCACTGCGGGGATGAAAAAAAAAAAGCAAGGCAAGCAAAGAGGCAGGCCAAAAGAAGGTTAAAAGATGAAGAAGAAGATCCAGACAATCCAACCTATGGAGCTGGGATGTTTTAAAATAAAAAAGTAAGTGCTTATTCTATGTTTTATGTTATTATTAGCATACTAATTTTCTATTGCGGTTTGCCGAAAACTGTGTTTTTTCAATTTGGTGCACACTTTTTTCAAAAACTACTTAAGATAACAGGATGAAATTTTCACCATGTTTTCTTTACCACCTGATGCACACTTTAACACAAGGATTTTTTGATCTAGCCATAAATTTTGTTTTTAGAAATTTTTAATCAATAAATTTTATAAACAAAAAAGTTACATTCAAAGAAAAAATTATATTTTTGTAAATAAAAGTCAAATGACAAAATCCCTGTGTTAAAGTGCACTATAAGATCCAAAGAATACATGGTAACAATTTCATTCAGTTATCTCCAGTAGGTTTTGAGAAAAATGTGCACCAAATTTACCAATTTTACATGTAAAAGATAGACCTTACCGGGTCCCCTTTTATATATATAGTGTATACAAAGAACATCTTTGCAATATTCAACATTACTATTATTATTTCTGAGATTTTAGAATAGCCAATTTCAACAAAAACTGTCACCATAAACATTAACACATAAAAGAAGAGGTTAATAAAAACAATAATGCAAAATAAATTGGTTTTACATATTAATGTCCAATGACTATTGGGCCTATAACATATAACAGAGTCTGTTGAGCATATAAGGGGTCCCCTTAAGCTTTTGATTTAGATCTTTCCTTTAACCATCATCAGAAGATTAGCGTTTATCACTATGTATTTATTTGTAGTGTGTGTGCGTGTGTTTGCGCACAATGTTTTTTTTTATAGGAATGTGTCACCTGCAATGTTTAACGTCAATTGTTAATGACTAAGTAGGATGATATTCTAAGCAGAGATATATCTGGATGCTTTAGCATTTTCCAAGATGAGAGTGGAACCGAACCACTACACCATAGCGTCTTGTAGTGAGCCTCTTCGTAAATCTGTCATGCATCAAATTACAGTATCTCTAAAGGTAAGTCGTATCTCTAGTAGGCCTATATCTGCTACAGAGATATGATGCACGATATTATGATGTCACAAATAATTAAAATATATCGATTTCGGAAGACTCTAGTTTCTATCTGCAGCCCCTGAGGCGTGAAGTATGTTAGCAGCTGCATGCCTTATTCACAGCACTGTTGACGATAGTTTCATTGAACCAATTTAAATAAAATAAGTCAGACATCGCGAAAGGTTTACAGTAAACGCCTCCACGCTTCCGATACCAACTCACTTCTGTGAAAGTCTTTGCAACTTGTGTTGCAGGCAGGAGTAACCAGACTTTAACCAGTAACTACATTACATAATTTTTAAAAATAGTTCGGCGCCAGCTGAATCTAGGCAGACAGCCATTTCCTTCTTCCATAAATCAACGAAGAAGAAAAACCTTGCAAAAATAAGATTTAACATGTGAAACACGTAATACGTAGTGCAACGCGGTAATCAACCCAGATTTGCGATGTGCACTTAACGCATGCGCGCGCGTGTGTGTGTGTGTGTGTGCGCGTGTGCGTGTTTGTGCGTTGAGAGCGAGAGAGAGAGAGGGGGGAGAGACTTACTTGTGCGGAGTATCCATTAATGATGCGTACTCACACGTGGTGTGGAACGGATAAAAAAAAGTTTAATTTCAATTAATTGGTGTGGGGCTTGGTAGACCATTGAGTACGGTATTGACTACTAATCTGAACCCCAAGTTCGATCTCCGTTAGTATCGTAAAGAGAATGATTCAACGTCCTGGTCGACAATGGAAATAAATACCTATTGTGACATTACGTAGCTGAAGTCAAGTTGATGTAAGAATTGCTGAACATGCCCGCAGCAACCATCTTCTGGAGCACGGATAAAATGTATCTTCAGGCGCCAGGTGATAATATGTATTTAACTATCACGTTTCTTTAAAATAATAGTGATTAGTAAGAGTAATGGGACTGTTGGAATCAGTCGAGTCGTTTTAAAGTACTGTTAATAATTAAAAAAAGGCATTTTGCTCATTCTATGATAGGCATGGTTAGAGCGAAACGTTCTGTTTTGTGACGGTGGTAGACATACACGTAGTATCACAAGAGAAAATTGTTTTGTTTTGTTAGTATTTGCAATGATACCTAACGCGAGTGGAGAACGAATGAATAAGAATGTAAATTCATAAACAAATCTAATATCAATTACTAGAGGCGACTGTGTACTTATTATTTTAATTTCTTTACTCTTCAAAGAAATATGAAAATGGAAGAACCCCATATATGGATTGTATGATCCACACTTGAAAAGAACACTGCACAGAGAATAGAGAACGAGGTAAACACTAGTTATCATCACATCTTCAGCCAAAAATGATTTGTTCGGGTTCCGAGTGTCACTACAACGTTCCACACGTCTCAATCCTTTCGTCTTGTAATTCAAGGATAAAATTCAAAATTCAAGGAGACCAAGAGTAGGTGGAAGAAACAGGGAGAGAGAGGTTGGGGAAAGAGAAGGAGAGGTAGAAAGAGAGAGAGAGAGAGAGAGAGAGAGAGAGAGAGAGAGAGAGAGAGAGAGAGAGAGAGATGGGACAAGTGAGCAGCGACCGGATTTTATTTTGGCCCTGTTGTTTGATTAAAAGACAACAGCTATTGTAATGGGGGACATTAGGCAACCCTGAGGGGCGAGGACACAGCAGACCTCTTGGGAAATTGTCGTTGCGATCTACCCCTCACCCACCCCGTCAATAGTAAACCTTTCTCCTTCGGTCCGGTTTATTGTTATAAGGCTGTTATTGTGAATTATAAATGTCTGGTGTGCGCGCTATTAAGGAAATCGTTTTCACTTAAAACAAAAAAAAAAACATATTCAGCGGTATCATACAAAGGGGAAGGCGATAATCATCACATGAGTTCAGGCATGGGTTTGTTGGTTAAACCTGGTCCTACAGCTAAACTATCGATAGGCTTTTACAAATTAAAATATTTTAATGAATGTAAAAGTTATTAGTTAAAAAAATTAACTAATCTCTGTTGTTATGAATATTCAATTTTAATTTTTGTATATCGATTCAATTCTGACTTCCGCTGATTTAATTCTAGCATTACATTTTACGTTTCAGTGACATACAATGATATATCTATAATAGAATACAACACAGTCCATATTCATAGCAGTTTTCAAGTCATTTTACTACATTTTATTATTATTAAGATAATAATTGTTATTTCATTGTGTTAACTACTGTAATTATTTTTTAAAAGTTGTCAGTAACTATTCTCACGAGGATTGTTTCATCACTGTTTGAGATTCTTCTTCCTTTCCCTTAATTATTATTTTTTATTTCGTCCTGTTTACACATAAATAAAAACATATTTCAACTTTACTCTTCTTCATTCCGTGCGAAAATGCCTTCTGCTTCCACCTGTTTCATAAAATGTGTTAATACAACAAAGGAAGTTAGGTTGCATAAAAAGTACATTTAAGGGGTTGACCAAGATATTGTTTTCTCATTACTTTTTTTACCATCCTCTTTTTCGTTCTCTCTCCTCTACCTCTTGGCACTCATCACACACTACACCAATAATCTGAATGACACCTTGATTATGTTATTTTTACAATTATCCATTTATTCCATTTATCACACGTTTTACAGTTTTTCGTTCGCTACAAACAACACAGACGAATTTTCTTTATCTAATAGTTATGAACTATTAAAATACTCTTTGTCCCTTAAAGTTTTATTTTTAAATCAACGGGGTTTTTCACCTTGTTTAAGTTAACTTTTCATGTGGCCGAGAAATCAAGTGGACGCCTATTTCTTTTTCCTATTATGCATATGATTCTAAACTGATTCTCTGTTATCAGAAAGAAAAAAAAATATGAGAACGCGCAGATATCGAAACTTAAAATTCACTTCTAAGACAGAGCGGTAAGAAATCTTTCACAAATTGGATTTAGGATACATGATGTTACCTATGTAATTCGAGCTATAAGATTGTTGGAAGATTTTGATTTCAAAGCGCCCTCGTCCTCTGCCTTATGCTATCCAGTCTCCGTTGTCGAATTTTTTTCAATTCCTACATCTAAATTTTTCCACGCCCTACATCATTTAAGAGTCCTTCAAACAGGAGTTCCATTTCATCGAATCCATTTCACTTGCCTGTCTGACATTATGCACTTCTATGCTTTGAAATTAAATCATATCATTCTTAATAGACCTGTATTAAATATTTGGTTTTTCCTGCTTTTTTGCGTGTTTCAGAAACGACAGTTTTTATACTTGACTTTTAATAAAACTAAAAAGGAAAAGTATCTTGCTAAATAGTATGAATCTGATTTCTAAATAATTTGCTAATTAGTACTTACTACGATTTTCATAAGAATTTATTTAATTAATGAATTTCATGTAAGTTGTTGTCAACGATTATAAGATCTTTTTCTTTGATCTGAGAGATACTTTTATCATGTATTCCTATTAGCTAAACGAACATCTGAATCAAATTACTATTGGAAAATCGAAGTCATGTCGCCGGCAACTGTCTTACCACGGCCACTCTGATTTACGTTAAAGTTTTGTAACAATTCGTTTCTCCAACAAAATTACATTTCTTTTGTATTCACATTAAATGTAATAGTTGCATACCTTGCGAGTAACCCAGATATCTGGATTAATAAAATTTTGCAATGGTTGTTTTTTAAATTCTTGGACAGTGTTTTTACTTTACCTTAGATGTTATTTATCTTCAGAAATAATTAATCTTCTGTTCTCCTTGTAACCTAACAAACTAAATTTTTCGTATGTTGAACACATAAGCAATTTATGCGCGCGCGTGTGTAATAATAATAATAATACTCGATTTTTGTTTACCACGTACGCGGTGTAGGCGTTAGTCAGGGTAAACTGTGTTATGTGAGCCGTTCGGCAGTGTGGCCAGTACTACGCCCATTTCTGCAGACTGGGTCGACCTGGGGGCTGAAAAGCACACTTTGATTTTATGGTTCGCTCGGGAATCGAACCCGGGCTGTCTTAGCTAAGCAGCTAGGCGCCAAACCCACTGGTTTACTCACGGTCTACAAAAACGTACATGTATATATATATATATATATATATTACTTTAATATTTATACTAAATTTACCTCAAGATGTTTTTTCTATTTGGAACATGTTTCGAGAGTTCCTGTTCTCTCATCTTCAGCCTTCGCCATCTTGTTTCTGGTGAAGTATTTGTGTGTTGGCTGCTGGTTGTTATTAAGGTTGTTTGTTGGTCTTTGGTCTTTTAAAGTTGTATTATTGTGTGTCGTTGTGGTAGGCCTATATGTTTTTGTATTTTGTGTATTTTCGATGTTGAGTGCTTTGAATATTGTGTCATGTTTTGTATTGATTTCTATTTGTTCTGGTATTAGTTTGTTTTGTGTTTTATGTTTGTATATCTGTAAATTTTCCCAAATGTTCATTATGGTGCCTTTGTGTGGTATATGTTTTATTAGTGATACATTGGTTATGTTTGGGAATTCGTGTCCTGTGTTTATTGCATGTGTGGCTAAATTGGATTTATATATTTCTGGTTTTTTGTATGCGTTTAGGTGTTCAAAATAACGTTTTTTCAGCTGTTTTTTTGTTTGTCCTATGTAACATTTATTGCAATCTTGGCATTCAATTTTGTATATACCATTAGTTGTTGTATTATCTTTGTTGTGTGAGCTATTTAGAATTTGTAATTTATTTTTATTAGTTTTGTATGCTATTTTTATATCTGTGTTTTTAAATAGTTTTGTTAGTTTTGTCATTTTATTATTTATGTATGTGAATGTGGCCCATTTTTTGTTGTTGTTATTATTTATGTGTTGTTCATTTTGATTAATTCTTAGTTGTTCAGTTTTTATTTTGTATTTGATTTTATTTTCTATTTTGATCATAGTATTTTTATTGTATCCATTTTCATAACCAATTTGGTATTTTATATTTCTTTCTTTGTCAGTTTCTTGTTTGTTTAGGGGTATTTTGTACATTCTGTTAAATAACGAATAAAATGCTGCCATTTTATGTTGTGGTGGGTGGTCAGAATGGTTAGGTATAATGATGTTAGTGGAAGTTGGTTTTCTATATATTGCATATTGTATGTGTTTGTTGTATCTTGTGATGGTTATGTCTAAATAGTTGATTTTGTTATGTTTTTTTTTTCTTCTGTGAATTGTATTTTGGGATGCATGTTATTGATTTGTTTCAATATGTTCTCTGCATTTGTGTTTTTGTTATTTGATACGTATAGTCCATCATCTACATATCTTATCCATATGCCATTTGGGTCATGTGTTTTTATGATATTTTGTATTTTGGTGTCTATGTGTTGTAGGAATATTTCTGCTATTATGCTTGATAATGGTGATCCCATTGCTAAACCTTCTTTCTGTTGATAAATTTACAGATATACAAACATAAAACACAAAACAAACTAATACCAGAACAAATAGAAATCAATACAAAACATGACACAATATTCAAAGCACTCAACATCGAAAATACACAAAATACAAAAACATATAGGCCTACCACAACGACACACAATAATACAACTTTAAAAGACCAAAGACCAACAAACAACCTTAATAACAACCAGCAGCCAACACACAAATACTTCACCAGAAACAAGATGGCGAAGGCTGAAGATGAGAGAACAGGAACTCTCGAAACATGTTCCAAATAGAAAAAACATCTTGAGGTAAATTTAGTATAAATATTAAAAATTATTATATACATCAAGAAACGGACTGTAGCAGAAAGTGATTGAAATATATATATATATATATTGTATATAAGATATAAGTTATATAATATTGTGATATTGTTCAATATGGTTTCTTCTGCAAGCAGAGTATTGCGTTTTTGTTGTTTCAATACCTTACGCACGCTTCACTGAAAAAAATCAAGATCATCAGAGGTTTTTAAGTAATTACAATCGAAATATTATATTGATTGCTGCAAGAGCCTTTGAGTTACGAATATAGAAAATTATATAATTATATATAAAATTATAATAAAATATTATAAGGTAAATATATATATTATATTAGTTATATAAAATTATAAGGTGAAAATAAACCTATTTGCAGTGTATTTATTTGAAGATATTACATAAGAGACATGCAGGAAACTCAACGATTTACAAAGGAATGTATATATGAAAACCTTAGACATAGGCCTACATTTTAAACTCCCAGTTTATCGACTACACATTTGTATACGCGTAGTGTCGGAAGCCTTCTATAGGCTATATGAATAATAAAACTGATAGCGTACTTCAGTGTGCAATAAAATAAAATATTTGTTGCCTCTTTATTGCGCAGTATGTTTAAAGAGCATTGTTTAGTTTTATCATATGTACCTCGATACTGGGTAATAAACCTTTTGTTGGCAGATGGCACTTGGGAGTTTTCAACGAGTGGGTCATTTGTTCGATTTCCGACAGACATTACTAAAGCCTTCTGAACAATACGATTCTTGATATGTCAGTCCGCTACTAAAAAGTACTCTTGTTAATGGTAAGTGACTGTTAACTTTTTCCCATGACTTAATTTTCTTGTAGTATGAATGAAACATTTGTAAACTATCTTTGCGGTGTAAATTTACTATGTCGATGAAATAATTGCTGAGGTGCGAGAATTAATCATGATAGATTCGTTGTACAGGCAAAACATAAACTCAAACCGATTAGTAGGCCTAACTGTAGCTGGCGAAAGTAAAAAAAGTGCATGCCTAGTGACACTTAAATTTCTAGAACATGGCGTTCTTGAGATTCAGCAACTATGATCCCTGAAAATCGTTATAACGTATGAATAGTTTTATTCAAACTACTTTACTGCCCAAGAAGCTGTGAAGTTTGCTAAATAGCATGAGCATGGATTGAGTTGATCCAACTACTCTACATCGAGATCTGGTTAAGAGATCTGTTCGAGTTAGTAAAATGCAAGATAGAACACAAAACATTTAATCAGCCCTCTTCCCTCTTCTATACGTAAGTACTAGTTTCGTCAAACTAAGTTAGAATAAACTTATTTCATCTAAACACACGTGATTCTTTGATTTAAGTTCTTTCATATACAGTGAACGGAGCGCGTCCATACGGTTGAAGGCGTGCGTTTTTAATGTTTTTGTAAGGAATACATTGTTGCTCTGCCTCTATGTTTACATTATTCCACGGCATACTGCTGTATATAAGTTGGAATCTTCCTCTCTTGTAGTCCATTTGTAGCATTATAGGGTAATATTTTCGTGTTTAACGAGGCAATACTAAGGAATATTCTGTTTTTCTCTTGTTTCGTTGTTGAATATTTTTCTTATTGACTCCTTGTATTCCACAGCATCTGTGTAGTATTTATAGTAGTATTTACGTAGGCTTACATTCGAATTTCGTCACACATAACGCCCATCGTTATTTGCTGAGACAAGATAAGTGAAATGTGCATAGATTTGAATATTTTTTGGAATCTATTTAACTATTTGTTATTTTGTTCCTTGCTCTTGTCCTAACAAAATATCTAGAAACGTATAAACAGCCGAGTTACCTCAGCTAATTTGTACGTTTCATAATTCATACAACTGCATGTTGGTCAAGCTTAACTGTAGAAAAATTTTGAAATTTCAAAACTGATAATTTGATGGTACCATTTTTTTTGCAAGCAACCAACGTGCTTGAATCAAAGTTATTATTTACCAAAAGTCTACTCTGTTCTCTCTTAGGCTTCCGCGGCCGGTATCCATTATGTTTTTGAAGTCGTATTCCGGTATGGACCGCGTCAAAAATGTCTTGTATGACTTCAGAAACATAATATACTGTATTCACGCTTACTAATTATAAACACAGTGAAGAATCAATAAATACATTATGTAATGTAAAAATTCTTACAATAAGACTAGAAACAATTTTAATGTTTTTTATCCCTCGATTTTCAAAAGTATTGAGAAAATACTAGCCTATTCATAATGTGGCCTCTGAAATAAAAATAGGATTGCGTCAATGTGATTTCTGTCGATATTGCTTTTCAATAGCTTATAGTGATGGGAAAGTTTATGCGGCAAGATACTACTACAGCCAAGGAGGGACTGTTTTTAATTGAACCTATCAGTATTTAGCTTATGAAAATTATGTTGCAGTAGTCTAAAGAAACAAACAAGATCTGGGTAAACTCTCGTGACTCATGAATGTTATAGAAGCGGCAAGTGAAGTGAGCCTGGAAATGAATTTAGAAAAAACAATAGCCATAGTTTTTTAAAGGAAAAGAAGAGAAGGAAACCTGAATAGAATGGTAGTGGGAGAAAAGAATGTGGAAAAGGTGAGAAATTTTAAGTATTTAGGATAGCTAATGACTGAGGACAGAAAACAGAAGCCCGGGTAACAGACAGTCCCAACATATCTTACTCAAGACCACAAAAGTAAAAGTTTACAAGACAGTAGTGAGACCTATGTTTACCTATGGAACAGAGGTATAGGCAGGAAGAGCCTATCAAGCTTTTGACAGCCAGAGAAGAAAGCCTGCTCCAGAGATGGAGGCGATAAAGTTTGAGGAAAGTATTTGAAACGGTTAATCAAGGTGGAGTATGGAGAATAAGAAGAATATCAGAATGGAGGCAGCTGTACAAAGAGCCTGGAATAGTTGCGGAAATAAGAAAAGTCACGAGTAAGATGAGCAGCGCACTTACAAAAAATGTAAAAGGATAAGGTTCAAAAAAAGGTTCTCCAAGGGCGACCAGAAGAGAAGAACCCGAAGTAGAAGTCAATGAAGAAGAGATGGTTGGATGTCCTTGAAGAGGTTCTCAGGAGAATGGGAGTTCGGATATCGAAAAGACTGGAGGAAAATCGACTCATTGTCGAAGGGGCCAGGGTCCTTCAAGGTCTGTACTGTTGAGGATCATGATTCATAATATGAAGAAATGTGATGTCATAGAACGTAATACATTCGTGTGTATTTACGTTAATTTATGTTTCAATTCTTATATTTTAATTTACTTTCATCTTGACGAAATATTTACTACCACTACTACTACCACCACCACCACCACCACCACCACTACTACCACCACCACCACCACCACCACCACCACCACTACTACTACTACTACTACTACTACTACTACTACTACTACTACTGCTACCACTACAACTGCTATTATTATTATTATTATGTTTATTGCATTAACTTGTGGAACTCAGCGGAGTACAATATATACTGAACGGTTCATGTGCGGTTAACGTTCTTATTAATGCTATGCTATTTTAACGCTTAGCACTCGTATGTTGTAGACTAACTCTTGTTTGTTTAGGGACTACTCATATATGTTTTACAATAAATGTAACTGCTTATTATTATTTATTATACTATTATACACACACACACACACACACACACACACACACACACACAAAACGCGCACGCATGTGTATGTGGGGCCTAAATGTTATTATTACATTGTTATTATAACTTATTATATTATTTATTAATGTATTATTACGAGTATATTATGCTCTATTATATTCTTACATAATAATATATAATAATAATAATAAAATAATAACGTTGTACACATATAATATTGAACACATCATATAGAGAAGTGCTCTGCTTTTCGAGCCTTAAGACAGAGGTGCGGGTTCAGAGGTGATCTGAAAACAGACCTCGCAGATGAGACGACGTCGAATGAGAGAACTCAGCTTGATCGACCGGTTATAAAGACCCTAGCTATTGAACTCCCACCCCCCAAAAAAGAAACGTTAATAAATTTATTATATAAAAATGTATTATTATTATTATTATCGTTATTAATATTAGTATTGTTATTAATTTGTGACCATCGAGAAATACTTAAAGTATATTAGATGGTTTTGAATGATACGATCAAATTAGTTATTTTAATTCTGTGTTTCAGTATTTTGATAGTTTGCGGTAGGCCTATATCACATGAAACTACGGTAACTAAAAAACCAAGTAAAAAGCTAAGTAACTAATGGAAAAAAATTATACAGTATTATTGTCAGTTTTCCTACAACCCTCGTGTTTTAACATATTTTAAAAATTGAATAAATTAAAATTAAAATTAAAATTAAATTGTGTTTGAAGACTTTAAAACTGAACAGTTTATTTTAACAAGAACAAACGCGAGTGAGGGCAGAAAAGGCGATGACATCAGCTATTGTTAGCATTTGGCCACGTCCACGTCTGGGGACGTGTCGCCGCGCGTTTCCGGAACTTACAACAATCGGCTCCCGTTTCCGGAACGTGAGGACGACGCAGCCTTAACGGCCAATCAGGGACGCGGTGATGTTGTTCTGGCGGAAGGAGAAACTTTAACCCCAAGTAGTACTGTTTGGGTTCATTCATACAGACTAAACAGAATTCTGAAATTTCATTCAGAACGTATAGTTTAGTAACCTGCTTAAAGTCTTTCTTTCTGCATATTTCTAAATGTGAAAATTAATTCTAACTAGCTTACCAACATTGTTTTTAACATTGTTAAAAGGTAGTAATTGTGAAAGAGGACATAAGAGTCATAAAAGAAGTGAAAATTATAATGATGACAATTATTAAAAAGATTTAAAGTTGTGTTTTGTCAAATAAAAAGCTTGGCCTACCTTATATTTGTTCTGTTTCTGTTAATTTTAAGCTGAAATAAAGTACGAGATTTTTAATGTTAAATTATGATTAATTAGAATTTGCATTAAATTATGAAGATATATATTATTACAAAAATTAACTTTTTTTGGAGTAGCACAAGGCTAACAAATGTTACTGGCAATATGTTAATCTTATTTTCTCTGGAATGTAACTTATTCCTACTGTTAAATACATAGGTAACCAGAAAATGTCAGGCTAAGACATGCATTTTTCGTCTGATAACACGCAGTGTTACTAGTGTTTAGATATTTCTACAGCCTAGTTTTCAAACAGAATTAACACTGCTGCACACTACTATAGAAAAATTATTCCGATTAGCGCTTTCAAGCTTCACAGCTCATCATCAGATCGGAAAATGATGAGCTGTGAAGCTTGAAAGCGATAATTGGAATAATTTTTCTATAGTGGTGTGCAACAGTGTTAATTCTGTTCTAAGGCTTTCACGGTCGGTGTCAGTTGTATTTGAAATATCTACCGGACTGTTTGGCCGTGGTCCAAGGTCTACATTCAAACCAAACGTTTCAGTACTGTGGGCCTGACGTACGACACCCTGCGTTAGGTAGACTCGAATATCCACTGAAGATGGCAGCCAGTGTTGCTGCTGAAACGTTTGGCTTGAATGTAAACCTTGGACCACGGCCAAACAGCCCGGTAGATATTTCAAATACAAGTAAGTGTTAATTCTGTTTGTGATTATAACCACTAACACAACTTACTTAATTAAAGCCCAGTTTTCGTTTTGTTTCTTTGTTACAAAACAAAAACACTTTAGCTGTATTCACTTTATTATATTCACTTTTATATATTCACGTTAATAAACTAATCTAACGTTGGACTAAACAGGCAACAAATGCTTGTCCCTATTAAAGATAGTCAACGTCGGATAGAGATTCGATCAAAGTAAAGCCATTGTTGTAAGTTCGTTTACTACATGACTAGGTCTATATGTTTGCTACGCGATACATCAAGCTCAGCCGTCGTCATTTCATCACCGGAATCGTTAACGTAAACAAATAAGTAAATAATTCTGAAATTTATGATTGGAAAATATTTACTCATATTGGATGAACGAAGTATGACAACGTGTCTAATAACAAAAATTTGTTTGTTAGACAACGTGTGGTATGATTCAGGGCTGAGATTCTATGTTGTACTTTCCAGACAAGAACATTCATATCCCTTAAGAGACATGATAACCTATTTCTGCAGTCACTTGAGTGTTGTGCATAACGCCAGGCTGGTGTACGCCGGTATCCGTATCGGTTCATTCAGACTTTCACGACAAATTATATATCGTGGTCTGTTCGACTCTTGGAAAAGTATTCCGCCTCAATGAAAAGGACATGATAACGTTTCACAGTGTTTATTAAGAACAGTTATTAATTTTTTTCGACTTAACGGTACATAAACTTGCATAAATTAACGCATATTGCAAATAAAAGTTATTTTACAAGTAAAAGTAGTCTTTCAAGTCTACTGGTTAAAGTGAATACAGGTAATTAAGTATGCAACTTAAACAATTAGACTGAATTGTTTCTGTGTGACCGAGACCGGTAGAAACGGTTGTTAGGATTCAGATGTCAAATGTGTGTCTACCCGATCGTAACCACTGAGGCAGTCTTTAAATAGACTACGTCTCCGTGAATCACATCTATTACATGTATAATACTTTTTATTATGTATAAATTGATGATAAATTGATGACATGAATCTTCTAAGCATTATAAAATATTCTTGACTCACAATGAAATATTTAAATTACACCGAAATAAAATACAGCCCTCAAATTCGAATCAAAAGTCAGAAAACGATAACTTTAATTTTGATAACTTTTTCTTTATTTGTGGTTCCTAAAATTTAAGTAGGCCTACTTCAAGAATAATAAATTTGTGTATCGGTGACCGAAAACTTTCAAAAATAGTTAACGTTACACCGAACGTTCACAAAGAGAGACTACATTCAACAAGTTGCGTTATCTATGTAAATAATAATTATGTTCGTACTGACGCGGGTATGTCATGTAATGGTAGCCAGCTGTACAATGGTATCGCCCGATAGGTCTCAATACCGCAACGCGTAAACTAAACTAACGTATCGATAAGCTAAATGTAAAGAGCATGTTTCGTTAATTTGCACCTGAAAAGATAACTTGCCAATGTGTAATGGAATACTTAAGTGATTGTAGAAATCAGATAATAGGCCTGTAGGCCTATCCTTCTTTAGGTATAAACATTTTAATATCAAAATTCAGTTTAACTTATTAATCGAAATATAAACCTACCCACTAATTCATTTACTTGTTTGTATGTACTGATGATTGTGTTTCAAGGTTCCTTACGGTTTTTCTAAACATGTAAATTATTGGAGAATTTTTCATTTACGTAGACTGATTATTTAGTTACAACATAACGTAGGCTATGATTCAACGCAAAACTGTGTTTTCTGTGTTTTCGACAGAGACATTCTTTCAGAATATAATAGAAGTGGATCGAGTGTTTTAAAACTATGAGTTAATTTTACATATTCTAAAGATTTAAAAAGATTATTATGTAATCTTTAAAGATTATTGTTCAATTTTGATAAAGATATATTTGAAACATGTATAAGGCTATAGGACTACGATAAAATAAAGACGAAAAGTGCAGGAACAGGAAACAGATAAATTAAAATTAGTTCAGAAACAACTGCTTGCATTAATATACAATGAGTAAAATTGTCAGACAGCAAAACCGAGTTTAAGACTAGTTACATAATATTAAACAACAATAATATTACGGATCTAACAATATGGTCAGACTGGATCAAATAAATCTTGTGGTTTAAATCTGCTTGCCATCCCAAACTAAATAGGCCTACAGCAGTCATATTATGATTTTTTTATTGCAACCAAGAAAATTGTTATTATTATCTGTCTTGAAACTAATAGGAATTACTTAATAAATATTGAAGTATATAGCATCAGATTTTATTTGTAATTTATAATCATTACAAACAAATAATTATAAATATAAGTAATTACGAGTATATTCTTACACTCTTTGAAAAGTAATCACTGTCATTATTTCAGATTTTCTCAATCCCGCCTCAGTATTACAGATAGACGGCAATCGAAAAATTCATGTAGCCAATATGCCAAATTCATGTAGCTATTTTTCATTTCTTACATTAATTTGGTTTTTTATATTAATATATTTTTGATATATTAACGCGTATTTCGTTTAAAACGCAACCCTTAATTTCTAACATAATATACTTTTGCTTGTGTATAATTCATTTACATTTGCTTATCCAATGTATTTTAACATAAATATCTATGATACACAAAAATACACACACAATAATTAAGTTATATGCAAATGTGTTTTCATTTACAGAAATGTACATTTTTATCGATTTTGAGTAGAAAAACATCAACGCATTTGAAGTATTACAGCAAAGAATATTTAAGGGAGCTCTTGGAATGCTGTCACTTTTAGAGCTCATAAAAACAGTAGTAGCAACCAGGGGCGCAGTTAGATTTTGTTTTTAAGATTTTAGACCTTTGTGAACAAAACTATAAAATTTAAAAGAAAGGGAATTCGTTATTTTGGTGTAATCAAGAAGGAATGAATGTGTAAAGATTACATTAATAGATATCCAAAATTTAACAAAGGTATGAAATAATAAAGATTACATACTACATTGCAGTATAAATAAAATAAACTAGACCAGGACGCTAGCACAAATTTTGTCCCATGTTTTGCACGAATTACTTAATATTTCCTTACCGTCTGCGGCTTTTCAGAAACAGCGTCTTTATAAAATTTACATGTTTCGGGACCCTTGTCCCATCATCAGAATTTAAAAATAATTGTGTATCAAATTTAAATGATACACAATTATTTTTAAATTCTGATGATGGGACAAGGGTCCCGAAACATGTAAATTTTATAAAGACGCTGTTTCTGAAAAGCCGCAGACGGTAAGTTCCAATATATTTGATTGAACAACACGTGGCTTGGTACTAAACATTTGGGATTTATTCCTTTTAAACATTAATATTTCCCCTTAGTGAGAAAGTGTCTACACATATTTACAGTAAATTTAATCAAATCGGCTACTCGCTTTGTCATACAAATGAATAAAAAACATTCTTCATAAAATGTGCGTTACAGACCCTCAAAACGAACAGTTGAAAATGGATACGGTTTAAAATGTTAATTGTTGATTTCTTTTCGAAATAGTAAATAAATCACTAAACGGTAAGTAAAAATTCGAAGGTTAGCTCTTTCCTACTCTCTTAGAGGACATGCCAAAAACTAACAATCTGGACTGTCTCTTAATCATCAAAGCAATGTTTACACGAAGCGATTTCGCACTCGGAAGACGGCTATAGAGTACCGGAATTAAAAATGTTCGTACTCGCATAATCAGTTAGTCTTCCTTTATTTGAGGATATATTCGACTTATAGGCTATACCTAACTGAATTTATAACAGCATTTTTTTAACTTTAACATTCCCTGTTTTTCTATAGGCCTATCCCTTCAGAGGGTTAATCCCTCAACCCCCTTGAAAATAACAATATAGGAAAATTAATGATGAAGTAAGTTTATTGTGTACACTAGGCCTATATTTTTCATTCTAGAAGATCAAACAAAACCGTATAGTTACATCAGTAGCAGCAGAGAATAATCGTCGTTCCAGATTTTTAGAAGATTGATGTGTTAACATATTTCAGACATTGGGAATTTGAGAATTACAAGAATAATAATACTAATAATATACGTGACGGTAACAACAACAAAATAATACTAGCCCTAAAAGTCTATAGTATAGGTTAGGCTACTACTGCTTCGCTTTGAATAATCCTGTAACTGTAGGTAGGCCTACTTTATCGATATTTCGTTATTGCATATAGCCCTAATTCATTTTCGAGTAATTAAAACCGAGAGATCAATGTTACAAAACCAACGAGCATATATGTATCGAGTCAGTAGGAGTAAGCCTATTTTACATATGCGTAGCAGTAGGCCTACCGACCAAACGCACGCCTCTACAAACCATCGAAGGAGAACACAAAATTCGTAATCGAATACAGCTGGTACAAAGAGTAAAAAGATTCGTTATTATTGAAGGAAAAAGAATTTGTTAAAGGAATTTCTTATTAGTTAGGCCTATATTATGTAATTACAGCTGCTGAGGGCAAAGCCTTCTTACCGTAGGCCTATAGGCCTACTTGAAAGATGGCAAGGCGAACAAAGTGTCACTACTAATAAATTTTTAATGGAAAACAGTGGCAATGCCACAACACAAGTAACAAGATAGCACAACTAATGTCAATTCTTTTTAGCCCACAAATCATAGTGTGTAATAATACAATAATCGAACTTTTTCGATCGTAATAAAAGAATAATTAAGAATAATTTTGCTTTGTGAAGAATAATTTGCAACTTTCAAGATACAGAAAACTGATAAGAAATCATTTTACTTAAGCTTGTACCCTATAAGGAACAAGGAGTTGTTTGAAGTGGATTATGTTCACCACTGGGATTAGTGAGTCATCTTTTGGCTGCCTCGAATACTTTTGTTACTGTCAAACATTCAGGAATAATAGTCTTTACAATTTTGCTTTTAAATCATAAATTACTACTCTGGAATGTGCGGTTAGGCCTATTACAAAATAACTTCGCTTAACTTATTAATTTACGAATGCTGACTAATTTTTTGTTCTTGTTTTCAGGCGCTGAGGATCGTGTTCTAAGGAATTCTCTAGTGAAAAAGTTTGAAAATTATCATAAATAATTTATCTACGCCTTATCTCACCCTTATTAGATTTAAAGTTATTGTTATGTCAGACTACACTGCGTCAGTCAGATGTCGCACAAGTAGCGTAATGTGGTTAGACTTTATCTTCCCCAGATGATAAGTAGGGAAGATAATGATGATGAGAATAAATCCAATGTGACCGGGTTGACTCAGACTACGGCTGAAAATCGTGATAATTTTTTCCACGCTAAGAAGCCACAACAGGTTGCTTTGAACGTGAGTGGACTGATCACCATTTCACCCAGACTCATACCTACTCTGATAAGAGTTTAAAGGTAGTGGTAATAGTAGTAGTAGTAGTAGTAGTAGTAGCAGTTGTTGTTGTTGTTGTTGTATATAAATAATAAATAAAACACTATTTGATTGTTGAGGGCACGACCAAGTAGGTCACGACACGCGATTGTTAAAGGTCAGTCATTTTTGAGCATTGAAAGAGTTTACTGTATTACTATGAACGGTAGCAGGCATTGTATGAATACAGTAGCCATCGTCATAACTGTGGGGTGAAGCGCGCATTGTCTAGCCGGGGACCACATACCTGAGTGTGCTTTGTCTGTAGCACAATGGGACAATTTCACGTACACACACAAACTGATTACTACTGATAAAATATTCCACCACCCGTGAAAAATGCCTAGATAATAGGAAATCTCTGAGCAGGAGAGTATTCTATTTTTTGTTAATCGCAGCAAAAGAATGAAATGTGCTGAGTCAACTCTGTCCGTGACATTAACATTTATCGCGGTCCCGTCCCGATAGATTTGTTGGTTTTGTATAACTCTAGAATCGATTACGGCAATGAGAAGAAGAAGACGACGAAACACATATACATTTCGGCATAATCGATTCTTGGTTTAATCGTTCGTCTTCTTTTCTGTTTATGTTAGTGTTTTTTTTTATGTTGCTTAAGGTATCTCATAACGTAATGAGTTTTATGCTTTGTTGGATCGATTACAAGTTATTTGTTTCAACATGCGCTCGGTGATTGACAGCAAAATTGCATAATAATATCATTCTGAATACATATGCTTCCGCTCAAACGCGAAGACTGATGGAAGATTTCTTTATACATAATTTTGTTATAGACAACCTTTGCATAACACAAAGATTTATTTGGCATGCACAACAATCATTTTAAAACTTCTTTCTCTCGTCAACATAAAACAAGTAAAGCCTTGCTCGTATTCTGTCGTAAGCACAACAATTGATATGACACAGTTGTTTTAAAATCTTTTTCGCAAACAAGAAGAAAGCAGTCTAAAAACAGGTACCTGATGCCACAAATTTTTTAGTATTCGGCTTTATGTATTTAATAAGGTCCATTTATTTTATGAAGTTACATTTCTAAAGCGGTCTTACATTTCTAAAGTTACATTTCTACAGTTTGAGTTTAGCGGTCTTATTTACTAAACCTGATTTACTAACACGTTTTATAATAATGAAAATGAATAGAAAAATTAAAATTTTGATAATTTTAGTTCTATGTAAGAAGTATTATAAAAATTTTATAAAGTACCTTATAATCCAAATTTCATTAAAGTTAAATAAAAGAATGAATTGAACATGTTCAATTTGAAATTTAATAGTTTTAGTAAATAAACAAAAATCTTACGGAATGAAAATCATTCATTTTAAATTTTATAAGAAAAAAAATTATACGGTAAACAATAGACTATTAATAACAGAAACTGTTACAAGGTTTTTAGATAATATAAAGCAGTTTTTCAGTTTTTTGAAAGACTTATTTAATTTTTAATGAGTCAAATTTCTTCACGATTTTAATATTTTTGTGCAAGAATAAATGATTAAAACTCGCGTAAAAATAAGAAAAGTTCTCAGCGTTGGTAAATAGAATTTCATATTTTATTCCAAACAAAACATAAAAAACATTATTGTAATTCTAGCCATATTTTCAGTAATTATTATCAATTTTAAATGAATATTTTTACAAAATACTACTAATTATGTTTATTTTAGAAATATAATAGTGTGTTAATGTTATCTCTTAATAATTTTAAATCATAATAAAACCACTAATTATTTTTAAAAATATTACGTCTTTCAACTACAGTGTTATAAATTAATTACATTTAGAACATAAGACTAGCAATTTTTTCAGAATAATGAGTATAAAATATGGTATTCAACTGTTCCCAGTTAGTAGCTTGCTAAGATGATCCTGAATGTTATTTTATAAATGTTAAATTGTGTGTAATCGTAGGCCTACATAACTGTATAATATTTTTATTATTTTCAACTTTTAAATATTTTAATTCACATGTTTATATTTGGAAAGTTTCTAGTTTCCATCGCATCATTCGTCTTCTGATTTCCAGAAATCTCAATCGTTTTATTTGAGGGTTTTCAAGTCGTTTATTGTAGAACATACGGTCTGGAGAAATCTAGGATCCCAATACTTTCATTAACACCGATCGAGCAAGCTTACGGCATAAATCAAATACACATTATTAATGTTAACCTTTTAATATTATACTTAATATTAATATTTACAACAATTATTAACATAAGCATTTTATAGTTAGCCTAATGATTTAATATTGTTCAGATAATCAGCTAATTAACTTGACTGTATAACATTTGTCCGATCTCTCAATTCTTGTTCCGTCAATCATAGTTAGATTTATCTTCAATGTTTTTCAGAAAAATCTCCAGCTGAAAAATTTCTCTTAGGCGTATAGCTTTAGTATAGTAGGAGTACATATTTAAGTCAAATTTTTACGGATAGCTTCCATTACTTACGCTAAATCTTAAACATACAAATAAGAGTAGATGATCATAAGAGAACGTTCATACAAAGGCCTATGCGTGTATGTGCGCTAGCGGAAGCTTGCGTGATTAACCAAGATGTTATACAAATGGGGTTGAAAATAAGTACGTAAAAGACAAATACATATGTTTAATGAGGCTGAACTGGTTGAGGTAAGGGAAAGAAGGCTGAGCTTCCCCTTGATGGTAGGTTAAGGGGAAAATCTACGGATGAATCGAACATTCTGAGAAAAAGTGTAACCTAACAAATGGTGATGCAGTGCCAGAATTCGTTGGTCGCTTTTTAAAACAATTATGAAGAGTATGAAAACGCCTTTACAGTTAAAACAACATTTTAATAAATATGCTCTTCTTGCAGTTACGTGCAGATTAGACGAATGGATAGCATTACTGTGGGCAACTTAGTAATAATAGTGATAAGGCAATGAATTGTAGGCCTACAAGGAAGGGCAAACTAATAGCGAAATAATGTAGCTAATGAACTTGAAGTAGTGGCCTAGAGACGGACGGAATGCAGTAGAAGTAAGAAGCAGAATTTGACAAGTTAAGAAGCGTCTTCAACGCAGAAAAAAAGCGCACGTTTGGAATGCAGCTTTATATGTTTGTGAAACTTGGGACTCAGGAGATATGGAAAGTTTGTGGAAATCCATTGTAAAAAGAAGATTCCAGCTTATAGAGTATTTAATGAGACACGGGTGGGTAAAACAATTAGTGGGGCTTGTGAATGCAAAAACAACGAGGAGAAGACCGTCATTGCCATATTAGAGAAGATGCAAAGTTATGAAGAGAAAGGCAGAGAGTTATGAGGAATGGAGAACTGTTGCTAACTCTTCGGATTAATCACCAAGGAACGAAGTATGCAGAAAGACGGTTAGTTAGATATGTAATCAACGTGTTGTCATTTACAGAATAGGTGAACGAAACATTCACCTTCTCCAGAAACGGTATTTGCTCGGGACACTTTGTTCAGACTTGGTTTCCACCTGACGTAACAGGAACTACATCAACATCCTATTGGTTGTTGTAGTTACAGGCGTGACACTACCAGACTAAGTAATGACACATTTTGTACAAGATCTGTAGCTAAAGTACACCATGAATGAAATTTGTGACTTAAACAGATACACAAGGAAACTGATTTCATTATCAAAAACAAAAATTCATTTATTAAATGTGATGTCTACTAGCAACCGTTGAATCTTTTTCTTGGATTCAATAACCAAAGTTACAACCACAATCGAAGAAAAAATAGCAGTACCACTCTTAATACTCCATGTGTGAGTTGGTACTATCAGATATGAACTATGTTTCTCTCAAATGTGTTTCGTCTCTGCAGTGAGTACTGAAGCTGGTATTTATGGTTAACCTATCAATTGTGTCATCCGTAACGTTCTCCAGTTCTTAGTTTCTTCTTTTCTCACGTGCCGAACGTGTTATTTACAATTTTAAATGCATCACTTAATACTGAACAACACGTTCTTAATTATTTAACTTCCAGTAATCTAAGTTTTTTGTGTCTTGTGACAGGATCCATGTCAGTTTTATTAGATTTAAACTTAGGCCTATACGGAAGAAAGCTTACAATTGCGTGATCGGATTTTCTTCATTGTCTTCCACTGAAAATTTTTAAATTATTTTCGTTTCTCTTATTAATTTTAAAATTTCAAAAAAAAAACATGTTTATTAAATCCGAAACCATGCGATGACAAGCTTTACGTTGCATAATTTCGTATTAGTAACTTACGAGATGCAATATACACAGCTATGACATTATCGTTTATTGAGGTAAACACAAAACCACGTTTTCAAAAGTTCCGTACCTTCAAACATTTGAATTTGATAGTTTTCAATTTATTTTTATATTCAATATCTAACAATTTTTCAATTTAAAAATCAATTATGGTTGCAAATGTTAATATTTATTAAGCATGGTTTAGTAGACTATAATATCACTTTCCGTGTGCAATTTAACTGATTCCACTGATAGGTAGTCTGGTAACAACAACCAATAGACACTTTTCTCAATCACTAGCAGTGTTTTAGTCGGGTATATGGTACATGTCTATACAGCAGCATTGTATCTTTAGCTTATCAACCTAACTTAACGAGACCTGACGAAGCGATGAGGCAGACAGAGAAGTGTGATTAATACAGCTTGAACCGTGAAACCGTAAAATGACTGGAAGCGTTTATAGGCTATTGTAGGCTATGCATGCAGTAGTACGTACAAGTGCAAAATTCAACTTTTACTTGTTCCTAGCGTTACTTCCACTAAGAAAAAAATAAATGAGTAATTAACATTTCTGTAAATTCAAGAATACAGTTTTCATTATTTGGTACACTTGTTTCTTTATTTACACTTAATTATGTCATTATAAACGCTTAGCTTCTAGTGCGTAATTAGTAACCATTTAATACTGAGCTCGTATTTAGTTGCCAGTGTATACACAAATTGTCATGATATTTGTGAGAGTGTAGCAGTGCAACAGTTAGCCTACCTAGTTTAGTAGTTGCCTACACAACAGTTAGTAGTGTAGGGTGCTTTAACAGAAATTAGCCCTACTACTAATACACAACAAAATCAGAGCGGTCGTTTTTAGAAGGTAAGAAGTATCTAGAAGAATAACAAACGTTTTTGTTATAAGGAATTACATATTTACCAATGTGTGCTTCGTGCGATGTCGGAAATAAGACAGTGAACGCCAGAATGGTATGAAATCTGCGGAACTGCACAGAGATACGACGATATCCTAAGAATACAGAGAGACACAGGAGAAACATCAGTGACTTGCTGTTTAAAATATAAATATTTCATTTTCTTACGTCTTATTTGTTATTTTTTTTAAAGGACGTTTGTAAAATTGTATGCAAACTGTTGACTTTAGTCTGCAAACAAATCTATACGAAGCGAAATATTTTGTATACAGAAACATTTTGATTATTCATTGTAATGCAGACATACGTTTAGCCTACTGCTTCACCAAAGACATTCATTCAAAGCGTATTAAAAATTACACCTGTATTAACAGGAGATTAATAAGAAGAACTTTTGCAAAAAGGATTGACATAATTGTTACACAACACGCGCGCGCGGTCATGAGCATAATTTACTACACTTCTGTAACTTAGGAAAAATTATTTTCCATAAATAGGCCATCGGTTTTACTGCTGTCATTAAAAATCGTATCACGCTGGAAATCGGTAATGATTTGTTACCCGTTGATTAAATCATCAGTCACGAATCGAAAGTATGGCTTGTTTCATGAAAGCGGAGCTTATCCGATTTCGTTTATTTTTGTAATTTAAAATAAAATCGACAGGATAGTTTGATGGTGAAACAAACGTCTCGATAAACAGGAAAAAATATTTATCGACATTGTTGCCACATTTTTTTAATAAAACAATAACATTCAACGCCATTTGTAGTTGCTGACATTGTTGCAATGGAACTAAAAGGCTACATTTGCAACAAATAACCATCCACTCTTGTTTAACTTAATTTCGTCATTTTTTAAAATTGGAAACTAAGAATTATAATTATTTTATTTCTACAAAGTTACAAAACATTTTAATAACACATACATTTCTTCATTTGTGTATTACTACTAGCCTGAGGCTTAAAAGTATTTTAAATTTCAGAATATTATCTTTTCTTCCTGTTTCCTAATAGGCCTACAGATAGATATTTTCTTTGTCGAATAGGCTGAGTACGTGATATGGATATGACATATTCGTTTAAATTATAATCTAAATCAAGTTTAAGAGAGAGTGGTCACGAAAATAGTCCTTGAGGTATCTCAAGAATAAGTAAGAAAAATATTAATAAAACCGTCGCAAAAATTGTATTTTACAAAGTTGTTATTTTTAAATGCAAAATACGTATTAAATGTCTTTATAATTGAATCTTCAAATAACCATTACAAAACATAGGACTAACTGACGCTTTGAAAATCTCGACTCTCGTAATTTTACAATATTGTCTAAGCTAAATTTAATTGTTCCTGTTTGACAAGTAGTCCTAACTTCATCAAACTATAGTTTGGTGCTATTATTCATTGTACTGATTTTAATGCTATTATTTTTAGTACTGCAATGTATTACTTCCTGATAAAAGTTTGCATTCAGCAAATTTCCTGTGTATAATACATTTCCTAAACATTTATCCCAATAGTTTGCTATGTCGTTTAAATTTGAAAAATTTGTATTTTAAAACCAGGAAAAATGTCCTTAAAATGATACGTAGGCCTAAGTTAAAAGAAACACACCGTAACTTTAAGAACGGAGTACAGGATTATCATTAGGTCTACATGCAGTGTACCCTATTTGTTTTTATGTTACCTACGTGTAAATGACATGATTCACAGGCCTATATTTAATTGCCCAAGGTCCCTATGTATTTTTAATATATTTAAACCTACATATATATGCCTATAATTTGATTTTACATTCCAAAAATCGATAAAGATATAGGCTAATACTTATTTTTCTCGTACATGCTCACAGAAGAATTGTCTAATAAAATATAGCCTAAACGTTTAGCCTAATAAAAACATTTATTGCACAAAAATGTAATAAAAGTATTATTTTGCTTCAAGAGGAAATTTGCGGCCGAAAACAAGGAGAAGATCTAAATAACATTTCTTGTTAATATTCGTAATAATACCTAATTATTCACTGAGGACATAATTTCAAAACAGTTCTTATAGTGAAAATACGAAAAAGATTAATGCTAAGTACGATAGGCTATGTGAAATGAAACACGTTCCGTATTAGGCGGCGTAACTAACAGTTATTCTCCATTTCTCCCGTTTGTAAAACACTATAATTTTAAAAACATAAAACTTTGAAGCAAACTCAAAACTGATTTTAAATAAATGAAGCATTCTTCTGATGAGAAGTGAGCAAAGAAGGTAACTAAAGGGACGAATACAAGTGAAGTTAATATCTTTGCCAACCGGCTTTACGATTTTTTGTAGGCTAAATAAAAGATACCTCTTTGTGAATTACATAATTTACCAGTAACAAAGTTGACACAAATTAAAGAAACTGTTGGATAATGTATCATGTCGGTAATGCTTCTGACTACAGGTATGCGATCGTAGAACTACAAATGAATTAGGTCTAATTCGTGATGCCGAAAAAATATAGGCGCATGATAATTCCAACATGGAACATCTCTGGAAGCCTACTGATGGGAACTGTACAGTTCAAGTACTAAAACTCTATTTTACTTAGCTTTTGCAAATAGCCTAATTTGTTTAGAATAATGAAAAGTAGACCTACATGGACAATAGTAATAATATAACTCAGGTAAAAGGAAGTTAATAATTTTTCTGTTAAGGAACTCAGTATTTAAAACTTCGTGTGTTTTACAGTAGTGTTTTATGGGTTAGTGGAGGCCATTCCATCGGTTCATCGAGAACAGATGGTAGGCCTACGCGTTACGCATGATACCGTCAGACTCAGATTACAATAAAAACTATTGTACATACATAATTAAAATATTATAGTTACTTTCTTTTATAGAAAATAGAAGTACTAACAAAAATTCGTTAGTTACGAAGTAAATGAAGAGAGACTAAGTGAAACTAAAAGAATAACTCAAAACGTCAGTATGAAGACAGTGTCTGAAATTGAATAGGTAAGGATCATTATTCATCAGTGATTAGGAAAGGAATGTTAAAAATTATTCAGTATAACATCATTAAAAAAAATTATGACAAGTATCTTGATAAAATTAGGCGACTAAAAAAACATTGAATTTCGTTATGCTTAGGCCTATATGGGCTGTTTTATAATAGGTGGTATTATTCAAAGAAGTCAGAAAATTAAATATATAAAGACTGGTCGTTAGGTAGAGAAAAGATGGCGTATGCTGACAATGATTCTCGTTTAGCCTACAGCGATGGCCTGTGTAGATTGAGGGTTAAACATTGTAGGCCTACTACAGTGAACTGACAAAACCTGCTCTGAGGAGAAATCTAAGGATAAAATGAAGAGACATTCGCCAGCAGTGGACACGCAAGAACTGATGATAATTATTGATGTATTACTCTACAGACTAATATAGCCTAAGCAATAAATAAACAAAATGAAATAACATTGTGACTGGCTGCTTATTGCACGTGAACTTAACGTGCAAACATCACCTGTAAGTTACTCCATGTACTGTACTGAGTCACATCAGTTGGTAGGAAAGCAGTAGACCTACTATGTTTGCTAAATAAGAATGGAAAAGCTTATGACGTATTGTGAAAATAATTGGCTCCGTTTTACACCCTTCGTGAGATTTGACCATACAGACTTATCAGGTATGTGCCGAGGAGTTAGACCTACACAACTTTAGGCACGTAGATTCCGATCTGCAGATGGACTAAACGTAAGAAACGACTCAGACTAGGCCTACTATGTCACGAATCTGCTTTTTTATCTGATAAGCTCTAATAATTTTAATGTTTAAAATACAAACGAGATTATAGGCCTACAGCATATAATGACTCCTGTTTGAAGGTCTAATATTTTAGAGTGTGTGCTAGGATGCATGTAGGCCTACAATGTTGAATCATACTAGAACGTCAAGGATGAATCAACGCCCTCAGGACGACAGAGATGTGACTGCCGAAACGCTCCGAATACCTCATTAAGGAGAATAAGCAAAAAGTTAGGACTCAATTCAAAACCACATATCACGTTCACAAAAACATAAAATTATCGTATAACCTACACATAGAGAGGTATGCATATAGACCTATAGGCCTATGTCGGCTGTGTACACCTGTGTATTTTGTGTGTATATCTGTGTGTGTGTGTTTTGAGTTTAAGATATGTATTTATAGGCCTATACAGGTAGGCTATGTATGGATGGATACATTTTATAGACTAAATAGTCTATACAATTTATAAAATGTTCTTCTCTCTATAGCCTACGTCAGCTTACTATCGATAACATCTTCATATGCTACAAGCCTGTATAGCCTATGTTACTTTTTTATGTGTTACAGGCCTACTTGAATTCTGATCGCGCGCACGCACTCACACACCACCGCATATTCGGAGAGGCATCCTCTAATCATACAGATTTAAGTTAATGAAACGAGGTTAGGCAAAAATGTAGCCTGTAGCCTATATGTAGCATAAAGCGATATGATAATAGGCCCATAGCTACGTCGTAGGTCTATGTTAAAAAAAAAAAAAAAAAAAAAAAAAAAAAAAAAAAAAAAAAAATCATAAGCAGTAATAACACATGGGCCTATTAGGCTATATTATTAAAATATTAAACTGAAGGTATTAATATTTTAAGATAACGAGATACGAACAAATTACGGAAATATTATTCTCTCAAAATGAATAACACACACATTGTTATTTATGTTACGCGCGCGTAACATACGTAGACTATATTCACGTAGCCTATAATTTAGGACACGTGGGTAAGCCTGTGGTGTTCCTATGGCTGTATTAATTCCACAACGTAATGCTTCATCTGTTGTAGTTAACACACGTATTATACAAGTGTAGCTTATACACTAGCAAAACATGCAAAATATATGAGCTACTTGTATATGTTTAGTATTAATTATTTTCATTCACGTCTGCAAAATAATTGCCAGTCTGATTAAAAAATCATATTTATGAGCAAGCAAATGATTCCTACAGAATAACCTAGTCCTACGTGTTGTAGTCACGATACGTCTGTAGCAGGCAGACTTTTATAGGTACGCTGTCAGTAATTGTCATATGTGAATAATATTATTTATGGTAATATAGTATATAGATATATATAGGATATTATATATTATAACATGCCCTGGCTCGAGGAGTGTCTGATTCTGTTTGAAGGGAACACAGAGATCCGCCGGTACGAACCAGGAGTGGCTGAAGGCTGCCGGATTGACGACATGCGGTCCTGGAAGCCTTTGGAAGGACGACGTGACTGCGTAGTCCATGGCCACGGCTTGATATGGTAACATCCTGACGCTGTCCGCTCCACCGAACCGAACTTGTCACAACATATCCATGTTACAACAAAATATCACTTCACTGCTTTATTAAAGTCACAGGACACTCCGAAAAAGATATAAAAATAATAGAATTTCTATTGAAGTTCACAGAGTTACGTATACATTTACGCCTACATTACGAAGTGTCAAAAAATAAAACCTCTGAAAACATTTTGTGAAAGAAAGTTTCGTAAATAATCCGCTCCGTGTGCGATTCAATTAAACACAATTTTCTAATTTAAAATAAAAGAAATAGGATATGAAAAATAAAATTAAAAAATAAAATAAAACCACCAAAATGGTTAGTAAATATTAATTAATCTGTTCATTAAAAATGTTGATTTTAGAAACAAAGGGAATAAAGTCTAGTAATTGTTTACGCACAATCAAATCGTTTAATGTCGCTCGATACCGTAATAAATAACAAAAAGAAACTGCAATTAATTATAGTCAGTGTGAATGTCCTTGAGATTTTCCCCGTTTTTAATGTGTCGCGTACACCCTGAACTTCCACTAGAAGCCAATAATGAACGGACGACAATGTGGCCAACAAAACGTGCAACAAAGACTAGTGTGACAGCTCGTTCTAGTTCGTGTCATTTCGGTAGTTTTCGCCGCTCCTCCCACAGTATTCTGATTGGTCAGCGACACGTGCATAGCCAAACCCTCCTATTATCTTGTACACCTGTACGCATCCTTTTTCCTACGGCGCCTCCCAACCATAAGTGTGGGAAATTTCTCAAATTAATAAGAATAATATGTTGGCAGAGGAAAAAGAGAGAATACTGTGCGAGTATCAATTGTCGGAAATTTTAACATTTATTTTTCTGCTACTCTTTCTCTGTTTTTATCATGAACCAGAAATCTAAGAGAAAATAAATTTACGAAAGACAGACATGACATCACCAAATGTTACTTCTATGACTAGTGTTTATTTTGCCATAACATTTTATACAGAATTTGAATCTCACGTCCCTTTTTAAAATTAAAAATACTCATACTTCTCTAAAAGCTATCTTATTTTTACGGGATAGCAGTTTTTCGGACACGAACTTATAACTTGGCAAATTAATTTTATATAATTAAAAAAGTTGAAAAGAAGACTAATTCACACTACACGGTAGTGTTCGAGTGCGTATTTACACGTGCGTACAGTAGGCCTATGTGAATAGCTCGAAAGATTAAGGTGGGACACAAATAACCTAGATGTCCCATAAAGTTTTAAGTAAAAAGAGATTTTTGAGTGAATTATCATCGAATTTTTAAATTTTAATGGTTTGAATTGATAAGTTAGTGTGACAAATGTAGGTTACACAAACAAAACAGAAAGAGGCCTACGTAATCCAAACTTTGATCCATTCTCCATCTGTTAGACTTCTTTCATGGGTAAAGGATTTAAGTATTTCGGCTTTATTGATGTAGTGCTATATTCTCTTTTCCTTTTATTTTTATATTCTATTGGGCCATCCTGTAATTAGTAATAGCCTACTACAAAGTCATATTTCTCTTAATATTTGCCGTATAGCCTACCTATATGATAATAGCCTAATGGAAAACAAGCATAGGCTACAGGTAACCATGTAGGCCTATAACCGTAGTGGACAATGGACAGTCGTACAATCGACCATAGAAAAGATCCCAGTAGTTCGCAGGTTTGGAATTCTATTTCAGAGGTTCCTCATTTATTAAGAGGCATAACATTTAGGCTTATATTTTTGAAAATCACTAATTACCATTCTGATTTGATGTAGGCCTACATCCATGAGGAAGGGTTTTGACCATTAGCCTCCTACCATGGAGGCTTGAGATAAGGCCTACATGAACGAATAGGATTCATAATCAGTGAATTGAAATTTTAACAAAATAAAACTTGACTAAATGACGACAAAACCAACATTTTTCTGTATGTATAGATCAAAATTTTAATTAAACTCATTAGGCCCATGTAGGCCTAATTGTAATCTTTTGATGTAGGTCTACTATATTGGAAACTACAATCTGTCAATTCAAATATGTTTTAGACAATTAGATGTAGCCTATGCCACTATAAACTGTTATAGCCTACACCTAGACAACTATGTAGGGTACTAGCCTAATTTTCAGGAAAAGTAAATGTACTGTATTTAAACTAAACACAGTAAAACATTTTATTATAAACTATAGGCCTACGTGTAGAGATATACGTACGTACATCAGCACATATAGGCCTAGGCCTATATCAGTAGCCTATAAGCTATATTCAGATACTGACTGTTACTTTTTTGTTTGTAACTAAGACGTCCCGTGGCGCAAAGGGGTAGTTTTTATCCGGCAGAGTTGAAATTATTACTATTTCAGTCTGCACTTCTTACAAATGCCCACATTCCCTTCCTCAACCCTTCCGCACCCCGCCAATCAACAACAAACTGTTGCCCTTGTATTGAACCCAAGTCAGGTCAACTCGACGTTGTTTAGTAGCGAGACATGTCTTTAACATTGATTGCTGTCTTTCCTCCCCCAACCCTCCAAGTACTGTTGTAGCTGTCTTTACACAGGTTTAAAAAACACGGCCACGGTGAACGCTTGTTTATTAGGCCTTCGAACATCCACGAAGACAACGTGTAAATGTATCACTATATCCTAAAGTAGCATAATCATGGAAAATATGGTACTGATTTCAACGTTATTAGTAAACCTTCTCGCATTTATTTCACACGTTGCAGATGGTATCCTTGATATTGAAACGAAGACTTTCCATCGTTGACTCTGTCGCACCTTCAACAAATGTAGAATTTTCCGTAATACTGTTGCAGGTAATAGGTAGGCCTATATATTGTTCATCGATAATGCCGAAGGTTACGAAGAGGTCATATTGAAGGTCAACAGAAGAGTTCTGAAATCTAAGTTACATTTTTTTCTTTAAATTCACTACGTAATTCTTTCATGTCAAAAAACGAACACACATTGCTATTGCAATAGGCTTCTGTTTTCGTATCTACGTAAAGCCTTTGTTTTTGTTTCATGCATCTGCTGTGCTGAATTTTTCTCAAGCTTCGTTAATCGTTTAAGGACATCGCATTTTTAAAGATCCTTCAAAAGTTTTCGCTTCGTTTTATATTTTTAAAAGCATTTCGTACTAATCAGGTTTGTCTATCTTTTTGTTTTTGCCTCTTCTATAGATAGCCCACATGTCATCACTCCATATTTTGCATGAATTGGTGACCACGGTATACTTCTTCTGCCTACTGGAGATTTATCTACGCGTATTTTGACTAATCTGGACTTTGTTGTTCTGTTTTCGACAAAAACATTGTGTTTTCTAATCCATTTTTTAAATTCATTTACCTCTCCATTCGATTATTTCTTCTACTTGTTCTTGCTCTTTCTTTTTCTTTTAATTTCGTCACTGGGGACTAGATTGATTATTTTTTATCAACTTTTTCATTTCCGGATATTTTTAAAAGTTTTAAAATTCAAATTCAAACCTGTAGCAAACCGTAAACCATTGTTCTAACAATGTATATTTGATTATTATTAAACTATGATGAGTGATGATGGTTTTCTAGTGATGGTGGTCTAGATGGAAAGTTCAGAATACGACACTGGTATTTATGTGAGAGTCCGTAACACAATTAGATAGGGCTCAATCACTACAGTAGCCTCTACTTATGTAAAAATTGATATAACCTATTTATTTCTTAGTTATTTATAAGAAGTATGAAATAACATCTTATTATAATCGTTCAATCCGATATGGGTATCGCGGCAACACTTATGCATAGAGGTATATATATATACTGTTAATGATTTCGAGGTTCGGTCATTAATTATGAAAACTCAGTTTTGCGACGTTTCGAGATTTATTCTTCTCATAATCATGCCTACAACATTAAAATATAGTCTTACTACAATTATATTATTTGTAAGTGTGTATAGGTGTGTGTAAAGTCATACATTACTATAACTATTTACTTACATTAGAAGAATAAATCATTACATGAGAAGAATAAATCTCGAAACGTCGCAAAACTGAGTTTTCATAATTAATGACCGAACCTCGAAATCATTAACAGTATAATAATACGGTCGATAATTAACATTCCTATATATATATATATATATATATATATATATATATATATTTGGATATATATATATATATATATATGTTTGGTTATCTCCAATTCTATTTGTGAGCACCGACTTGGCACATTGAGATTCTCGGCGACAAATTTGGCCGTTATACAGCTATAATGACTCCTTGGGTTTCGGCGAATCTGCCAAATTTTCTTATTTTCAGTATATAGGCCTATTCTCATTGTAATCAACATCAGGCTTAACCAAAATGACCTCGTAATTGATTACTCCTCTGCGCACAAACATATGCAACACAGTGAACAATAACAATAGGCCCACATTATGTTATCATAACGAAGATCACCACAGCCATCACAATTAAAACATTAACATACAGAAATAACATAAACAGTGAAACACTTCCACCCCTTATCGACGAATCGACGACCTTGGTTTGGTTAATCGAAGGCGTTAGTGTCGGCGAGGGGGCTGTGAAGGACGACAACAACAATCAATGCCTATGCCTTCATTGGCATATCTTAATTTTCATCAGAGAGACGCACACAAAACCTTCCGTCCGTCGTCGTAAAGGGGTTACTGCTCCTCAAACCTCTGCTATTCACTCCCTCGATTCTCTCTTTCCCTCTCTGTCCATGAAATTACTATTTTAACATAATAGCAATTCTACTGCTAGTACACTTCCCAAGAGCTTATGTATTTACAAGTATGTACAGACGTCTTCGGCTATGGCTACCGACATGTAGGGTCTACTATTTACAAAGCACACTGCCAAATGAGAGGGGAAATTTTAACTCTTAATTAATTTTACCCATTCGCTTTTATCGAGACATCTTAAACTGACTTTCTGTTTGCATTCAGTTTCAAAACTCTGCTTAATATTTATTTGTTTTTGTATGGGTTAATGATACGGCCTGATTTCTTTCTACAAACTTTAATCTAGTCTCTCTCCATCTTCTGGACATCCATCTTCGTTATGGGATTCCGCTTACCATAACTTAGTGCTCATTCTTTCTCTTTTCCTCTCATTCTAACATTCCATTGGGCGATCTTGTTTATTAATTCCTGTTGTATTATTGTACCTACAGTGGGTTTATGTAGTAGAACAAATTACTGCATACTTCCAACCTTATATTGTCGTGTAAGTTGTAGTTATCGTATGCTTGTAGTGTAGGTATGAAGATACGAAACAGATTATTACGTGAGTTGTAAATAAATTCTAAACGTTAGGTTTCGAGATAGTTCATCGAGGCTGTGAAGCATTCTATTCTAGCAAAGAGCTTTAACTCTTTTACGAGTATGTAAAACCTCGTGAAAAATTGATTAACATGAAATTGGCTCCTGTGAACGACATAATTAGGCCTACGTATGTACTTTCCCAACATCCATCCAGAAGTTATTAAATCTGCCGGTTTACTTAGGCCTACGTTGGAATGCGTACAAGAAATGTATTCATTATTTGAGCCGCCTTCAAGTAGACCAACATGTACACAACTACTGACCTGACAGCCCTACAAAACAACGACCCTACATTATTTAAACAGAGTTTCCCTTCTAGTATCAAGCAACATATTCGGTATTACGTGGCACTACAAAAGTTCTCATTCACACGTAAGATATTTTCAGAAGCAGTAACATAAGTAGACTTTTTACTCTGCCATACAGTAGATCTATAGGCTAACTGGCGTAGTCGATACCATGTCGTCTACCAAACCTGGAAGTATACTGAAGGTCTGTAGTATAGTAGGCCTATACGACTGGCCTGTCGTCTCTGAATACCAGTAGGCCGATAAAATGTGGCAATGGAAATGATAGCTACAGGTAACAGACTGTTAAGTAAGAAAAAATTAATAAACAAAGAAAAAATTTACTAGACAAAACTTAATTCATATTGCGTTGGGATCGATGCTAAACAGTGATGCAGCATTCGTTACCCTCTCGCGACGGGTTTGAACCACCCACCCATAAGCGCAAGCTGTCAAGCGTAAAACGTTAAGTGTTGTTATTTTTTGTACGTGTAATCCTCGTGCGGGCGCTTTCTTTAAAAGTCGATGTGAGTACCTGTACAAATAAAATAAAATAATACGGTGCCTTTTAAGGGATGGAGAAGCAATGTGGGTGGTGACGATCATCGGTAACCACAATGCCTGCCTCTACGGTGTGTCAGCGTCATGGCGTGACACACACAACCTATAGAGAAGTATAGGCCTATACTAGCACAGAGACGGTTCTGCATCAAGAACCAGTAAGTAGTTAACCAAGGATTTCGGATAACAGATCTCCACGTGGAAGACCAGGGTGATAGTTTTTCATGGAGCTATGTCAAGGACGTGGGAGGTCCGGGGTGTAGTCGGCTTCATACAAAAGAAAATAACAAGTTAAAACTATTTAACATTACCATCTTTAAAGTGGTTGAAAAACGTGTGATAACATCCTGAAATCAGTCCCATAAAAGTAAACGGTGATAAGAGAATAAAAATACGCGTTATTGAAACATTGAATTTCCAATTTTTCATATTTCAAACGTGTACGCTAATCCTATGAAATAAACCTGTTTGTAAATTTGAAAGAGTTACTACTATAGCCCTATTAGTGTACACAGCTGAAAAAATAATAAAACATTCTAAAATTCGTCAAGCTTTTCGACCCTCTGGGAGTCTGCTCCCGTTCGTCCCCTCTCCGTAAATACGTCTTACTAGCAAGTCAGTAATTTTGCATATCTGGGCTGTAATGTGTCTTACATTACACACAATTAGGCTATGTGGTGAAGGAGCTGCACAAGTTTACCACTAGGCCTATATGTTGGACCATCAGGAAAACTCTAAAAATCAATCAGTACAAAAATACGCTTGAAGATGTACAAAATTATGGGTCTCCCTACATTTATCTAATGTAGGGAGATAAAATCCCTACACTTTTGGTGTAATCCTTGCTGAAGATGATGATGAAAACTGAAATTTAAAAAGTCATGGGCGCACGGAGAATTTTATTTCGGTGAGGTTCAAGAAAAAGTGGACGAGATAAACATATGCTCCCATATCTCTTGAAAACATATCTGTAGATATAAACAGAATCATTTGTTTTTTTTATTATAAAAAATATATTAGACCTACCTTAATAGGTAAAAAAACACACAAGTTTAGTTTAGTTTTTAGTTGAGTGGAAAATTTCGTTGGATTTGAACCTCTAAAACCTCTCTCTGACTACACCCATAAAAAATGACCTATCTTCATCTTTCCAATAATGGACTGTTCACAGCAATTCCGAACATCGAAATTTGTTTGAGAATGGTCGTGTAGTATGATCAGTACTACACGTCAGACGCCCGTTAGGCTATTACCCACAGGGTATTATCCAAAGTACTTATTTTCTGAGACTGAGTCGACTTAGCGGCTGTAAAATACATATCTATTAATAAGCAAAGCTATTTCCATTAGTTTACTAAACCCTCGATGCGATTAACTAAGTGACGTAGCCTATATAAATGGAGATTACAAGTTAATGTGTAGTAGGCCTACTGTATGTGTTATTAAACATTAGTGAGAACATGCGTTATTGCCAGTAGAAAATAGAATATTATCGAAATAATTATGTAATAGGCTAGAGTGATTCTAAATCAACTAATGCACATTCAGAGAATTAAAAGAAATGTTAAAAGAATGTTAAGATTAAAAAGCTGAAAATAAGAATTTTTTATTTTGTAACGGGAGCAAAGAAGTTAAATAAAGCTGGTGGCCGATGTTTAACATAGGCCTACCGGTAAATTCAGGGTATACGTTAGGTGTGTTAAATGTAAATACTCTATTATATTGACATCGGAATTAATGGTTAGAGAATAGAAATGTTAAATTTTCCGAATAGGCCTACTATTGCTGCATATGACAAGAGTTTTAAATAGTTGAAATTGGGTTACTACTCGATAAACAGAAATATTGTACAAACTTGAAACTGACAAAACGAATATAGGAATAAGTAAGAACAATTAAGAATAATTCCTACTAAAATGAAAATAAAATGCAAATTTCTTAAACAGGAGCGATTTTACAAATAGGCCTATTTACGAAGCAGTTTACAAAAGATGGTGTTAACTAAATAAGATATTACGGAACAGAATTACAGAAATTGTAGTTATAAAACACACACACACAAAAACAGTAAATGTAATGCAGACTTAACTAGAAGTAAGATTAAGTGATAACGGTAAATTTTAGAACATGCAAAAGAAGAAATAAAAAAATGAAATTATTACAGCAACAAGACATGGATGAATATGGTCATTGTACAGGCAGTGCTAACAAAAATGTGTAAGTAGATTGATGGTTTAGTTATACTGAAAAGTTAGGCCTAAGTGTAATTTAAGCTTATCAAAGCATTAAGGATTTGCCTTGAGCTTATGAAACGAGGATTGAAGAATGCTGATGATATAAATAATTTAATCCTAAATACGATGACTTCCAAATAAACAAGATGGTATCTTAAGAAAGAAGAAATGTTACCGATATCTGTAGGCTGACCTATAGAAAGAGAGAATGAGGGGAGAGAGAAAGAGATTGTCGGAGGGAGGGAGGGAGATAGGAAGAGATCGCCCGGGATTAACATCCACCTTAATTGTGCTGAAAGTATTGTTAATTTGGATTAAAATGTAATTACTAATATTTTTTAATGAAGACACAGATTATGTGTGTAAGGTGGTAGCAGATCATATATATTATCATTATATTTTTACGTTTCAGAAATTTGATTAATCAAGTTTGAAGTAAAATTTAGGACTGAAGTGAAGAATTATATTGCAATAAGTTATACTTGTACATAAGTTACGTTTTGTGGCATAAGATTGGTATCTACATCAGGAGAATAATATACGGCTAGCCTATGGATTATCCGTGGCAACACCTTGCACACAACTTAACACGCAAATTTCTTTCCATAAACTGTAGGTATACACATGTCTGTGTATTTATTTGCAAGTTGTCCGTATTTTTAGTGATACTGTATGGTATTTGTGTGCATGCTTGTGTATGTGTGTGTGTTTACTTGTTTAGGTTTCCGCAACCCGGTGAATTAGTGTTGCGGATTCTTCCACACGTGACTGCTTTGTAGTTTGTATTATTCTCGATTCAAAATGCACGCGCGCATCCACGCATATATAGTCTATAAGTAGAGGGAAAATGAGAGTTCAAACGCAGAAAGGAATTCCCCCCAGGCCATATCTGGACCACAGCATCCGCGACTTTTTCGTTGATCTGTGTCAAGATCCGCGAACCGCTGGACCCGCAGCATCCCGATGGACCACAGCACCGCGAATTTCCGCGAATAAATTTTTTTATTTTTTTAATTTGGTTTTTTTATTTTTTTAATTAAATTGATTTGGTGGGATGAGGTTCAATGGACCACCAGCATCCGTGAATATAATTTTTTATTTTTTTAAGAAAGTTGATTTGCATATCAGTGGGTGGCTTTGGGTGGGTGGTTTTTTTATTTCATATCAGTGGGTGGTGGTGGGTGGGGGGTGGTTCCAACTCGATGTATTATAGTGTATACTAAAATATATGATCAGGTGTACCAACCTTTGCATGAGTTCAAATTTGTTGTGTGTTATAATGTATATTAAATCTATATGATCAGGTGTACCAACCTCTGTAGTATTATTATAGTGTATAGATATTTTATATGAGCAGGGTTGTCAACATTTTCTGTGGCGGGGGGGGAGGGAAATTCAAATATGTGTTATATAGTGTATATATTAAAATATATGATCAGGGTTACCAATCTTAAATTATTGTGTGCGTGTATAGAGCAGATCTGCCAACATTTCTTTCTCTTCTGTGGTGGGAAATTCAAACTATATATGATCATAATTGTTACTCTCTCTCTCTCTCTCTCACACGGTGTGTATGTCTCTCTCTCGTTGTCAAACGTTATGCTCACCGGCATTATAGTGTATATTAAAATATATGATTAGGTGTACCAACCGTTACATGAGTTCAAATTTGTCGTGTGTTATAATGTATATTAAATCTATATGATCAGATGTACCAACCTCTGTATTATTCGTCCTCTCTCTCTCTCTCCCTCTCTCTCTCTCTCACACACGGTGTGTATGTCTCTCTCTCTCGTTGTCAAACGTTATGCTCACCGGCATTATAGTGTATATTAAAATATATGATTAGGTGTACCAACCTTTACATGAGTTCAAATTTGTCGTGTGTTATAATGTATATTAAATCTATATGATCAGATGTACCAACCTCTGTATTATTCGTCCTCTCTCTCTCCCTCTCTCTCTCTCTCTCTCTCTCTCTCTCACACGTTGTGTATGTCTCTCTCGTTGTCAAACGTTGTGCTCAAACTGTGGTCAGTACCGAGCGCATGTATATGAAATTAGAAAGTTTATTCGACAAATATTAACGTCCTCTCACTCTCTCTCTCTCTCTCTCTCTCTCTCTCACTCTCACTTGTTTCAACTGTGTCAACAAATAGTAACGTCCTCTCTCTCTCTCTCTCTCTCTCTCTCTCTCTCTCTCTCTCTCTCTCTCTCTCTCTCTCACTTTCACACGTTTCAACTATGTAAGGTTCCATACCCTTTCTCCTGTCTCCCTCTCGTACATTGAGTAGTCGGTGTGATGAATAAATAATTTTAGCACTATCTCTCTTTCGTTGTCAAAACGTCGTCTTCATTTTTCAATGTATTAAATAATTAATTAATAGTTTATAATGCAGTCAGTGTGATTGATCCTTGTTAGAAATATATATATTCGGCGTCAATGAACTACTTACCTGTTATGTTGTTACAGACAATACTTCTGTTTTAAGGTTGCAGTTTACACACACACACACACACACATAGGTTCAGTAGTGTATAGCGAAATAAATTAAAATTATACACACACATGAAAACGGCGGCTGAAATTCATACAAATCTTCTGATGTAACAGTTCACAAAAAATAAATTAATTGTACACATGTTCAGAGGTGTAGAGTGAAATAAAATAAAGTCATAATTTGTTTAAATGATTAAATATATTTTAACATTCACAATATAAAATTCACAATTAAATAAATACATTAGAAATTGATATTTTTCGAAAGTTTATATATAATTGTGTGTCGTACTTGTAGAAGAAGCAACCTGCAACATAACAATACAACAACAACATTAAAAATCATGTTAAATATCACACACACAGATGCACACGCAACGTACGCACATACAGACGCATACGCAACGTAATCACACACACATACACACATACGCACACGCATACGCAACGTAACCAAACACATACATACATACAACGTACACACGTTTGGGTTACACCACACGCGCACGCACACACACATATGCACACGCACACACATACGCATACGCAACGTAATCACACCCATACATACAACGTACACACGTAATACATAAACTTACGCGTAATCACACCCATACATACAACGTACACACGTAATACATAAACTTACTGATGTGGTCATCAGGAAAGTTCACGTTCATCGTCCGAAGCTTTGCATGTACATACACACAGGCAGAATTAGCGCTGTTACAAAATATATATATTAGGAAAGTCAAGCCCACAGACTACTAGAAATAGTTATCGTTTGAAAAAAAAAAAGAAACCACACATTACGAACTAATATCGTTACAATAATAATAATACATAAACTTACGTTTACGGTCGTCCAAACTGAAGTATGGAGTGACAATAACTATATATATCACAGTAAGAATTTTTGTTGTTGTTTTTAACAGGTGATGTTTTTCATCCCCTGAAGCTTTGTATGCAGAATTATGACTGTTACATAATATATATTAGGAAAGTCGACAGAAATAGTTATCGCCTGCAGCAAGAATTTTTGTTGTTGTTTTTAACAGGTGGTGTTTTTGCATGTACATACATGCAGAATTATGGCTGTTACATAATATATATTAGGAAAGTCGACAGAAATAGTTATCGCCTGCAGCAAGAAGTTTTGTTGTTGTTGTTTTTAACAGGTGGTGTTTTTGCATGTACATACATGCAGAATTATGACTGTTACATAATATATATTAGGAAAGTCGACAGAAATAGTTATCGCCTGCAGCAATAATTTTTGTTGTTGTTTTTAACAGATGGTGTTTTTCATCCCCTGAAGCTTTGCCAACAGGTAACACAGTTTACAAATAATTACATATAGGTTCAGAGGTGTATAGTGAAATAAATTAAAAATAGAAATGAATTCCTTATAAGTTAATGTCCTTTCATCAAAACTTTGTAAATTAGAATCTGCACTACAGTCAAACATACACACACACACACACAGTGATAAAAATTGTTTATTAAAAGTAGTTTGTTACCTTAACAAGTACTGTTATCCTACACCGTTGGAGTCCCCAAACCATACGTGGACGAAATTACATGTAGGCATTGATGCCTTATGGACTTGAGTGGGATTGTCGCCCACCTCCCAATCCATAATTCTTATTTTGCAGACACAACATCTTACAGCATCACCGTCGCCTTCGTAAAAGAACCCGGCTTTAGCCAGATCGGACAATTTCACGTTCTCATGCGGGTATATAGGAACGTAAATTTTAATATGCCCACGACGTTTGATGTTGTAATAGCTATTCAGACGGTTTGTAAAAGAATGTACGTATTCGTCCATATCTACCTATAATAATAACAGTACCTGCTTCATTATCATATACATTATGTGCTATATATAAATATATACATAAGGGTTTCAACACACACATCATAAATCCAGAACAGGAAAGGTATTATAACAAATATTACGAAAACAAGTACGTATGGTCACGTACATAGATCAACGTTTAAACAAACAGATTAATACCTGAATAAATTTTTTTTTTTTTTTTTTTAAACAGGACAGCGTATTATCTATATAACGTTCTGTTTCAGATAAGAATAGTTTGAATATAAAATGAAAGGGTACGTTGTATTTTGTTATGAGAAAATGCATTTCTAAATTTCGTTACATTTGACAAAAGATCTTATTGATCAGACGTATGAGTAATTATATTAATCCTTATGTAGAAAATACGCACGCATTCGTAAAATATAGCACTCAGGTGTAGGGCAATTAATCCTTTTTTGTATTGAACGTATTTAAGTAGGTCTACTCGTGATATCAGTAAATTCTGTCTAAATGTATAGTACATAAACGTACCCAGTAATCGCTTCTTGAGTTACTCGATTGATGACTCATGTAATAATACAGATTAACCTCGTATAATAATAATGACAGGACAGTGTATTTAGAACACTTAAAATTGGAAATCTACAAACACATCAAAAATATCTGTCAAACAAAAACACCGTTCTTGTCAACAGTAACTGACCTAAGCACATGTGCTTCATTAGGCAACAGACCAAAAAATCAAATAGACGACTATAAGCACAATTTAAATAAAATCTGAATATTCAATAAAATTATGTTTTTTTTTTTTTTTTACTTAGTAACATATGCAAATCTTTTACTTACCTCTTAAATGTTGTTGTTGTTATACACAATAGTCGATTGTACGATGAGTGTCTTATACAAATGAGAAATAGTGACATGTCGTCTTGTATGTATATATATATCATACGGCGGTAGCGTACACGTTTGAAAGTTGATACACATTAAATTCTCTCTCTCTCTCACACACATTACAGAGATTGATATTAATTGCATGTATGTTCAGAGGTTGGGTGTCTAAATCGATGCATTTTACTTTCACTTTCTAATTTGACACATGGCTTACTTCCATACATAAATAGCTATCGTCTACGAGTGTTGCTAAACGAAATTAAAAATGTTGTAATACATAACGTCCTGTGTAATAGTATGGTATGTTTTTTAGGACAGCCAAAAGCATGAAAGTATTATTTAAATCTGTATGGAAGTCATATATAAATATCGGGTCAGCGCGACACAACGTAACATGATTCATGTCAACGTCGTATGTATGTGTGTGCGTGTGCGTCTATGTGTTCGTGTGTGCGTGTGTTTGGTTACGTTGCGTATGCGTCTGTGTGCGTGCACGTCGGATGTGTGATTACGTATGCGTCTGCATTATCGTTATTTTGACTGAGCTATGTTAACTTCACACATGGAAATGTAAAAGCGTCTGAGGGCAAAGTTATGCAAGAGGTTGTTGACGAGAACCAAACACACTTGGATCAGTCAGTAGTGTTTAGGTCATCAGTACATGACGCAACGGTAGTGATAGGTCCAACAAGAATCAGATGTTTTGTATACGTTCTAGGTGAAAAACTACTGGGGATGTCTCTGACTTTAGTTGGAAATAAATAACATTACAGATATTGATATGGTACTATGAGGAGCCTATACGTGAATACTATACATCAGACTGATTGTATCCGTCATTAGCAATCTAACGTTACGACGGCAGTGTGTACGTATGCGTCTGTGTGTGTGTTCGCGTGTGCGTGTTTGGTTACGTTGTGTACGTGTGTGCGTGTTTGGTTACGTTGCGTATGTATGTGTGTGTGTGTGATTACGTTACGTATGCGTGTGCGTCTGTGTGTGTTCCTGTGTGCGTGCGTCGGATCATGACCGAGGTGCGTCCTTTATTACATGAGAATATGCAAGTAGAGCAGAGCAGACACGTTTACGCAATATCAAGTGCACACACATACACAAATGCTAATAAACTACATGTAACTATATTACGTCTAACATGAAAATGCAAATTATATTTCCATTACCAAAATCTGACATGTTATAGTTCATTATCCTACGTAACATTACAATGTTCTGTCTTTATTGTGTACTGTGACTTAAGCGTGCACACACACACACACACACACACACACACACACACACACACACACACACACACACACACACACACACACACACACACACACACACACCAGGAAGCCACAATAATAATAATAGTCAACCAACAACACATATGTACTTCACCAGACAAAAAAAACCGGAAGGTTGAGGATGGGTACAAGATAGTACCCGAAACATGTTCCAAAAAAGGAAAAAAAAAAAAATAAATAACATCTTGAGGTAAATTTAATTATAAATATATATATATATACGGCATTAACAGAATATTATGAGTATACGCGACAGGATTGCCTAGTATCGTCTGAATTGGTGGGAACATCTTTGCCGAATGGATGACTGCCGCATTCCCAAATAATTATGGAACTACAAGCAGAAGGGACGGAGAGGTTTGGGACGTCCGAGGAAGCGCTGGAGTGGCCAGCTCTAGACTCTTTAATTGTTTGAGGCCGGAACACACCATCCTTTGTTTAATCCTTCCAGCTGATTATGATTACTTCCATTACCGTTTCTTCCGTCAACTCACTGACTACTACACAGAGGATTTAGCAGAAAGGGACGTTGTTACCTCGATAGGATACTCTGGTTGCCTACTTTACAAATTTAATGTGACTGTAGAGTTAAAAAAGTCGTAACAGCTCGAAGTGTCGAGGTAACGGCGGGAATAGCCAAACTGACAAGTCCACGTCCACCTGTACATTCTCTCTTCCTTCAAATTGACGAATCATCTTCATTCATCTTAATTGTTATTTAAATAAGCAGTCTCTGTAATTCCAACTTTGTCGTGCTTACTTGCTGAACTGCTACCTGTCATGCTTCGGACGAGGCCTTTCAGTGTCTCAATCATTATCAAGTCCAAAACCACGACTAGCTAACCTTCAGCAGGAACGTGGGGGAGGAGCAGACTGAACAAGGTAAAAAGTTCAATACCAATTGTCACAGTTAAGAAATTATTTTTGTAATTATGTAGCGTGCAAACTTGCTGATGCGAATTAACGTTTGAGTCATACATACTATGTCTATTGGTGCGTGTATGAAAAGTCTCACTCTTAACATCGTTTAGAAATTGTCATGTAGATGAAACTTTGTCATGTTCCTTCATAGGTTTGTCACCTTCTTTCCACTCTATCGTCTACGAATGACATACTATGTCCACAAACATCGAAATTTCTAGGGTAGAAGTAGAACCCCGCAAACGCTAACTCGTCGGGGCTGATAAACGTCACTTCCCAATACTTGAACGATTTTATTCTTTCACTTTCAATACTAAAATCATGAGTAGCCGACATCTTCGCGGTTTGTAATAAACTGACATATTACCCTGACTAGCGTTATTTATTTACTGAGAATGAATGAATACTGAAAAACAAAAGGTACGGTTATAACGCTGGTATTATGTTAATGTGAGACGTATCAATACAAGCTTCGAGGCGACTGCTGTATTGCCATGTCGCTTCACTCCCCGCCCTCCCCGCCATTGACAAAGCATAACCAAGTGTAACGTGCGACAACGCTGGAGGGCAAGGGGCGGGGAAGAGCTGTTACTATTGCGTAACCTCGAAGCTTACAATGTTAAGTCCCGTACTTATAGTGTATCTTAAACGTTTTATATATCAATTTGTAGCGCATAAACGTGTGATAAGTAAGACGTTGTTGCAAGTGAGTGTCGATGTGTGTGTGTGTGTGTGCAACTGTACTAAAAAGCTGTTATGCGCATGAGCAAATAATTCAAATGCACTTACGTAGATGACTGAAAAAGAGATGAATTACATAATACATGTACGCTTAGACCAACTATTTGATAGATCAAGAAAATTAAGTTTATTTTCGCACGCACACACGAACACACACAGACGCACACGCATACGTAACGTAATCACACACACACACACATACATACGCAACGTAACCAAACACGCACACACGTACACACGCAACGAGCGCACACGTACACAACGTAACCAAACACGCACACGCGAACACACACACAGACGCATACGTACACACTGCCGTCGTAACGTTAGATTGCTAATGACGGATACAATCAGTCTGATGTATAGTATTCACGTATAGGCTCCTCATAGTACCATATCAATATCTGTAATGTTATTTATTTCCAACTAAAGTCAGAGACATCCCCAGTAGTTTTTCACCTAGAACGTATACAAAACATCTGATTCTTGTTGGACCTATCACTACCGTTGCGTCATGTACTGATGACCTAAACACTACTGACTGATCCAAGTGTGTTTGGTTCTCGTCAACAACCTCTTGCATAACTTTGCCCTCAGACGCTTTTACATTTCCATGTGTGAAGTTAACATAGCTCAGTCAAAATAACGATAATGCAGACGCATACGTAATCACACATCCGACGTGCACGCACACAGACGCATACGCAACGTAACCAAACACACGCACACACGAACACATAGACGCACACGCACACACATACATACGACGTTGACATGAATCATGTTACGTTGTGTCGCGCTGACCCGATATTTATATATGACTTCCATACAGATTTAAATAATACTTTCATGCTTTTGGCTGTCCTAAAAAACATACCATACTATTACACAGGACGTTATGTATTACAACATTTTTAATTTCGTTTAGCAACACTCGTAGACGATAGCTATTTATGTATGGAAGTAAGCCATGTGTCAAATTAGAAAGTGAAAGTAAAATGCATCGATTTAGACACCCAACCTCTGAACATACATGCAATTAATATCAATCTCTGTAATGTGTGTGAGAGAGAGAGAGAATTTAATGTGTATCAACTTTCAAACGTGTACGCTACCGCCGTATGATATATATATACATACAAGACGACATGTCACTATTTCTCATTTGTATGAGACACTCATCGTACAATCGACTATTGTGTATAACAACAACAACATTTAAGAGGTAAGTAAAAGATTTGCATATGTTACTAAGTAAAAAAAAAAAACATAATTTTATTGAATATTCAGATTTTATTTAAATTGTGCTTATAGTCGTCTATTTGATTTTTTGGTCTGTTGCCTAATGAAGCACATGTGCTTAGGTCAGTTACTGTTGACAAGAACGGTGTTTTTGTTTGACAGATATTTTTGATGTGTTTGTAGATTTCCAATTTTAAGTGTTCTAAATACACTGTCCTGTCATTATTATTATACGAGGTTAATCTGTATTATTACATGAGTCATCAATCGAGTAACTCAAGAAGCGATTACTGGGTACGTTTATGTACTATACATTTAGACAGAATTTACTGATATCACGAGTAGACCTACTTAAATACGTTCAATACAAAAAAGGATTAATTGCCCTACACCTGAGTGCTATATTTTACGAATGCGTGCGTATTTTCTACATAAGGATTAATATAATTACTCATACGTCTGATCAATAAGATCTTTTGTCAAATGTAACGAAATTTAGAAATGCATTTTCTCATAACAAAATACAACGTACCCTTTCATTTTATATTCAAACTATTCTTATCTGAAACAGAACGTTATATAGATAATACGCTGTCCTGTTTAAAAAAAAAAAAAAAAATTTATTCAGGTATTAATCTGTTTGTTTAAACGTTGATCTATGTACGTGACCATACGTACTTGTTTTCGTAATATTTGTTATAATACCTTTCCTGTTCTGGATTTATGATGTGTGTGTTGAAACCCTTATGTATATATTTATATATAGCACATAATGTATATGATAATGAAGCAGGTACTGTTATTATTATAGGTAGATATGGACGAATACGTACATTCTTTTACAAACCGTCTGAATAGCTATTACAACATCAAACGTCGTGGGCATATTAAAATTTACGTTCCTATATACCCGCATGAGAACGTGAAATTGTCCGATCTGGCTAAAGCCGGGTTCTTTTACGAAGGCGACGGTGATGCTGTAAGATGTTGTGTCTGCAAAATAAGAATTATGGATTGGGAGGTGGGCGACAATCCCACTCAAGTCCATAAGGCATCAATGCCTACATGTAATTTCGTCCACGTATGGTTTGGGGACTCCAACGGTGTAGGATAACAGTACTTGTTAAGGTAACAAACTACTTTTAATAAACAATTTTTATCACTGTGTGTGTGTGTGTGTATGTTTGACTGTAGTGCAGATTCTAATTTACAAAGTTTTGATGAAAGGACATTAACTTATAAGGAATTCATTTCTATTTTTAATTTATTTCACTATACACCTCTGAACCTATATGTAATTATTTGTAAACTGTGTTACCTGTTGGCAAAGCTTCAGGGGATGAAAAACACCATCTGTTAAAAACAACAACAAAAATTATTGCTGCAGGCGATAACTATTTCTGTCGATTTTCCTAATATATATTATGTAACAGTCATAATTCTGCATGTATGTACATGCAAAAACACCACCTGTTAAAAACAACAACAACAAAACTTCTTGCTGCAGGCGATAACTATTTCTGTCGACTTTCCTAATATATATTATGTAACAGCCATAATTCTGCATGTATGTACATGCAAAAACACCACCTGTTAAAAACAACAACAAAAATTCTTGCTGCAGGCGATAACTATTTCTGTCGACTTTCCTAATATATATTATGTAACAGTCATAATTCTGCATACAAAGCTTCAGGGGATGAAAAACATCACCTGTTAAAAACAACAACAAAAATTCTTACTGTGATATCTATAGTTATTGTCACTCCATACTTCAGTTTGGACGACCGTAAACGTAAGTTTATGTATTATTATTATTGTAACGATATTAGTTCGTAATGTGTGGTTTCTTTTTTTTTTTTCAAACGATAACTATTTCTAGTAGTCTGTGGGCTTGACTTTCCTAATATATATATTTTGTAACAGCGCTAATTCTGCCTGTGTGTATGTACATGCAAAGCTTCGGACGATGAACGTGAACTTTCCTGATGACCACATCAGTAAGTTTATGTATTACGTGTGTACGTTGTATGTATGGGTGTGATTACGCGTAAGTTTATGTATTACGTGTGTACGTTGTATGTATGGGTGTGATTACGTTGCGTATGCGTATGTGTGTGCGTGTGCATATGTGTGTGTGCGTGCGCGTGTGGTGTAACCCAAACGTGTGTACGTTGTATGTATGTATGTGTTTGGTTACGTTGCGTATGCGTGTGCGTATGTGTGTATGTGTGTGTGATTACGTTGCGTATGCGTCTGTATGTGCGTACGTTGCGTGTGCATCTGTGTGTGTGATATTTAACATGATTTTTAATGTTGTTGTATTGTTATGTTGCAGGTTGCTTCTTCTACAAGTACGACACACAATTATATATAAACTTTCGAAAAATATCAATTTCTAATGTATTTATTTAATTGTGAATTTTATATTGTGAATGTTAAAATATATTTAATCATTTAAACAAATTATGACTTTATTTTATTTCACTCTACACCTCTGAACATGTGTACAATTAATTTATTTTTTGTGAACTGTTACATCAGAAGATTTGTATGAATTTCAGCCGCCGTTTTCATGTGTGTGTATAATTTTAATTTATTTCGCTATACACTACTGAACCTATGTGTGTGTGTGTGTGTGTGTAAACTGCAACCTTAAAACAGAAGTATTGTCTGTAACAACATAACAGGTAAGTAGTTCATTGACGCCGAATATATATATTTCTAACAAGGATCAATCACACTGACTGCATTATAAACTATTAATTAATTATTTAATACATTGAAAAATGAAGACGACGTTTTGACAACGAAAGAGAGATAGTGCTAAAATTATTTATTCATCACACCGACTACTCAATGTACGAGAGGGAGACAGGAGAAAGGGTATGGAACCTTACATAGTTGAAACGTGTGAAAGTGAGAGAGAGAGAGAGAGAGAGAGAGAGAGAGAGAGGACGTTACTATTTGTTGACACAGTTGAAACAAGTGAGAGTGAGAGAGAGAGAGAGAGAGAGAGAGAGTGAGAGGACGTTAATATTTGTCGAATAAACTTTCTAATTTCATATACATGCGCTCGGTACTGACCACAGTTTGAGCACAACGTTTGACAACGAGAGAGACATACACAACGTGTGAGAGAGAGAGAGAGAGAGAGAGAGAGAGAGAGAGAGAGAGAGAGAGAGAGAGAGAGAGAGAGAGAGGGAGAGAGAGAGGACGAATAATACAGAGGTTGGTACATCTGATCATATAGATTTAATATACATTATAACACACGACAAATTTGAACTCATGTAAAGGTTGGTACACCTAATCATATATTTTAATATACACTATAATGCCGGTGAGCATAACGTTTGACAACGAGAGAGAGAGACATACACACCGTGTGTGAGAGAGAGAGAGAGGGAGAGAGAGAGAGAGGACGAATAATACAGAGGTTGGTACATCTGATCATATAGATTTAATATACATTATAACACACGACAAATTTGAACTCATGTAACGGTTGGTACACCTAATCATATATTTTAATATACACTATAATGCCGGTGAGCATAACGTTTGACAACGAGAGAGAGACATACACACCGTGTGAGAGAGAGAGAGAGAGAGTAACAATTATGATCATATATAGTTTGAATTTCCCACCACAGAAGAGAAAGAAATGTTGGCAGATCTGCTCTATACACGCACACAATAATTTAAGATTGGTAACCCTGATCATATATTTTAATATATACACTATATAACACATATTTGAATTTCCCTCCCCCCCCGCCACAGAAAATGTTGACAACCCTGCTCATATAAAATATCTATACACTATAATAATACTACAGAGGTTGGTACACCTGATCATATAGATTTAATATACATTATAACACACAACAAATTTGAACTCATGCAAAGGTTGGTACACCTGATCATATATTTTAGTATACACTATAATACATCGAGTTGGAACCACCCCCCACCCACCACCACCCACTGATATGAAATAAAAAAACCACCCACCCAAAGCCACCCACTGATATGCAAATCAACTTTCTTAAAAAAATAAAAAATTATATTCACGGATGCTGGTGGTCCATTGAACCTCATCCCACCAAATCAATTTAATTAAAAAAATAAAAAAACCAAATTAAAAAAATTAAAAAATTTATTCGCGGAAATTCGCGGTGCTGTGGTCCATCGGGATGCTGCGGGTCCAGCGGTTCGCGGATCTTGACACAGATCAACGAAAAAGTCGCGGATGCTGTGGTCCAGATATGGCCTGGGGAGAATTCCTTTCTGCGTTTGAACTCTCATTTTCCCTCTACTTCTATACTTGAATGCGTTATGTTTACGAGGGGGTAAAAAAGGTGGAAACCGTTATACTCAATGTTTTGTTTTCAGTGCGTTTCTATATGGTGAAGGGTGTCTAACACACATATAATTGACTACTGACACAAATAATGGACTTTGATAAGGTAAATTACGTACTTATATTTAATGCTTATTGATAAACAATGTACTTTCTTGACCGGTACAAGATGTCATTCACTGGTTCAGACAAACTCATTTACAAACGGTTACGACAGCACCATCTGTTGACACTGATAACCAGGTGATTTTGAGTTCTACTAAATGGCACAGTATAGGCCTACAGCTAGTAGTAGCAGGATATCAGAACAACGGTACTCTGTCCTATAACAACGACCATTTACACCAATGATGATGATGATTATAAACTCAGTACAAAGACGTTGGACACCCAAATCACATTCTCACAAAAGGTCTCCAACACCATCGGGTATCACCAGCCAGTTTCAATAACCGTGGATAAAAAGCCAATACACGGTCAATTTTTATCTGCATTTTCTTCGCACGTCTTCGAGGAAATTGAAGCCATTATGCTACTCAGCTCCTACAGAACATATTTTCTCATTCTTTTATGAGTTGGTTGGTTGGTGCTCTCTTTTTTTATCTTTCTCCCACTACTCTTCTTCTTCGTCTTCTTCCACTACCGTGTCTTCTTTTCTTTTCTTACAACCGTGTACAAGGCGTGTGCTGGACACAAGCAGAGGGAACGAATCGTTGATACGCCTTGACTTCTCTGCTCGAGCGTAACACAAAATTATATATATATATATATATATATATATATATATATATATATATATATATATGCGCACACAAATACAGTTCCTCTACACAGTCCTCCACGGACTGACGACTGAACTCGACTGCGCTGGACAACAATCAAAATAGCTGACCAACCACACTGCGACAAGTAAGAAGAAATAATGTAGCTTAGTGTTTTCGTTTTACCATGAATAAAGTATTTTAACATGTTAATCTGAATTTTTAAATTCATTCTAGTGTACAGTAGGCTACATAAGAAAACAGAAAATGGTCTCAATTTGGGTAACTGTCAAAAGCAAAAAAGTAGATAAAAAAGTAACCCAGCTATAAGGTAATTATTATAATGGTAGAAGGGTGACACAAAAAGAGTATATATAGTAGTATCATTGGTTTTTGTAAACAATCCTGCTTGGTTTACTTTCCAAATAGGGCCTCCACTATACTCCTTTTTACAAAAAATTATCTGACAGAAGTATAGGCCTAAAACAAATTGTCTTTAGAATTAACAGTGTATGGAATTTTTTTTCGCTTAGTTTTGTGTGAGCGCGTGTACAGATGTAGGCTACGCATTCTAACTAGTGTAGAACAGTGTTTGGTAGAAATCTTATTTACATTTAAAATTCATTACTAAGAGTAAGAGTAGCTCACTAGTCAGCGCACAAGCCAAAATAAAATTTATGAGATTGTCCAACACACATAATAAGTAAATATACATTTATTTCTTACAGTCATAACGATTAGTATTTAAATTTTTGTGTGTTTATTTCTTAAATTTTACATTTTATATGCGTTTTGTTATACAAACATAGCTATCATCTTATAAATCTTATGCCATAATATGAGCAAACAGTACACGATCAAAATTTAAGGATATGTTGGTTGTAATAACTCGTCGTGCAATGACACAATTAATCAAGACCACGTAAACACAGTTTGGTCACGGACAGGATTCATTTTGACACTGAATCGAGTCTCAATGAAGTCACTAGACTTTCTTACGGAATCTCGTTTCCACCTATGTCAGACTAAACTGTATAAAATCGACTATAAACCTGATCAAGAAAACACCCCTTAATGACACGTTCTCTTCTTTCGTTCCTTATGCCATGTCGTTGCGAACTCAAAAATAATTTCATCCCCCACGATATAAGCTACTGCGAGTCCCTTCATTTATTCTCACTCTTTCCCCACTTCCTTACATATTTCACTACTCTTCAAAGTATTCAGGTTACACATGGCCGTCCTCAGTAGTTTCTGAGCTGGTTTTTCTTTCAAATGTTTTCTCATGATTGTTTCTTCTAACATTCTAGTAATATAGCCATATATCCAACCATATTATTTGAATTAGCCTATTCTTACATTCCCATTGAGGAGTACCAGCTCAAAGTCATTCTCTTATTTATATTTTTGTCCTTCTTGATTTATCTCGAGATTTCCACAAACATTTTATTTTATTTCACAAGCTCTTACCGTACCTTGCATGTTTGTTGTCAAGAGCCCACTTCCGCGATATACGTAAATAAATACAGATAAATCATTTTGTATTTACTATACTGCCGTTTATATATTCTTCTTTCTGTTCTACAATCAAATTACTTACTCGATGATACACGGCGGAGTAAAAGTCTACTTTTACTTCTTGATTTATTTTTTCATTTTTAGTTAACATAGTCGCAGATAACTGTGTCATCCTTTAATCTCATCCGTCAGTGCCTATTCTTGTCTTTCAAATACAGAGATTTATTTTCCTGTGTGTTGAAAGTCATCGCTTCTTTTCCAAACTTCCATTCCACTGTTCTGCAGTTTTAAAATTTCCGTCACTATCTGTTATCAAAACTATCGTTCCAATACGTTAAACAATTAATATAATTTAGCATTAGGCTTCAGTAGTCTAACAACATATTTTTACTACTAGTTCTAACCTTCTTGAGAAGAAAACCAAGAAGTAGACTAAATGTATACAAAAGGATTTCATAGGGAGCCTAATATTATACAAACAGTGTAAATAACGGGTTGAATGAGTATATATGTTTTAGATAAATGTTCTTGTGGTTCTCAACGTATAGTACCGAACTGAAAAGTGCTCTGTAGGCAGAGTGGGGAGGGAAAGCAGCAGAGAATGAAGGGTTGGGAGTGAACAAAAACAGAAGTGGAAGTGAAAAAGTGGAAAGAAAGCGATAACATGTTTTACGTTTCTTCAGACAAAGAAAGTTTACGTCGCTAAGAGAGGTACAGTATGGGCTATCTAAGTTAAGCCATTGAAACATGAAAAGGGGGAGTAAGGTAGATAAGCCAACTAATTTGACCTGGTCCCTAACAAACATTACACACGCGCGGTTCCAGTGAAACTTTGTGAAACAGCAGTGAAGCGGCTGTGTCTGCGCGTTTGTATAAATCAAAAACATGTTGACAAGTGGAAGTCGTGGCCACAATTCTTATCATAGATGAACTAAAAACAGTGGCATCATTAACAGAGGCAAAGTGATATCATGATGTGGCAACGATAAGAGAGAAGGTGCAGCAGCGTGGAGCCGAGGGTAATAAGAATTTCCAGTGCAACAAAGGGACGAGGTACAGACGCGTCTAGGTGTCTGGCTAGGCTTCTTAAAACGCAGAATCAGTTAAGGATTTTGGGGGCAAATTGGACAATATCAAATGCCATATGGTTATCAGAAGTTAGAAGAAAAAGTGGCGGCTATCATTATTAAAAGTGTAAACACCGGAGAAGCTGACCCGGCAATGATCTTAGACAGGCAAGTGAAAAAATTAAAGAATAGTGAATATTTAATTAAAATACAAAAATAATGGTCAGCAAACAGCAACAAGCGAAGAGAAGTTAGTTCACTTTTCTGAAGTAACTTTATCTATCATATTGATAAAGTTATGATAGCCGTTGATGAAGTGAAATATCTGAGTAAAATAATGTAATTTGGTGGAGAAACAAATTGCATCCAGCACCAGAACTTCTGTACGATTCAGAAATACAAGAGTAACAGAGAAACTGATGATATGATGTGAAAAATTACAGAGAGAGGACAGAAAGGTCTGTGCTTGGGATAACAAGGGGAAACGGGAAAAATAAGTGGTTGCGGAATTAAAACTAGAATAAATATTTACAGAATTAAAAAAATAAAATGGGCGTGAACATTTAGCTAGGGGAGACAGTGGTGGCTAGTATTTACTCTGAAGACACATTACAGGAGCTGTGTAGACATCCGGTAAGGACTCGGCAGACAAACTGATGATTACTATGAAGATGGTTTGTATACACAAAACACGCGATATACTAGGCCTATACATTATGTATTTATGCATAACATGTTATATATGTTTCCATATATAACATGTATGTTATTATATACAACATGTATAATGTTTTACATACAAAGATAATGTGCAATATGCATAATATAAAGATTTGCTTTTACTAGAAAAATTTATTTCTGAATTTGCCTGGATATATATATATATATATATATATATATATATATATATATATTCCGTTAGCCTACACACCTTTAGAAGCCTCAGCAGTTTGTCAGTTTCTAAAGATTGAGTGAAATAATAACTTTCATGAAGGCGGAGAAAGTGAGAAATACAGATACGTAAATTGTTAGATAGATAATGGGAGAGGGAGAAGAAGGGAGAGAGAGAGAGAGAGAGAGAGAGAAGTAACGGAGTTGAATTTGTATTTGTAAAATAAAACAAAATAAAACCTGCAAAGAAATGAACATACACCTGCAGCGTACAGCGATAAGTAAAAAAAGTCGTCAAAGAACTAGTACAAATAATTTATTTTTAGTAAACTGTTATACATACTACGTAGGCCTATTTCCAACAAGACAGTCCTAACAACATTAGGATTTACAATGTCCTTAAAAAAAAAAAAACACTATCACTTCGTGAAAAGATAAATGCATAGAGAATAAGCATTAAAAGAGCTTATACCGAGAACTGACAGTAAATGTGGGTGCCATGGTGATATATTGATAAATGATCGCATACATATCGTACGATATAGAGCTTATAAAAAAACAAGCCGCATCAGATCAGTTAGTCCGCTATCTATACATAATGCATGGGTATTTGTCTAACGTCTGGGAAAGGAAATCTTTTTAAATTTTGAAAAATGATGGCAATATGACAGCTATTATTTCACTCCCTCAACAACCACAAATACGTCCTGATCCCTTCGACAAACAGTCTTTTTCTTCACCCACTGAAACGATGTTATGTTATATTTTTGATTTGATTCGTAAAAATCGTAGACTCCCTAAATTCCCATCTTTTATTTTTACTTTATTGTCTTCAAGTATCACAACAGATAATGTACAACGGTGACGCAACAATAATGCTCATACATCTCTTTTTTCTCTCTCATTCACAGAATATATATACACTCGTAATAGAAATAATATACTGTATTCATTAAATTTTGTTATGTCTGCTTATATGGTGAGTGAGCGGTTTCTGGATCAGTGAATACTATTATACAAAATTATTTCAAGTATCAACGCGTTAACTTAATATTGGAAAGCAAATAAAATCTACGAACCTTAATATTCCATTAAGACGGAAGTGTTAAACTTAGTCACACAAGTAGGCCAATGTTTTGCTTCTGTATATTAAACCTTAAGGAATACAAGTAGAGAATGCTACCTTTAATTTGGGTAGATGATAAAGTTTGTAAGTAGATGGAGAATCAGTGGTTCTAGAAAACGGCTGTACATCGTAAAACACGATCCGTTCTGAAATAGGTTCGATATAGACCATTCTACACAACGCTTTCGAAGACCAATCTTTAAAACATGTACTAACATGGTAATGTTCCATCGGATTTTCATGATTACAAGAATTCTTCAGATGTAATGAAAAAAAATACTGGTATCAAGCGCACTGAATGGAGAGAACTATAATATCTTAACTTAATGAAAACAACAAATAGAAAAAGAAGACAACTGGTAAGATACAGATGATAGACCTCCTTATCAAGTTTTAGGTTATACTTACTCAGCTTGCCGATGATGTCTTCCCCATTTGCGAATATTGGCACTTGCGAACACTTAGGTAGATTAGATTAGGTAGTCAATTCCCCATTTGCGAATAGTGGCACTCGCGAACACTTAGGTAGATTAGATTAGGTAGTCAATTCCCCATTTGCGAATAGTGGCACTTGCTAACACTTAGGTAGATTAGATTAGGTAGTCAATTCGTGAGAGGGTACTTTCCACTTGCGACCAAACAGGTAATATTGAAGTTTTTAATAACCACATACTATTATAAATTTTAAATAATTTTGTTATTTTTAATCGCTTTAATGTTTTTTTATAATTTTATCATATTTTATATTTAATTCACTAATTTTTTTATTATGTTACTAAACAAATACGCTAATTACATTACATCGCGTGTGTGTGTGTGTGTGTGTGTGTATCCGCGCGCGCCTCTCTCCTTTTAGTTGGGCTAGTTTTAAAACGTAAGAGATAGTCTTCAGAAACATTCCAGTATCAGAAACTTCGTACCTTTGACTGCTACTTGCAATTCTTTCATCCAGTTCAGTATTGTTTCTTCCTTTTCGTACCTTTCAAATTTTACTGCATCCTTAGAATGATCTAATTATATTTCTCACTTTCAGATTTTAAATATTTGATAAGGTCGTTTGTGGTCTTCCACCGTCGGTATTCAGTGTCTATTGCCATTCGTCTACTGCATTATGCTTGCTACTGCTACTGCGTCGATGTTCCTTTATGACTGTGGCAATAACGTATTTTTTAGCCACTGTTATACGAAGTAGTTAAACAGAATTAATTGGATTTTTCTTCTCCTGGAGCTTGACTGTGGACATATGTACAGCCGTTTAGAGTACAGATGTAATATCTTCCATCTTCTACATCTTCGGGCCGAAGGAAATGTATAATACACATTCGGACGTTCAGCCTATGTTTTAAACACACACAAGCCAGTTCAACATCCTTATCTCTCCCGTAACTTTCTATAAGATTATCTACTGTATAAAACGTAATGCGTACATTTAGTCGTTTCAATAAACTATATATTCGAAATGTGTAAAACAGAATAAATTAATGACAATTGCAGTTGGAATTAGTATATTATAATGATTCTAGTCGTCAGTCTTTCGACTGGTTTGTACCATCCTCGCGTATATCCGTGGTGTGTGTGCAGCAGTTTCCAGCTACGAGTAATGAGTTCGAAAACGTACGATATTGATGACTCGTGTTAAATGGTGAAATGCTTTCCAGTTTCTATCAGATGTAATATCAGTTTGTAGACAGTGACCGTTGCTAAGGATAGAGCGTAGTTTAGTAAAAACAAAAGCAAACATATACATTTTATTTTCCATAATATTGTTCTTTCCTATTTTCTTAACACTTTGTTAGATAATTCGTGTATATACAATTTGTAATTTTGATTGACAGTGTGACAAGAACAAGTGTTTTAAGTGAGGTTTTCAAGTTTGCTTAAAATTTTACGTTAATTTTTTTGTTGGTGACCGTGAAGCAGTCCCGCTTGAGATCATATTATGGTGATGTCAAGCGGGACAATAAATATTGTAAGGCGACTCCTGTTGATAAGGATGATCGCAAGTGGGTCGAATTTTACGGTGTTCGCAATTGGTACTGATTGCAAGTGGGAAGGCTCCTGACGATAGAAATACACAAAATATTTTAATTTACAGAGAAAAACGTCTTCCTCTGTACGTAATATTTGTTATTGGCCAAAACACAATGTGACTGTTGACTGTTAGCTGGTAGTCTCTTGCAGGATACTGTAAAAAAACAGATCCTATACTCAATACTGCAGGATGTGAACAGTTTTGCTATTCGTTCCTATTAGAGGTGAACGGGCAATTTCAGTTCTGATTTTGAAAGTCAGTAACTTACTAGCGTTAATGCCAGTAACAGCGATTGTTGACACAAACCATACTTTTATTCTAACCACAGTCGTAGCTATTGTCTATCACTAAGTAATCCAGCCAGTTGTATTTTCTTTATACGAGGTGTCCACATTATTTTTGTCTCATGTATGTTGTTAAATAGTTCAACATTGCCGACTAAATCCTCCATAAACGATTAACATATAAGTTATGATCAATATTTGTAATAAAAATGGTCTGTAAATAAATGAAAATGCACATGTTTAAAATAAACATGTAAATAAATGTGTATATATATATATATATAGTATATTTGCTTAATTTTCGCTTTATCATTACCTGCTACATCGTTGGACGTGAAACGTATAAAACTCTCAACATATTGTCGTCAATTATGAGATATTTAAAGGATTTTACAGACCAATGAAATTACGTCAATAAGCTGTTTATATACAGTTTATACACTTAATATAGTTGAAAGGTACTGAAATTAAGTTATTATAATTGAAGGAGGAAAGTTAGTAATTACGTTTGTCTTGGCCGTATCTGTTTATGTTGAATTTACAAAACATTATACTGAAATGTGAGAAGTAATGATGAAAAGACTCTCTCTCTCTCTCTCTCTCTCACTCTCTCTCTCTCTCTCTCTCTCTCTCTCTCTCTCTCTGTGAGAGAGAGAGAGAGAGTGAGAGAGAACTATATTACGAAATCGTCTTCTTCATCGTTCCCTCTATTAAATAGGAGCCTTTAATTTTAAACATTGACTGATTGTCGTCTGAAGGAGAAGGGATGACGATGATGGTGGCGATTGTAGAGGAAATAAAAGAGTATAAGAATATTATCTCTAGGTGAATGTGTGAGTGTGCGACAGAAATATAAGATGAAGGGAGACAGGGTAGGGTGTGTGTATGTGTGTGCGCAAGTGCGCGCGCGCGTTACCTAATCAACCGTTTCTTGCACTTGATTAGATACTATTTACTGTATGGGGATGAGTAGCGGTGATGGTTAGGGGTTGGGGTTGGCGACCAGTAACTACATACAATCAGTGCGACTGCACGTACTGTGCTGGTCACGGCTAGTGGTGGTAATATTTGCCACACATACATACACACAGCCGCGGACGAACCAAGTGCCTGTGTTTATTTATTTTTATTTATTTTATTTGTCTGAAATCGCGTCTTCACGTCCGTCATCACACTTGATTTTTAGAGGCTAAACTGACAGTGCAAAACGAAAGATATGACACTCTCACTCTCTCTCTCTCTCTCTCTCTCCCTCTCTCTCTGTGCGTGCCTACTGTCTACGTGATATTTGTTGACATTAACTCATTTAAAATTAATACGTTTTCATTTTCTTGCAATAATCTTACAGATTCTCAACATTTAATTATTTTCAAGATTGTATAGTGTGTGTGTGGGCGCGCGCACGCGTGTCCTTTGTGGTCCTTCAAAAGGTTGCGTGTGTGTCCTTCATCCTTCAGCCTTGTCAGATTTCCCGATATCGATGCAGTGATAATGAGGCGTTACACGACACTGTTGTTTACACCTCTATGACCACAGATTTGAGAGAGAGAGAGAGAGAGAGAAAGAGAGAGAGAGAGAGAGAGAGAGAGAGAGAGAGAGAGAGAGAGTGTTATGGGTATATTGGGTATACAAGGACTGTCAGTTCCGGATTGAGGTCACTTTCAACAATTTGAAAATTATTATTTGCGATTATCAGCAATTTGCACCGTCATTAAAATACGTACGTTCAACCCTGGTTATGACTAATGTATGACGTTTAGCACTATATCTCAGTGTTTTTTATTACTTTGTACTTGTTTGTTTTCCTAATGGCTTAATAATTAATTAATAATTACTATATTATTTTATATGCGAATTCATGCAACTGCGATTCTACGGCAACGGAAGATTATGCACTATGCATTTGTACATTTCGTTTACTTATCGCAATGCCGAGTTTTACACATTTCAGTTAAAACGTATAGTTTGTGGGTGTTAAATTGCCTGTCAGTGCAAGTTTCACGCACACAAATGATTCCACTCATACTCGCACACTCGCACAGCTCCGTTTCTCCCCTCATGTCAAATCAGGTGACACACACCTGATCGTGCTTGCTCTTCAAATTACAGGGTGTCTATTAACGTTTTTATACTTTTTGGTTGACATACATTTACATATTCATTTTGTACATTCTACAGGCAATTTTTTGTTGTTGCAATACGTATATGTAGGCTATGTCACACAATTAGCATTTTCATATCCACTTCTAAGCAAATAATTCCCCAAACAATCTGCAATATTCGTTTTGTAAAGAATGTGTATATTCATATTTACATTAACAGAATATAAATATTGTTTGTATGTATATTAACTGAATTGCTTTCTGCCTTTTCTTGTTATCCTTGTCTCTTTCAGCTATTTTAGTTTCTTTTGAGTTTTCATTGGCGTGATCACTCCCATCTAATAACGAAGACAATGTTTGAAGACGGGATTATAATTAATAACAAATTATTAAGAAAATTCCAAAGTAAGTCACTGCTAGGGAAAAATGTATATCTAAGGGGAGCCATACGATATAGTACATTATAGGAGGACAATAGTATAATATTAACAAAATGATGGTGAAGAAGAAGATGATGATAATAACAACAACAACAATAATACTTCCTTAAAGAGTTCATGACAGGCAGGATTAGTATCGAGTATACCGAAAATAGATTACTAATTATTTCGCAGAATGTTACATTAGGTTTTATTTTTATAACCTTTGTAAATACACCTGGATATTACGTATGATATTATAGCGCGATCGGATATCGAAACTGAACCTCTTACTTAAAACACTAGCACCGCATTTCCTAATAACGCGGATCAGGTAAATCTCATAATGAACATAACAAAGTCTCATAACAGGTAAATAAGAATGTTTATATATTTAATGAGATCAGGACAGTGGCGTATATGAGGCATTACGGGGCGGGACGCCCCCTTCGGTAGAACGTACAGTAGTTGGGTATTCCGACCACGTCGCTTCCTACTGTCGCCATGGTTGTCCTTCTCTACATCATCCTCATATTATCCGCTTCTAGCAGTTGAAGCCGACAACACACAGCGCTCTTGTACTGAACGTTATATACAAGTCGTTTGGCCTCACCACACTAGTCGGATGGAAATGTTTCATAAACACTCAGAAATAACGTACACTTCGATTAAAAACCACTTCTCACAAAATACTGGACACGTCGATAATGAGTGGAAAACGATCATTAACACTGCAATAATGTGGCACTAGAAACAATTATAAATTTTCTAGACTTACTGAACACCTAATCTAACAGCTTTCACATACAGCTGTTCTTAGTAATTACAGTAACGCGGTACACACTGTTAAGAAGTGAAATAATTTTGCAATAACTGATCAACACTACTAAATCCACAAATAATAATGAAAATGGGCACAGACCCTACACTTACTCGACCGACAGCATACCTCTCTAAAAACTTGTATTACAGAAGCTCGACTCCTATTAAATAGCTTTCCTTCAATTTCTATCGTCAACTACTTCGGTTATGAACACTATCCAGCTCCCCCGAACCGTATTTATGTCACTTCATGTCCGTATTATGCGACGTATATTATAGCTCTACGTACTTACAGCGGCTTCATAGAAAGTGTCAAATGATGATTGGACGATTCCAGAGAAGTGTTACACCCACTTCTTCAGTAGAGACGACTTTTATCAAAACAAACTATAAAAATTGTTTTGTTTCTCTATTGCCGTAGAAGTACCGGTACATATAAAATAACCAGAAGTATTTGTAATAACCATTATTAATAGTGATCCGCACAACCTGAGATTATCTTTCGTTACTCATTTTACTATCAAATATTAGGAATAAATAAGAAGAGATAGTTAGGTAGAGAAGCTAGAAACAGAGATAGACAAATATGAAATAGATAAATAGATAGGTAGATAGATAGACAGGTAGATAGAATGAGTGGGAGAGGGAGAGAGAGAGAGAGAGAGAGAGAGAGATAAACAGGCAGACAGACGGAGGGCGCGAGACGGAGATAGGAGTCAGATAAGTGTAGCAGAATGTGAAAATAAAGTGGTAGTAGGATAATAGAGGAAGAGTAAGTGAATGATAGTTTATAGGAAGAACGAGCTGAAACCGAGAAAGAGAAGTAACAATTAATATCTGTTATCAAATCTATAATTTTTAATATTGTTTACTTGAAAAAAATCGTTGAAAACTTACTATTTTAAAAGATTCACAGCTTGCAAAGTCAATTGTAAAGTTCACTGATACGCGTATATGCGAAACACTGTATATGTTGAATTGTTGCTTTGAGGGTTGAAGAACTTCGTCCTCCCTTGGACTGAAACAACTGAGGGTATTTCAAAACCAGACGTCTCGACAATAAAATGAAATTATAAAGTGTAAGAAGTGTATAAAACACAATATGTTCCTTATTCTAATTTTTTTTTTTATATCTCTGTACCACTTGTAATAAGATTTTTTTTTGATAGGCCTAGTGTCGTTTCGAGTCCCCCTTCTAGGTTGTGTTTACAACATTGTTAATCTGTATGCAAACTCCCTTTCCTCCCCACAGTTGTCTCAATGTCGGTTTCTTCTTCTTCATTTAATAAAACTCTCTGCAATTAACATGAACCGCTGCCAGCTGTATCATCATCGTTCTCCTCCCTTGTCATAATATTGAATTAACAAACTTAGTTGGCCTACTCTTCCCTGTCCCTCTTTCCACTTGTCTTCAGGTTTTATCCAATGAAGCGCCGACGACAGACTTTGTTTTTAATTCTTAGTCGTTAATTTTATCAAAACAACTGTTAGAATTTTTAAGTACGTCGGAGCAGTATGGTAACAGAAGTGTGAGAGGTCGCAATTACTTTAAAAATTCGTACGTTAAGTATTAAATGATCCTGTGAAATGTCTAGCGTTATTACTTGATAATGAAACACGAATATTTAGAAATTACATTAGATAGAATGTAATGATGTTTTACGTATGTCTGAGTACACTTAATGAAATTTCAAAGTCGCTTATACAACAGGAGTGTAAAAATATGTCCCCAAAGTACTGGAGAGGATGAGAAGTGTCCACTGGATTGCATATCGTGATGAACGGAAGTATCCGTCAGCGTATCTCCTCGCGGTGGAGGATGGCCACCGTAGGGTGATTAACGCGGACCTGGAAACCGAATGACAACCGCTATAAGATATCCGACTCTACTAAGTGGAAGAGAGGGTGACGTTACAGCGTCCATCCTCTTGTACTTCAGGTAGGAAACTGCTCGTAAAGGCGGATGAATTTTTGTAGGTCAGCGGCCTAGGATACAGAAGGCGAGGAGAAACGAGACCTTCAGGAAATAGGGAATATACGATGATATACGATTTCTTGATTTCCTGTAAACAAATTTAAGGAAACTCGGAGATGAAGCAATTGAGTCAGGGACCGCATCAAATCAGAGAGAGAGAGAGAGAGAGAGAGAGAGAGAGAGAGAGAGAGAGAGAGAGAGATTAAGAGACGACAGGCAGAGATAGAGAAACAATATAAGAGCAAAACATTTTGTTAAAATGATTTGTTGGGGCAGATAATAAGACGGCAGTCTTCAGGCCAGACACGGACTAATTTAAAATGAGTACAGATTTATGTAGTCTGCAATGTAATGGGATAGATTTATTTTTGGATCAAAGTTGTTTTAATATTACTTAATTTACATTTTAGTAGAACTAGAACATAGGCCTATGCAACATGATATAATAGAACTAGGATAGAATATGAACTACTTAGAAAGTGTACATTCCTGCTCCTTTGTTCGTTATAACAACTCAGGTGATGGTAGGCTTTCTAACGTACGTATTGACCTTTGACACAAATAAAGAGCCAAGAATCCTAACGGGAGCATTTCATATGTAATAGGCAAAGTAAATAGTAGGAATACCAAAGTAAATATCCCACGATCTCCACAGCGCCTTAGAGAAGGGCCAGATAACCATTCTTGTCTTCACTTCGTCTAGGGGCTGAAATTTGAGGCTTCCCAGGGTTCGTGAGAGGAACCCATATCGCCGCTCGTATCAGAATGTATGGACGTTGCCCAGTGGGACCTCAAGAAGGGCAGTGCTGATTCTCAGCAGCTGTATTTTAACCGCTTTGCCATCACAGAATAGTTAAAGAGGCGTTTCACCCCCCGCACAATGAGAGCCAGGATAGTGACGTTTTGGGCAACGAACACTGGCCTGGCAATGTAATTGTGACCCGCACTGCGCTCCGGGTTTTTATCTTGCAGGAAAACTATGTTGTGGCAGGGCATTCAGGTTTACCTAGCCTAGTTGCTCAAGAACTGCTACTTGCCGAGCAATCAGTAATTACAAATCCAAGCCTGTGCTACTGAGAGAGACACAGTTTCTTTTTGACATACGTGTTGCGAGTGAAACACATAAGCCAATCCTTACAGGGTTCTCTGCCGTTTTTTCACTTATCGATTCTTACTTTTAAGATAAGTCTCTATGAGTCAAAAATTTCACAAGATACCTGTTAAAATTTTCTTGAATCCGTGAATATTTTCATTTAGCCCAAACCCAGAATTCTGGCTATACAGTTTAATTTTGTGATAGTCAGAAACGGGGTGAACTATAAAATGTCTCTGACGTCTGAAATTTTTATTTCCGTACACCATAAAGAGTCACGATACAAAATTACGTTTTTGTTAATAACGGTTAACGGCCCAAAGGAAGTGACCAAACGAAAGGGAAAGTAGAGAAATTAATTTTGTAAAACGTATCATAAAACATAACTGTGTCACGAAAATTCTTGAAGACAAGATAAGGAAGAAAAAGGCAAATCTAACGTCATATACATTGAATACATTTACTGGACTGTAATTTAATATAAGAATGAATTGTATTACATTGTATTATAAGTCTTTACAAGGCAAAAGAAGTAGAAGAAATCAATATGTGAATGGTTGTATCTTCAAAGCCGATAGAGTAAATGATGATAACGAATCTGAAGAGAACGTTACAGATCAATTAAAACGTTATTTTCATGACAAAGTCGATGGTAAATAATCGCTTGAGAGACATACAATAACAGATGTATGTCTGGGAGAGGAACACGCTGGATTTAGGAAAGGTTACTCCAACAGTGATAACATTTTTAGCATTAAGAGAATTCTATAAAAACGACGTGAAGTCAATTTGGAAACACATCTTGCCTTTTTTGACTTCAAAAAAAGTGTTGACTCGGTCATTAAAAATAGACTATGAACAATAATGGAGGGAAGAGACAAATAATGTCTCTGTACATCTTATAGAGACAATTATAAACCGTTGTAAAGGTACTAAAATAGTTTAAACACAGGCACTTCAAAAACGGAGAGGTAATAATAAACCAATGTATGTCCCCAACTCTTTTCAACATCTATATTGAGGACCCCATACAGAACTGGAAGATTGAAGTTCATCAAGGCATACAGCTGAAAAGGAATTACCACGTAAATGTTTTGCTGTATGCAGATGATGTGGTTATACTACAAAATAATGAAGCAGACTTACAACGTTCTGTGTACAGACTACATAAACTGGGACGACAGTACTACAACCAAAGATGTCTACCAATAAGACAAAAGTTATGCCTCACTACGGAAAATTTCCTGTAGCCTACGCTCAAAGATTACTGTTGAGGATAAAGTATTGGAACAGACCTAAAATTTTAACTATTTAGGTTGTTGTATACGTTTTGACGTTGACAAAGATATACAAAATAAAATCAATAGATTTCAACATATATGTGGAACTGTAAATAGAACACTGAAAAATAAAACGAGATGTGAGACAAAATTAAAATTCTACAAAACGGCTGTTCCAGTGCTACTATATGGCAGTGAATCCTGGATTACAAAAAAAAAAGATAAAAGCAACATACAATCAGTAGAGTTGAGATTTTTAAGAAGGGTTAAAGGATACACAAGAAGGGATCATATAAGAAATGATGATATGCGGGAAGAATTAAATATATATAATTCAAACGAAAAAATTGAACTGCGGGGGAAAATCTCGTGTAAGCATTTAAGTCGCGTGTATGAAGATAGAATATACCAGTAATTGTAAACAAGTACAAGTCTTCTGGAAGAAGGGACGTAGGAAGACCAAGAAATAAATGGATCTGATAATGTGACGTCGGAACAGGCACATTGCCTAATCCCTGAAGTATAGAAGAAGGAGTCGGTGGTTTGTTTGATCTGACTTCTTTTACATATCTTTTTGAGCAACATAAAGAAGTAAAGAACGAAGTTAAAGATAAATGCAAAAAGTATTGATTAATATATCATGATGATATAAGATAATTTTACCATTATAGAGGGTAGGAAAAACATCTGTTTTTCTTAGAGAGGAATATGAACAGGAAACCTAGCTGGTTTAGACGATGGATAGGAAAAATTTGAAACGTTCACGTATTTAAAATTTTTGTAAGGTCATCGTAGGTCTATATCCTCCAGCATAGGCCAGAAACGTGGGCAGTTACTAGATGAGATCTAGTCAAGATTGATAATATAGCCTTCATTAAGGCTCGCAAGATAGTTATAAAATGCAGATGAACAACTTGTACTATGAATGTTTCTGTCTGTAAAAAAGTCAGTGTATACAGTGGATAAAACTGCGAGCATATCGAGCCGTTGTCTGTGTCTTAACTCCAGTTATTGTTATCCTCAACAACAGACCTCTGCTAAAACAACTTCTAAAGAGGACTGCCACTGAGCATGACTTCCGCAGTTGGAATTGAAACGTCTAGCATTTTGAGACACAAACGGCGGTTTCATCTATTAATGACACCGGGAGTGAAAGCTTGAACGTTGTCAATGTATACAGTGGAGTTAGTAGCCAAGTAGGAAATATGCCGAAACAAATTATCGAATAGGCCTACATTCCGGTAGATAGACCAGACGAAGGAAGACTACAGATTATTTGTTGAAACGGAACTGTGCTGGCAGCTATTCCCTACAAATTGTTGATGAAAACATGAACAAATCATTTTGATGAAATAGAAATAGTATAAGTTACAACAAAATATATAGTTTATGGTTATAGGTAGTTTACTATTTTTTAATTGATTTAAATTTTTTGAGTTAATGCAATCAACAATGAATTGTATTACATTGTATTATAAGTCTTTACAAGGCAAAAGAAGTAGAAGAAATCAATATGTGAATGGTTGTATCTTCAAAGCCGATAGTAAATGATGATAACGAATCTGACGAGAACGTTACAGATCAATTAAAATGTTATTTTCATGACAAAGTCGATTGTAAATAATCGCTTGAGAGACATACAATAACAGATGTAACAGACATATTTCTTGCAAGGGTGGTTGTGACAATTTAGTACCACGGACAGTGACGCAGCGAAGGGGACCCCTGCCAAGGGACGAAGATGAAAAGGAAATGTCAAAAATTGAAAAGAAAAATGCGTGTAAAAAATGTAATCTTATAATTCGAATTAAATAATGAAGCTAATTATTTACGTGAGTATGAACGTTTGAAAAATCCGGTATAACGGTCTTGCGAGTACGGTATTGGTATTGTCCGGTAGTAGTTTAAGGACGATTAAAATTTTTATCCTAACTTTTTAGGTTATGTCCTCTTAGCGAGCAGGAAACAGGTGGCCTCAGTGTACTAACTCGGTTTACGGTAGTTATAGTGTAGTAACTTATTCTACAGTCGGCCCGAGAGGGTTCGACTTCGATTCCTTCAAGTATTAGTTCATTTGTTATAAAATTCATTTCAAACTGATGAATGTACGCGTTAATTAGAAATTCATTTCAAACTGATGAATGTATGCGTTCATTAGAAATTCATTTCGAAATGTTTAACGTTGCAAATAAGTTACGTTACAATTGGCTAGCAATCGTTACAGTCGTGAGCGCGCGCTTATGTACGCGTATATAAGCGAAATCGGTGATTTACTAACTAGCGGTCCAATTGCAACAGATACCGATACATCGATATGTGAGAATCACCGATTGAGACGGTATGTCTCAGCGGTTCCGATTTGGTAAACAAGTAGTAGACACGTTGTTACAAAGAGGTAAACACAAAAGGCAACAACAACTGTTTTTGCTAAACAAAATGAATCTAGGACAATGTTACAGCTAGTTTTATTGAAAAAAGGCAACGGATTGTGCTTGTGAGTACGCGAAACGCGCTGTGATGTAACAATAAAGACATTGTTCCGTGCTACAATATAAAGGTACGATACGTAGAATTATTGACATAGATTTGCTCTAACTATAATTAGAGTAATTATATACCATTTACAACTTTAAATTATTTGTACTTTTTAGCTTTGTTTATTTTTTATTTTTGCCTCTAAAAGTTTGTTTATTTATGAAGTCATGAACATTTTTTTGTTAAAATTAGAAAAATCAATTACCAGTTGAACTGAATTACAAGGTGTAGATCTTGAAGTTCTGCACAATTTTGTTATTTATGTAAATGAAAGAAAGATCAACCTCATGAATACCAAATTAATTGTGAAGGTTCAAGTGGAGGTTTGGAATCACATGGAGCAATAAATATTTCTAAACGGTCAGAAGAAACACGAGTGGTAAAGTGCATAAATTATCTTGAGGATAGGGATTCAAAAGCCTTCAAGAATGTTTAAGAGTTGAAACCATATAGAAACACAGAAATTGTAAAGCTCGAATGTGAAGGTAGCGTTCAGGTAGGCCTACACGCTTTCTACGCCTTTGCAAAGAAAAGTGGCTTCTACGAGATTTTTTGCATAGGGCTAGATAAAAAGGTAAGAAAGAATTTTAAAAAAGTTTACAAAAATTCAGTCGCGGGTTTTCGAAAAAAGGGAGGGGGAGGTACAACAAATTCATTTTTCGTGATTATCTTAAAAAGTATTAAATTTATGAGAAAAATACAAAATTCCAAAAAGAAAGAGCATAAAAGTCTGCATAAAAAAGGTTATTAACATTTTTTTGTCAGGGTGATAATTTTAGTAGAAAAAGTAATTCAAACTCGGCCAAATTTTTCACAAAGTGGATTTTCACATAAAATACATGTTTGTGTAATAGACATGCAATTTTTTCAGGAATATAAGTTTAAAAACTTATTATTATTCATTTATGTATATATTATTATGTATAATTTTTTACTTATTTATTACGCATTATAATAAAAATGTTATTAAAAAATGCACTTTATAAATATATTGAAAAATAGTTTTTCTTCAATCATTGAAGATTTTGACAATAAAATAACTTTTAAAACACACTTCTTATTTATAAAAATTATAAATTATTTACTTATAACTTATTATGATTTACAAATTATTAAAATATAGTTTTTTTCTTCAATTTTTCGGAATTTTTCACAATTATCAAGGTGGAAAATAACTTTTTAGTACATTTATTATTTATTTATAAAATTTAAGTATAACAATTATTTTTATAATGATAAATGTATTTAAAAATCGATTTCTTCTCCGATTTCTTGAAAAGATTCAGAAGTCAAGTCTTCTATTTCTATTTCTCCCTCATCATACACAATATTTGAAAAATTTGTGCACAAATTAAATTCACAGTTTCCACAAGCCGATGAACAGTACAATCCACTTTTTCTGCAACTGCATAATTTTCCACAATCTCTTTTGCAATTACAGAAGATCATTTGCGCTAGAACCGCACCAAATTATAAAATATCAAAATTACTAACACAAATCTTAAAACATAAAATTGAACTTCCAGCAAAATACAATATAAAAAATATTATCGAACTCACGGAACATTCAATATCGAACTGCGTTAATTCAATATCTGTATGGCGCATGTATCAGCTGTCCACGCTCTCCCCAAAATTCTTCAACTTTCAAAATCTGTTCTTTTTATGCCCATGCATGGATATAAATTCTCACTATGTAGAAGAGAAACCTCAAATATTGTAGTTTTACGTAGAATATTTACATTTTAATGTTTTTTTTAGTTTTTAACTATTAATATTAATACGCGCAAGGGACATAATTTTACATTTATTAATAAAAGTTACATTTATTTAAATTTAACTAAATTTTAACAATTCTTTACACCGCAGTCTTATAGAAGACACTTCGACCAATACGTGTTCATAATTTTGTTAAAAAATATTTATTTTTAAAATTTCTGTAGAAATTGTAAGTTAAGAAAATAATGTACACTTGCGAACTCAAAAAAATTATAAATTTTAAAACTCCCTTATTTTATGCCAATAAATCAATACTAATTTTACTTCCATATTCCTTAAGGAATGGAAGTATGGTGATGGCAAAAAAAATCGTGTTCGAGATTATTGCAGATTCTGATTCTACTACACTCAAAACATGAAAAAAAGTCGTTTTCCGAAAAGTGTCTGTGTGTGTGTCTGTCTGTCTGTCTGTCTGTCTGTCTGTCTGTCTGTCTGTAGATTTTTTTTCTATGGCAAACGATAACTGCCGCAAATTCAAACAGAATCAAATAATTTTTTGCATGCAGCGCTGATTTGCAGAGTACTCGCGACCTATTGTTTTTGGTGAAGATCGGTTAAGGGAAAGGGGTAGTTTACCTGCAACGGTTTTTTTTTAGCAAGGGTAATTTTGTTTGTTTGGCAAACGATAACAGCCGCAAATTCAAACAGAATCAAATAATGTTTCGCATACGGCCCTGAATTGTAGAGTTCTCAAGATCTGTTGATTTTGGTGAAGATCGGTTAAGGGAAAGGGGTAGTTTACCTGTAACGTTTTATGTTTTAACAAGGGTATTTCCTATGGCAAACGATAACAGCCGCAAATTCAAACAGAATCAAAAGATTATTTGCATACAGCCCTAAATTGTAGAGTTCTCAAGACCTATTGTTTTTGGTGAAGTTCGGTTGAGGGAAAGGGGTAGTTTACCTGCAACGTTTTTTTAACAAGGGTATTTTCTATGGCAAACGATAACAGCCGCAAATTCAAACAGAATCAAATAATGTTTTGCATACAGCCCTGATTTGTAGAGTACTCAAGACCTATTGTTTTTGGTGAAGATCGGTTAAGGGAAAGGGGTAGTTTACCTGTAACGTTTTATGTTTTAACAAGGGTATTTCCTATGGCAAACGATAACAGCCGCAAATTCAAACAGAATCAAAAGGTTATTTGCATACAGCCCTAAATTGTAGAGTTCTCAAGACCTATTGTTTTTGGTGAAGATCGGTTGAGGGAAAGGGGTAGTTTACCTGCAACGTTTTTTTAACAAGGGTATTTTCTATGGCAAACGATAACAGCCGCAAATTCAAACAGAATCAAATAATGTTTTGCATACAGCCCTGATTTGTAGAGTACTCAAGACCTGTTGTTTTTGGTGAAGATCGGTTAAGGGGAAGGGGTAGTTTACCTGCAACGTTTTTTTATCAAGCGTATTTTCTATGGCAAACGATAACAGCCGCAAATTCAAACAGAATCAAATAATTTTTGCATACGTCCCTGAATTGTAGAGGTCTCAATGACTTTCGATTTTGGTGAAGATCGGTTAAGGGGAAGGGGTAGTTTACCTGCAACCTTTTACGTTTTAACAAGAGTAAAGTACTTGAAAATTTATTTAAACTTTTTGAAACAATGGTAATTGTTAAATATCGGTATGGAGAACCATACATGACTTCCATATTCTAAGATTTATATTTAAAATCATTTTCAGCCAAACAGCCAGGCTGTGTCTTACCTGCCTTTTTATTGCTGTATTAAATGAAAAATATTATATTACATTAAAATGAAAAAATTATAATTTTATTGCCTGGTAACAAAATTATTTTATTTTTAACAATTACCATTGTTTAAAAAAGTTTAAATAAATTTTCAAGTACTTTACTCTTGTTAAAACGTAAAAGGTTGCAGGTAAACTACCCCTTCCCCTTAACCGATCTTCACCAAAATCGAAAGTCATTGAGACCTCTACAATTCAGGGAAGTATGCAAAAAATTATTTGATTCTGTTTGAAATTGCGGCTGTTATCGTTTGCCATAGAAAATACCCTTTTTAAAATAACGTTGCAGGTAAACTACCCCTTTCCCTCAACCGATCTTCACCAAAAACAATAGGTCTTGAGAACTCTACAACTTAGGGCTGTATGCAAATAATCTTTTGATTCTGTTTGAATTTGCGGCTGTTATCGTTTGCCATAGGAAATACCCTTGTTAAAACATAAAACGTTACAGGTAAACTACCCCTTTCCCTTAACCGATCTTCACCAAAATCAACACATCGTGAGAACTCTACAATTCAGGGCTGTATGCGAAACATTATTTGATTCTGTTTGAATTTGCGGCTGTTATCGTTTGCCAAACAAACAAAACTACCCTTGCTAAAAAAAAACCGTTGCAGGTAAACTACCCCTTTCCCTCAACCGATCTTCACCAAAAACAATAGGTCGCGAGTACTCTGCAAATGAGGGCTGTATTCAAAACATTATTTGATTCTGTTTGAATTTGCGGCTGTTATCGTTTGCCATAGAAAAAACCCTTGTTAAAAAAACGTTGCAGGTAAACTACCCCTTTCCCTTAACCGATCTTCACCAAAATCAACACATCTTGAGAACTCTACAATTCAGGGCTGTATGCGAAACATTATTTGATTCTGTTTGAATTTGCGGCAGTTATCGTTTGCCATATAAAATACCCTTGTTAAATAAACTACCCCTTCCCCTTAACCGATCTTCACCAAAAACAATAGGTCTTGAGTACTCTACAAATCAGGACTGTATGCAAAACATTATTTGATTCTGTTTGAATTTGCGGCTGTTATCGTTTGCCATATAAAATACCCTTGTTAAAAAAACGTTGCAGGTAAACTACCCCTTTCCCTTAACCGATCTTCACCAAAAACAATAGGTCTTGAGAAATCTACAATTCAGGGCTGTATGCGAAACATTATTTGATTCTGTTTGAATTTGCGGCTGTTATCGTTTGCCAAAAAAAAAAAAAATTTCCCTTGATAAAAAAAACCGTTGCAGGTAAACTACCCCTTACCCTCAACCGATCTTCACCAAAAACAATAGGTCGCGAGTACTCTACAAATCAGGGCTGTATGCAAAAAATTATTTGATTCTGTTTGAATTTGCGGCAGTTGTCGTTTGCCATAGAAAATACGCATGATAAAAAACGTTGCTGGTAAACTACCCCTTCCCCTCAACCGATCTTCACCAAAAACAATAGGTCTTGAGTACTCTACAAATCAGGGTTGTATGCAGAAAATTATTTGATTCTGTTTGAATTTGCGGCTGTTATCGTTTGCCATAGAAAATACCCTTGTTAAAAAAACGTTGTAGGTAAACTACCCCTTTCCCTTAACCGATCTTCACCAAAAACAAAAGGTATTGAGAACTCTACAATTTAGGGCTGTATGCAAATAATCTTTTCATTCTGTTTGAATTTGCGGCTGTTATCGTTTGCCATAGGAAATACCCTTGTTAAAACATAAAACGTTACAGGTAAACTACCCCTTTCCCTTAACCGATCTTCACCAAAAACAATAGGTCTTGAGAACTCTACAATTCAGGGCTGTATGCGAAACATTATTTGATTCTGTTTGAATTTGCGGCTGTTATCGTTTGCCAAACAAACAAAATTTCCCTTGCTAAAAAAAAACCGTTGCAGGTAAACTACCCCTTTCCCTCAACCGATCTTCACCAAAAACAATAGGTCGCGAGAACTCTGCAAAACCGGGCTGTATGCAAAAAATTATTTGATTCTGTTTGAATTTGCGGCAGTTATCGTTTGCCATAGAAAAAAAATCTACAGACAGACAGACACACAGACAGACAGACACACAGACACACAGACAGACAGACACACAGACAGACACACAGACACTTTTCGGAAAACGACTTTTTTTCATGTTTTGAGTGTAGTAGAATCAGAATCTGCAATAATCTCGAACACGATTTTTTTTGCCATCACCATACTTCCATTCCTTAAGGAATATGGAAGTAAAAAAATAAAATAATTTTGTTGCCAGGCAATAAAATTATAATTTTTTCATTTTAATGTAATATAATATTTTTCATTTAATACAGCAATAAAAAGGCAGGTAAGACACAGCCTGGCTGTTTGGCTGAAAATGATTTTAAAAATAAATCTTAGAATATGGAAGTCATGTATGGTTCTCCATACCGATATTTTACTTCCATGTTCCTTAAGGAAATGGAAGTATGGTGATGGCAAAAAAAATCGTGTTCGAGATTATTGCAGAATATGATTGTACTACACTTAAAACATGAAAAAAAGTCATTTTTCGAAAAGTGTCTGTGTGTGTGTCTGTCTGTGTGTCTGTCTGTCTGTGTGTCTGTCTGTAGATTTTTTTTCTATGGCAAACGATAACTGCCGCAAATTCAAACAGAATCAAATAATTTTTTGCATGCTGCCCTGATTTGTAGAGTACTCACGACCTATTGTTTTTGGTGAAGATCGGTTGAGGGAAAGGGGTAGTTTACCTGCAACGGTTTTTTTTATCAAGGGAAATTTTTTTTTTTGGCAAACAATAACAGCCGCAAATTCAAACAGAATTAAATAATGTTTCGCATACAGCCCTGAATTGTAGAGTTCTCAAGATCTATGGTTTTTGGTGAAGATCGGTTAAGGGAAAGGGGTAGTTTACCTGCAACGTTTTATGTTTTAACAAGGGTGTTTCCTATGGCAAACGATAACAGCCGCAAATTCAAACAGAATCAAAAGATTATTTGCATACAGCCCTAAATTGTAGAGTTCTCAAGACCTATTGTTTTTGGTTAAGATCGGTTAAGGGAAAGGGGCAGTTTACCTGGAACGTTTTTTTAACAAGGGTATTTTCTATGGCAAACGATAACAGCCGCAAATTCAAACAGAATCAAATAATTTTTTGCATACAGCCCTGATTTGTAGAGTACTCAAGACCTATTGTTTTTGGTGAAGATCGGTTAAGGGGAAGGGGTAGTTTACCTGCAACGTTTTTTTATCAAGCGTATTTTCTATGGCAAACGATAACAGCCGCAAAATCAAACAGAATCAAATAATTTTTTGCATACATCCCTGAATTGTAGAGGTCTCAAGGCCTTTTGATTTTGGTGAAGATCGATTAAGGGGAAGGGGAAGTTTACCTGCAACCTTTTACGTTTTAACAAGAGTAAAGTACTTGAAAATTCATTTAAACTTTTGGAACAATGGTAATTGTTAAAAATAAAATAATTTTGTTGCCAGGCAATAAAATTATAATTTTTTCATTTTAATGTAAATCTGTACATAGTATAAAGTAAAGTCGGGCCGTTTTCTCTGTGTTTGAAATTGCTAATCTCAGGAAGTACTGAACGGATTTTATTCAAGTTTTCGCCAATAGATAAAATGTCTATCGAGGAACATTTATGTGTATAATTAATACATATATGTTGTACATTAGCTTACCTATCACGGTTTATGTCAAGTAAGTGGTATAGTTTACATCTTATATATAAAAATGAATGTTTCTTTGTTTGTCCCGTATGCGTTCCTATACCACTCATCCGATTGCGATGAAACTTCGGTTGAGTTGTGCGCACGTCCGCGAAGGTTTCTTCCACATCTCCTCCTAAACCACTGTACCGATTTCAACCAAACTTGGCACAAATATTTTACGCAATGGGAGAACCAACATAGGATAGGTGTTTTTTCGATGGGGTCCTTTTGGGGGTTCTTTGGGGTCTTCCACATCGCCTCCTAAACCACTGGACCGATTTCAACCAAACTTGGCACAAATATTTTACGCAAAGGGAGAACCAACATAGGACAAGTGTTTTTTTTCGATACGATCCTCTGGGGGGTCCTTTGCGGTCTTAAAAAACTATTCGATCTGGTTACTATGGCAACCCAATAGAATAGATTCTGTTCTGAATATATTATCGCATTAAATTGAAGACCACGCGAACGAAGTTGTGGGCAACAGCTATTTATTTTTAAGAAGCCTACTTTAATTAAACTTTATTAATTAAACTAACATTTTCATTACGTACAACGTGAAACTCCGTAGCGAAGCACGGGTATTCTGCTAGTCATGTATAAGAGAAAATATATCGTGCGTGGCAGGCAAGCATATCTCAGTTATGTACTGTTTACGTTTCCATTTTATTATTATCACTACCGCAATAAAAAGGCAGGGAAGACACACACACACACACACACACACACACACACACACACACACACACACACACACACACACACACACACACACACACACACACACACACACACACACACACACACACACACACACACACACACACACAATTCGCGTTATTTCTGGCCTCATTCACGTTTATTTTCTTACATTTGCACGGTTTTTAAATGGAAAGTGCCGAACCCATACCAACATAACGCATGCAAGCCGAAAAAGTGTCCAGCGTGGACAGCGATTTGCTTCCTGTGGATCGCTGGGCAGTGTAACTGCACGTGTTTACAGAGGAACGATTCATAGACAGACTTTTCGTCTTTAGGGAATGAACCCTCTGCAGATGCTGAGGGTCCATGAGTGACTTCGGAGCGCTCCTTCTTTTCCTTTTTGTTGCCGATATTTGGCCATAGTCCAATGTTTTCTACAAAACCAGACGTTTCGACAATGCCATCGACTTCCATCATCAGTGAAAATCGAGTGCGATAACGTGAGGTGGTATACGTTAGTGACCACAGTACTGTGGTTAAGGCTGAAGCAGTAAGTAGAAAGAAGTAGTTTCTATGGTAATATTTCATTTCGAAAATGATTTTAAATATAAATCTTAGAATATGGAAGTCATGTATGGTTCTCCATACCGATATTTATTATTTTTTTCAAAGACCTATATATGTAAAGTTCATATTGTGAAGTTTTTTTTAATGTAAATATATTTGTAATAAATTGTTAATATGTTTATGCATTAGTTGAAAAAAAATAAAAAACAAAAAAGTTATTAATTTTAGTACGTAGGCTTTCACGGCCGGTGTCACTATAATTAATTAAAACTTCCGGGCTGAAAGGCCGTGGTCGAATGCTTGATGTAATACCGCTAGACGTTTCTGACAAATGGGCTTGTCCCATTTCACTGGGCGAATTGTTCGGCATACCATCTATTACGAACATTCTTTGCTACTGAAGATGGCCACCGGTGGTGTGGCCGAAACGTCTAGCGATATTACATCAAGCATTCGACCACGGCCTTTCAGCCCGGAAGTTTTAATTAATTATAAAAAAGTTATTACTTTATTTTAAGTATTTATTAATGCTTTAATTATTTTCTTTTCATTTTATGTAATAGTACAATCATTTAGCTTTAAAATGCTTTTTGATTTTTGTCTCTACGACTATTATAACGGATTTTATTAAAATTTGTATGTTGCAATGTCAGAAAAAATTAGCCTTCCCGCTCATCGGGGCGGACTCCGACAATCAATTTTTTTCTAATATTTCAATTCCATTTTTCTCACAAAGTATTGGCCTGAATAAAACATGATACATTACTTTTTTGTAGAGAATTTAATGCTCTTTAATTTTTGTAATTTGTCTTGTTTTCGTAAATTTGTTATTTTTTAAGATAATCACGAAAAATGAATTTTTTGTAACTTCCCCTTCCCTTTTTTCGAAAACCCGCAACTGAATTTTTGTAAACTTTTTTTAAAATTGTTTCTCACCCTTTTATCTAGCCTTATGCAAAAAATCTCGTAGAAGCCACTTAATTTGAATTTTTGTCTGTACTAATAAGGTGAAAACATGACTTGTCTGGAGAAATTGAATGGAAAAATCATTGGGCCATTTGTTTCCACAAATTGTCTACTGATGAAGAACCACAACACGAACTTTGCCCAGCTGGTGTAAGTACAAACGCACTCTTGTTACAGGCATACAACTTCACTTTCTGCACGCGCTTTACAGTACATGAAATCTGTGTTTAGAGACTATTGAAAACCATATTTATTAGAAAAGTGTGTCCATGGGAAAACCCAGAGCGCCAAACGAGAGTTTTAATAATTGTTTATGGGAATGAGAACAGAAGACTACTTTTGTAAGCAGTGACACATTAAAAAGGGGGGAATGGATACTTTAGCAGCTTTAACCTACAACGATGGAAAAATAAACAAAGTAAAAGTGTAAAAAAACACAAAACACACAATTGTGGAACTGAAAGGAATAGATTAAATAAGAATTATGAAAGCGTAAAGTGCAGCAGAAAAAGCGGAAAAAGAAAAACAAGTGACAGAAAACGTTAACGGATGCAGAGAACAATGAGAGTGATCCAGAGTATGGTGCTGGTCATCATTAATAAGATATATTACGAATTAGGTATCATAAATGCTTAATTTTTAGTTTTTCGAATATCACAAATCTGATTTTTTTCTTTAGGTACCATTTTCTCAGGGACTATGTAAGGTATAAATATAAAATTTTGTACGCATATTTATTAGTAACTTATTTAGCAGCCCAAAAGTTATTGAATTGTTTTTTGTGCAGTAATGTCAAGTTTTGTAAAATATATCACGTAAGGAAAAAAGAAAAAGTAGTTGATCCACCTTATAAACAAATGTCAGCTCAACCATTAGTTTTTGTTTGAAAGCATTATTTAAGTGCTCTAAGAAAATGTTACCTAAAAGGTGGAAATTTAATATGGGACAAATACAAACGTCCTTACCCGCAGAGTAAGGACAAACGTCTATAAAATCAGAGTACATCTCTGTATGACAGTCAGATCTTTTTGGATAATACAACATTGGAATGAGGAGAATGGGGCATTATAATAGGCATGTATAAGTTTATGAATGTTATTTAATATAAATTGAAAATGCCGTCGAGAAAGTTGACAGGATCAACAAGAAGGGCGCTGTTAAAATTTCTGACTTCTGTTCCATGGGAGAAAGAAGCTAAAAAGACGAAAAAAGGAATGTATAAATCATCAGTAGAAAGTGTAAGAAATAGGACATTAATAAAACATAGTTTTGTGACGAAGTATTGGTTTATCACAGCAAAAATGATATGTAGATATCATAAGAGAGATCTATTTTGAGAGAGACATGATAGAAAGAGCTAAAGAAACATCTCGTGAATTCTGGCTATGCTTATAGAAAGACGAATGCCAAAAAGGAACGGAACGATAAACAGAAAAGGAAGAGATGAACTCCAGATGTACTAGTTAGTGAGATGAAAAGCTTCATGCACACGAATTTAGAAATAAACAAGACCAGCAGCTGTCCATGGAGTGGCGAAGACAACAGTAGTAGTTCTATGCCTATATGTGTTGGTAGAATTATTACACATATGTGTCTACACCTGTTTGATTTAATAGTTACTTCACATGTTTCAAACACAGTCTTACACCTCAAATATTTAAAGCGGGATACCTGCTCATAATTTTTTGTCCAATTCTATTTTTGATCTCATCTCGCAGGGGATCTAAAGGTATAACTCCTTAACTTTAGTCTGGTACAGAAATTCTTAAACTATACACTTTCACCACGGATCTTCGGTTTCTTCAACAATTAAATATCATCCGCATACAAAAGACATTCCAAGTTTCAATTGTAAACTGTGTCAAAGTTTAATCTCCATCTGTGTATTGCTTCATTCAAGTATATTATTGTCGTTGTTATTATTATATGTTGATATAATAATAATAATTTTTATTATTGTATAGATTCAAAATAAACTGTCTACAGTGGTATCCTTTTCCAAGCAAACAATTAGTGACGGTGTAGACATTCGAAACTGTTAGCGTACAGTTTCAACAATATTGTGAACGTGAAAACAACAATCGCGCGTACACAGGCACACACACAACCGCGCCACCTCCTCCCGACTGACGTACTGTTTGCTCTGTTAAGCCCGATTGATTCACACTGTAAATATAGTTATTTACCAAAGAAGGGTGGCGGCAGACATATACCCAATCATTCCTTCCCTCGACCGATATTAAGTGAATTTCCAACGAAAAATACATACAGAATTGACAGAAATGCACAGTTTTCAGTCCGTCTCAAATCAGTACCTCAACTGATGTGTATGTGTGGGGTGTGGGGGGGGGGAGCGGTTGAATTGCATATGTTTACAGGCGCGTGCATCACAAGTGAATATTGTATTATAGTTAACGCACACGCACATGTAATGCGGCGAGGCAAGTAACAGTCTACCCTAACTAAAGCAAACACAGGCGCCAGTATATGAAATAAATATGAAAATTCCAGAAAAACTAAGATGAAGGCTAAAGGAAGTAATAAATAAAACATTGGATTCGTGCGTGTGCACGAGTGCGCGAAATTACTAAAATTTCTCTGTTTCAACATAAACAATCAGAACGGCTAAACGCGCAGACACAGTCGTCGTTTCCTTGTATCCTACACATGTGAATGTAACATGCTAGTTTTGTCCAGGTGGGCTGTAATAATTACACATACTTTAACACTTTTCTATTTACGTAATAAAGTCATAAATAACTTATAAGTATAAATTACTATCAGTGGAGTGTGGTAATTTTTAAATCATTAATACATATTTTTTTATCATTGCATTTCATTATTGTAAGGCTTTCATAAGTAGGAACTGAAAAGTATTTTGCATTTAGTAGAGAATGATGAATTTATTTTTGGACAGAACATATTTTTTCCTAGTTTTTGATGATAGCTTTTGCTACTGGTATGTATGTAATGACTTACATGAAACTTCACATTTGTATGAACTAAATACAAATTTAAGACGATTATTATACACACATAAATATATAACAAGGACACTGATACGTAACACGGACACTTACACACGTATTGCCTTGCAAGATTTTGTGGACATTAAATACTATAAAGGTTTTACTCGAAAGACGAGGGCACTTTTAGTTGTTCTTTAATCTGACTTTAATATTCAAGATTTCTTCTTTTCAAGCTGTAACCGGTTTTGTTGTTTTTGAAACATTTAATTGGTAAAGAAAATTGGTAAAAAATCGATGAAAAAGTTTAAACTGAAATGATATAAAACTCATTTCAATAAATATAAATACTGAAGAAAGATAGACCTAAAAAGAGAAATAGACGTGGATACATAAATAGGCATATCGATAAATAAGCAGATAGAGAGAAGGAGGCGAAAAGTTAAAACGTGTGGTAGATTGGATAACACGTACAGAGAAGAGAGAGCATTGTGTATAATGCGCGATACGGGAGGGGGTAGGGGTGCAACAAATTATTGCAGACGATGTGGAATACCTGCTGCTGCTGTTTGCTCTCTCTCAACCCCCATCCCTGTCACGTCTTAATTACCCTTGTAGTACTTAGCTTTCAATTAGACTTCAGATATGAGTGCCGAGCGCTTATCGTAATGTTACATTCTCATTACGCGCCCTGATAGCCTTGTCTATAAACAACAAGTTCGTACTAGTAGTTGTAGTCCTCAATTATGATTATTATAGGCCTACCCTCCTTCGGGAACAATATAACCCTGTGCGTCGTTACTAATCTAAAACCCTCTCGTTCCAAACCTCACCCCATACGCATACAACTTGCCGTTATAAGACTCCCGCCATTAACTTATTTATTGGTTTCCAAGAAACTCAGTCTCATATAACATATTTTAATAATCTATTTGTCTACATACATCGTTACTTTAAAACATCAGGTGGTTCTAATAATTATTTCGAAAAAAAACAAATACTGGGTGACTGAAAAGAATGTTGAGACTTCGGTTCTGAGAGAAGAGTGGAATATGCTTAATAATAACAGATACTTTTCCTGTAACCGTACCTGCACTACATTTTTGATATTTTGAGAACGCGATAGTGTCGATACACAACGTAGTGAAGAAGAAGTGTTCCAATTGTAAACGATTTTATTGCTGACAGTAATGCGAAACTGTGTTAATAGTAAGGTTAGGTAAGAATTTTTCAGTTTAAATTTATTGTTTAAAGACAATAAAACTCATGGTGGAAAATTATAACGTGTAATAAGTGAATACAATGATTGTAACAGATTAACATTTGGTGACACTCTCTGTGCGCAAAAATAAAAACGCAACTAAAAGCAACCTGAACTAAGCATTGTCGTGACATTCAAGAGTTTTATTTTTTCTTCTTCTTCAATCATAAACATGATGTACTTAACACTTAAAATGTTGTTCGAAATGGATGTATTTTATGACTATGTGATTACATTTAAACTTAACCTAACAAACCTATCCTTGCAAACGAAAACTTTCCTTTTTTTTGTAAACGTGTTGCAATTAAAATAGAATGAATTTACAGGATATACCTTCACGGATTCTATTGTAACCGTATACACGATATATACTAACATTATGAAAACACTGTAAATGTAGTAGGGACATAGAATAGCCTGAAACAAAACCACAAACAGATTTCGTCTAAAAAAATACATGTGTAAAATTTAATGTTCAAAGCGAAAAGCGAGTTCTATCAGAAAAAGGAAGACGTGTATAGTAACCAACGACACCGCCTTACTTCGATTTAGGACATTTTTGGCAATTTACACAATAAGTGAGTATTATTTTAAAGGTGTATTGGTTTGTTTGAGTCCTTTTAGTTTGCCTGTTAACTTAAAAAATACCGACTTTTGCTGATACAGACGCAAGAGTTAACCTGTACCCTAATATTGCTAGAAACGCACCCCATGCAAAATATATGACAATTACAGCCGAAAACAAACTATTTTATAACATCTTCTTCTTCTCCACAAAAAGGTATAGGCATACAGCCTGTTCCACCATCACTGAAGCCATCTCTTCCTTGGTCTACCTATATCTCGTCTTCTATTTTGTAACATACAATAAATTAACACGCTTTTTATTATTTCACTAAAATTGTGTGCGATATTCACTACATATCGATACCGACTTTTGCAGTGAAATATACCGACATTTTAATTGAAATATAGTGCAGGTACGGTGATTGGAAAAGTGTGTATTTTGTGGTTCTTGTCGTCTTCATGTGCCTTTCCAGATTTAAAGATCGTTATCTATTCCAAATTTCCCCAAATGTATCCTGTAATCTATTTTGAAACAATGATTTGCAGTAAATCGACTTCAGATCCTGGCCGTATGTAGGCCTATAGTACATACCAAATTCCTTTATACAGACAAACAGATCTTCATTTTTCAAGAAATGAAATATTTAATATTATTTAATTAAATTTCTCAAATTATTTTTTTAAAGTGGCTTAGCATACGATGGATGCATACAAAATTTCGTTAACAAAATATGTTTGTGGATACTACGCTTTACTGCAGAGTACACATACAGTAGTCTCGCTTGTAAACGTCGTGGTTTTTGTTAATAATAACAACACTGTTTTTCGGTAACACACGTCTTTTTATTATTTTTAAAACCAAACGTTTCGACAAGGCGTGCTCAATGGCTTGAGGGCTATCCCCTGTTATTTGAGCTACTGAGGATGAGTTGTCGTAGTAACGTTTGGTGTTCAAAGTACAATGATCACCATGAAAAAATACACTGGTCTGTCTGCCTTCAAATAGTAAATTCTCATAAGTTTTGTAAGTAAAACGATTCTGGCATTCAGATCTCTTACATAGCTCTCATTTTCATGAAAAACAGACATCTCCTTCATGACTTAGTGAAATATTCAAATTTTGGTAAATAAATTTTGAATTAAAAAAAAATTGGGTCGACAACACTGAATAAATGCCCTTATTGCAAGGCAAGCCATTTTGATTGTAGTGGAGATGATTCATAGGGTCAGCCACAAGAGAGGAAATTTTTCATAGGCTCGTCTAAGTTAGCTTGAATGCAGTTTTGCTTCACAGTGAAAATTCCTTGCCGTCTGTTCCTCTATGACTACGCTGACATACGAAGGAAAGCTATGAAAATGTTGAATTGCTTCTTTAAAAAATGAAATGTGAAGACCATCAGTTTGAGATGTGTGAAGATCTGAAGGTTATTGCTATCTTACTCGGAAAGCAGTCAGGTTACACCAAATACTGGTACTTTCTCTGCGAATGGGACAGTCATAATACGTCTTCACACTACGTAAGAAAACATTGACCTGAAAGGACACTGTGGAGCCTGGAAATAAGAATATTCCCTTATTTGCCCGTGACAAAATCATACTGCCACCTTTACTTATTAAACTCAGGCTGATGAAAAAGTTTGTGAAAACAATGATTCAAGAATAAGAAGCTTTTTAATATTTACAGAGAAATCCCCACATCTGAATTTTGCCAAGATCAAGAATAGAATTTTTGTTGGACACACATTTTTGAACTGTTTAAGGACAAGACCTTTAATAGAGTTAGATTATTGAAAGAAATGAGACAGCAGATCTGTCATTAACATCTTCTTGGGTAATCGAAGAGCTGAAAACTACGATGTGTTGCTGTTAACACAACAAATTGAGATTTATGTGCCAATATGTCACTTGAAATACACTTTCTTGACTAACATCTTTAATTCTTTTCAAGAAACTGTTGTGCAGTGAATGATGGCACGAAGAGCACTTCCATCAAGACATTTCAGTGATGAAAAGAAAGCATCAGGGCAAGTGGAACGAATGTATGCTTCCTGACCATTGCTGGAATGTGATAAGATACGCTCAAAAAGGAATCGAAACACTTGAACTACTCGAAATTAGGTAAGAGTTTGATACGTGTAGGCTATATGGAATCTAACGTTAGGAGTAGGCTTGTACACTTTAGTTTCTATATCTTCGTACCAAGAGCTAGTAAAAGAATTCTGACGTCAACTTCTGGTTTCTCACCACATGTTTGGTTGGAATTAAATACTTTGGTAAAGGAAACAGGCAACTTTTCTGTTGTTGTTGACTAGTGTGTAGTTAACCAGTATCTACATAAAAAGATGTGTTGAACCGAAAGACAGTGTTATTATTGTTTATATTATTTGCTTTATTGCAGTGTGTACGACGATTGTCTATAGAAGTCTCGGTTTAGGCTTCTGCGCAGCACCATAAAATGAAAGCGGTTTTTGGTCCACCACGCTCACTCTGCGGTTTTTAAGTCGACTCAATCTATGGAAATGAATACCAAGGAAACAGTAGGAGTGGTGCAGGCTTTCATTGCATACCGTAGGCTTCAATTTGGAAACCGCCCGAGCCTCTCCTAAAGTGTCTCAATGGTAATAAAAACACGTGTATTAGGCCTACTATACTTTATTTAATCATAGTAGATAAGTGATATTACAGTCTCAAAGTAGCATGTACCGACGACAGTGGCATGTTTAGGCATTATTTTGAGCAAAATTCATGTCGAAGCTCATTTTAATCTGTTTTGATGAAACAGTTCTAAATGTCGGAATTTAGTTAGGCCTATAAGTGCTACTTTTTTATTTACCAAGTGATCAGAAACTACTAAAAAGGCAAACGGAATCATAATTAGGCAAGTAAAACAATTTCTGTTACCACAAGTGATTTTATATATTATAAATGATGGATCATCCTCAATCACCCCTCAACGCCCTAGTTAAGGGAGTGGAGTAACCCACATTGTCTACTTGTATCTATATAGGCCTGTAAAATGAATAAAAAATATCATTTTGTAATATTGCAGAAGTATTGAAAGTGCATTGTTTTTTAAACAGTTTTCGATATTAAGGGTAATTTTCACTTTTCTGCCCTTCGATAATTATATAATGTAACTGATGCAATATATTAATTCTTGAAATTAATATTACAATATAATGGTTCTCAGCTGAAATTTTATATCAATTGTTGCTAATATAAAATCTGCACTCTAAAAAGCTACTTATTAATGAAGAAATTAGCATTGGTCGTTTTAGCGAAAAACTTTCAGAATACTTCGTCAAACAAAGCTTCGGTGTAAATTTCGCCAAAAAAAGTACCTAAAAATCTTTCTCTGCACCGTGAAAAAAATATAAATGCTTTTCATCATGTGGAGAAAAATTCACTTTTTGTTAACAAACTTTGCACGTTTTATGAATTGAAATTAAAAATAAAGGAAAACTGAAAATAAATTATGAACAGTGTGCAAAATCTAAGTTTAATATTATTTCTGTTCCTTTTTTTTTAATAACAAGTGTTACGCACAGGTTTTTAATTAACCCCTTGGGGGTGGTAGAAGAAATACAGAAGGGGAGGTGTTAGCTGAATTAAGAAGGGAGAATGGTAGGTTATTTAAAAGGAAACGCACTACTACGAACAGTGATCATCTCCGCGAAGTACGTACGGGACTCCTTTGTTGATAATAAAAATGAATTAACGATGCATAACTCATAACGAAAAGAATAATTCCTCTTTGTAACAATGAAGTAAGGAGAAGAAGAAAAAAGAAAAACTGCCAGAGAAAGTAGAGAATATGATTTAAGAGTTGAAGATAGCGAAGGCAGTTGTAATGCGTTCTGTTGGCGCTTCTCCTGATTCTTGGTGTCAGAGTTTTTAACGTTTTATTCCACCCCTGAGATCTATCCTCTCACACCCCTAACTCAACTTGAGATCAGATAAAGCGGTACATATTTATTTCTCTACACTACAGAATTGAAATATGTTCTCTCGTCGGCGGTGGTGGTGGATTTGGTATTTTTATTATCTTGGTTTCCATACCATCTCTCTCTCTCTCTCTCCCTCTTGCTCTCTGTCTCACTCCTACAAAAAGATAACGTGCTAAAACATTAATAAATAGATAAGTGTAAATTCTCTCTCTTTGTCTCTCTCTCTCGCCCCCTCTAGCTAGAAGTACTAACCCTATCTCTGCAAGTCAGACAGAGGAGGGAGGCTAAATTATCCCGCATTCGCCCACATACATATTCACAGAAGATACTTCTGCATTTTCTCTTTTACGAAACAATTAATTAAAAGGTACTAAAATTATTCTCTCTCTGCGCCCTTAATTACAGTAGATAATTTTTCGTTATTTAATAACAACATGAGCAGATCTTGGTCTGTGAAATACTGGTCCGGTTGCAGGTTTGTTACCTGATAAGGTTTACTAGACTGTATTATAGAATAATTTAATTTAAACCTAATCTTAACAGAAATAATTTTTGTTAAAATTACTGGCTTTACACACAGTATTTTCTTAGTAAATAAAAATCTATTAACTATTTACGAGCTTATAGTTTACTATTGTTGGTTGTTTCCGTGTTTGTCTCTCCGAAAGCCACGTAAGTCCTTAAACGATTGTATGCGTTTAATTTTTAAACTTATATGTAAGCTTTTAATACGCCAACTTTTGTAAAATTGAAGGAGAGTAGAAAGAAACGAAAACAACCAACTATATATGAGATTGTAAGTTCTGAAGTTATCACGGCCGGAATCAACATTGTTAAAATTGCTGCTGTTAGCCGGGATGTTAATCAGTGGTGTTGACAAACGTATCGGCCCCACCATCATCAGTGTCTGAAACAATTGGCACGGTATAGTATACGGTAGTAGTATAGCCTATAGTATAGTCATATAGTCTCTACCTCATCACTGGGGTGAATTGGCGGACACCGTGCCGATTGTTTCAGACACTGATGATGGCCTCCGATGGTGGGGCCGATACGTTTGTCAACAACAACTGTGGAGCACGGCCTAACAACCCGGCCAATATATGAGATTGTTAATGTACGGTGTGTAGCGAGATGCATAGTGTGCATTCCGGTAGTCTGTTTGAATATCAGGAAGTGTGTGAGGGAGCAAAGTACAGACTTATGTGTGATAATACATATACGAGGTGTGGCTATAAAATAACGAGACTGATGCTACTACAAACGAACTACGCATGCGCCAAAGTCATACTACCGACAGCTGTTTAGCGTGAAGCGTTTTCTATCGGTTGACGCCCCTCCCGTGCCTGTAGTTATATTAGTTTGGCCGTGCCCTTTGTTTGTATAACATCTGTTTTTGTGTTTTGCCAGAAAAATGATAAGTGTTTTAGTAGAGCAACGAATTGTCGTGAAATTTCACATGAAACTTGGAAAAACCGCTACTGAAACTTATCTTTTATTAAAAGAAGTATATGGCAATGAATGTTTATCACGTGCGCGAGTTTTTGAGTGGTTTAAGCGTTTCCAAGATGGCCGAGAAGACGCTGAAAATCAGAAAAAAAAGACCCGAATTGTGGACAAACAAGTCATGGGTTCTTCATCATGACAACACACCGGCTCACACTGCATTGTCTGTCAAGACGTTTCTAGCCAAGCATAACATCCCAGTGTTAGACCATCCGCCTTATTCGCCTGACCTGGCACCATGTGACTTTTATCTGTTCCCCAAGGTCAAATCTGCATTTAAAGGAACAAGATTTCAGACCGTTGAAGCCATGAAAGAAAAAGCGGCACGCTTCATGAACGATCTCACAGACGAAGACTTCCAGCACTGTTTTGAACAATGGAAAATTCGGATGGAGCGGTGTAGGGATAGAGGAGGGGTGTATATTGAAGGGGATAATAATTAAGTATGTATAAATTTAAAATAAAAAGTTTTACAGCATCAGTCTCGTTATTTTATAGCCACACCTCGTATATTATGCACATATAGGCAAATTTGTGTGTTTGTGAGAGAGCACTAGTGGTTTTTGTTAATACATACAAAACTAATGACCCACGGGAGTAATTTAGAATTAACGGCGATAACCTTTTTCAACGAGATCTTAAAGGATTTGGTTGTAGATGACACCATCGTTTACTTTGGATTTACTTCACTAACTGCTTAGGTTAATTTTGTTATAGATTATTTCTTCTACGACTTAACTTTCCTTGACAAGTACTCTATAGAGAATAACGAAAACCGCATGTAAATTCGTCCAACGGTTATTGATATTGGTTCGAATGGGAACTTTAACCTACGCATATTTACTTTAGCGTGCGTATTCATTATACCTCATAAAGTATACATACAAATTACATAATGTAGACTCATTTTTTGTCTCAATCACAACTTGACGTGAATTTTATTTATACTGTAAATTTCGTTATATTATATTATTATATTTGTTCAATCACTTTCTGCTACAGTCCGTTTCTTGATGTATATAATGCATTTAATATTTAAAATTATAATGAATTTACCTCAAGATATTTTCTTCCTTATTAGGAACATGTTTCGGGTACCATCTTGTACCCATCCTCAGCCTTCCGGTTTTTGTGTCTGGTGAAGTACATATGTGTTGGTTGACTATTATTATTGTGGCTTCCTGTTGCCTTCTGGTACTTCAAATTGGTTTTATTGTGTGTGATTGTGGTGTGTGTGTTAGTTTTTTGTGTATTTTCAATGTTGAGTGCTTTGAATATTGTGTCATGTTTTGTATTGATTTGTATTTGTTCAGGTATTAGTTTGTTTTGTGTTTTATGTTTGTATATTTGTAAATTTTCCCAAATGTTCATTATGGTGCCTTTGTGTGGTATATGTTTTATTAGTGTCACATTGGTTATGTCTGGGAATTCATGTCCTGTGTTTATTGCATGTGTGGCTAAATTGGATTTATATATTTCTAGTTTTTTGTATGCGTTTAGGTGTTCAAAATAACGTTTTTTCATCTGTTTTTTTTTTTTTGTCCTATGTAACATTTATTGTAAAATAATTTACAAAAACTAAATAGCCCACACAACAAAGATAATACAACAACTAACGGTATACACAAAATTGAATGCCAAGATTGCAATAAATGATAGGCATAGCCGATCATTGAACACACACACACACACACACACACACTCGCATACAGAATTTGGCGGAGGAGTGTACACCTAGTGTGGAGGTGTGTGGCTATACACTGAAACGTTACTGTCATCGGCTCAGATAGTGTTATCCGTGATGAATGCATGTATCTGGAGGTAAAAATCCGAAATTCTGGTACTTCAGAGAAGTAATAATGTAACAGCCTGGTAACCTGTTTGAGAGAGAATCCATGAGCTTTATGTTCATTAGATTTCGTCTGAAGCAGATTATCTTTGTTACATTCCACAGTATCAAACCACAACACCATACTCCGCATTTAAATATAATTACAACTAGCATGGGCAATGTTGTACGGTCTACGACGTATGCAAATTAGGGGGTGGATGGTGAAGTCATTGAATGAAACAACAATGAGAGTGGCGTAGAGAGAGAGAGAGAGAGAGAGAGAGAGAGAGAGAGAGAGAGGGAGAGAGAGAGAGAGAGAGAGAGAGAGAGAGAGAGAGAGAGAACAAGGAGAGTGAGAAAGAAATTGGGAATGGTAATAATAATGATAATAATAATAATAATATAAACGGAGAGATTCCTCTTTTCCCCTCCGTTGTATATGACAAATACGGGATCCACCTGGCTCTATAAACAGCATTTTCTCTGTCTTGACAGGTTTTTATGGCTTTCACCCCCTTCCAACCACCACCACATCGCTATTTATGCAAACATACGTCTAACATACACACACATACACACACACACAGTCACATCATATCATTGTGATTATTCAGATTTGCATAAGAAAATGAAGTATATAGATCATCTGTGGGGAAGAAGACAAGGAGATATTCTTCTCTCATAAACTGCTGGTTGCGCCACTCTGTAAACCCTGCTTACTTTTACTGCTGCTTTCCTGCGTTAAGTTTAAGGTAGTGAAATTTATATAGTACACTTACTTGCATATCTAAACCGAAACCGTGAATCTCTTTGACTATATAGCCTATCTAAAATATATATTGTACTTCATATAAGATGTCTTTGAATATAAAAGGTGTGTGTAGGTTTTGTAACAGCGCTACTGTTTGTTATGGCCTACCAACCGTAACAGTACCAAGGAGTTGAAAAGTTTTAACATTCAAGATAGCGGAAAACAAACAGAGATGTATTGTTCATCTGAGTAGGATGCTACATTGCAAGTAGCACTTGGAAGTTTGGAAATACAAACACACTGGACGACGAGATATAGGAAGACCTAGGATACGTTGCTAATATGGATGTAATTCTTTTGGGATTCTCTTACATCCCGGTGGAAGAAGAAGGAGAAGAAGAAGGAGGAGAAGTAGGAGAAGAAGTAGGAGAAGAAGAAGAAGAAGAAGAAGAAGAAGAAGAAGAAGAAGAAGAAGAAGAAGAAGAAGAGAAGAAGAAGAAGAAGAAGAAGAAGAAGAAGAAGAAGAAGAAGAAGAAGAAGAAGAAGAAGAAGAAGAAGAAGAAGAAGAAGAAGAAGAAGAAGAAGAAAAATTCCCTGCCGTTGTTAGTAGTGTATACGATAGTACATATTAAGTTTCACTTAAAAAACATGCAGCCAGAGCTTGCTTGATCAAACAGGAGCTAGAGGGAACTGTAATACAATAGATTGTCTACAGGCCACAAATGAAATTCAGGAACCCTTCAATATTTTCCTGAAACATTGAAAATCACTTTGTCTGGCACATGTAGGTTCGAAAAACCTTTTAATTAAATCTACACGAAAAGAATGAATAATGAAGACTTTGAAGAAACACGTAGTAGGAAAAAGATGTCCGCAGATTCAATCCCAGTTGTTTATAAAAAACACTTACACAAAACTATATTAAAATATTTTAGCTCAAACCAACCTATACGCTCAAACAATGTGTAAAAAATATTAATAGAAGGGTTTAGCATGGAAATAGTCAGTCACTAAATCTGATCTCAGCATTGTCGGAGGGTGTCAGAGATTAGAATTGGAAATTGGTGAAATTAAAAAATGCCGAATTTACGGAATGGATTCTGCAGACGACATAATACTGTTTAATGAATACGAATAGAAACAGAAACAACAGATGATGGTAGAGCATAACCAGGAAGGTGGAAAGGTTGGTCTGAGATTAATCTAAATTGATAAAACGTAACATTAAAAAACGCAGAGCTTGGCGAGAGATGAAAATCGGTAAAATAATCTGAAAAGTGTGAATAAAGAGAAATAATTTATTTCTCTAAGAACAAATAATGGAGATTCAATTGTAGAAATTGTCAATTGAATAAGCTCAAGGTGAATTATCTGTGGTAATACGAGCAACGATGTAAGAATCGTTGTGTCTAAAAAATAAAGATGATTGTATGCTTCCAGCAATGGCATGTATTGCAGATGCATGGATAATGAACAGGAGAATTATAAAATAACAACTCGTGATTGTGTAGGCCTATAGAAGCACGTAGAATACTATGATAGGATTGACAATTTAGGATTAATTAATTAGGACTAATAACAAATTAGGATTAAAAAATCTTGATTTGTGAAAATAATTCACACGAAACTTTTTGGTAAGTAGTTTAAATCGGAAAAAGTTTATAAAATCCAAATTGAGAATCCAAATTTAAATGGCACACGCAGTAATTACGGAACATGAAAATGGAAACACAAATTTAATTCTAAAATATCTAAAATTGTTGAAATACACGTTTGAAATAAATTGTTGAGATAAAAAAAGGCATCAATAAAAAATACAACATGCTTACATTAATAGGAACCTACACACATTAAAAGCAAATAGTCTGTAGCCATACATTTGAAATTCAGTAAAAATAACGATAGGCGAACGCATGTTACAAGCAACCGTACTACAATATGACTTCATTGTTTAACTCAATACGACAATGTTGACTTAAAATTTAACTACAGGAAACTGTCAGCTAATCAAGTGACCAAGAGGCAAGTGTGGCGCTTGCAGTATGTACAACCGAAACTTATATGATTTCTAGTTCTCGTCTAATTACTGTAAATTATTAATGATTAAATAAATCAACGCAATACGATGTGCCGAGCCAGTAAGTAAATCTAAGAATACTTGTATGTATGGATGTTTGTGTGTTACCGTTAACATACGACCACAAACATTTTACACTTTCTATTCTGCTATGAAACGATCTCTCTCCCTCTGTCTGTCTGTCTGACTCTCTCTCTCTCTCTCTCTCTCTCTCTCCCCCTCACTTCTCATTTCTGTGTTATCTCTATATCTCAATTTCACTTTTATTTAAAATGTAATTCATTATACCTTTACCTATAGCTACAAAAGAAATATTTGTCCCAGCATTATGGCACTTTGCTTCTTTCATCATAAAAATATTCCTTTAATGTGAACAAATCGCACCTTCATGATAAAACTTTTTCCCTTTAAGATAAAAAATTTGTTATCGCTGTCGACTAAAATAGTCTCGTCGCCGTCATCGCTAGGGACGCCGCCGAGGTAAACCCCCGCGACGCGACTGATGGCTTCCCAATTCGTCGACGCTTACAGCATACTAATACATAAACTCGGCTCTTTTGAATAATAAAAATGAAGTAAGAAAAAGAGACGACGACATCTACACAGATTTTGTCAAAGGGAAAAGAAGACAAAAAATAAGGTGAAAAAAGCTCATCGGTTGGTAGCGTGGCGGTAGCATCAGAGAAAAAGATAAGGGTGGTAGTAGTGGTGGTGGTAATTCGCAGCAGAAGAGGCGTCTATGGTAAGGGTGGATATGGTGGTGGATTTCTTTTTATTTTTTTCTAGAGAAAAAGGCGCTAGGGGTGAAAAATAAAATACCGTCAATTTGCATTTTAAAGTAAATTATATACTCTTAACGTCTGCCACTTCATCTCAGCTTTAAACACGTTTACATACTAAACTTTAGCGGCAAAAGTTGGCCAGAACGTGTCATATTTGTTATCAGTAAAAGTATAAATTGATAATGATTGTCGTTCAGTTGGACAATGGTCATAGTAGAAAATTGTATAGAACGATACGTTTTTATTTAACAAGCACATTTGCTTGTGCGTGCGCGCGCGCGCGCGTGTGTGTGTAGACCTACATGAATATGAAGACTGACGTATTGAAGATGTCACAGAAGCTTATTCTGTTTCTTCAGACGTTCAATTTTTAATACTTGCATAAGAAAATCATTATTATATCATCATTATATATATACACACACACATACACAGAGTAATTTATTTGTATATATAAAGTAAATATAAACAGTTGTAAATAGTTTTAAATGGTGCATACGGGAACAGACAAGATTTGGACAATTCGTAACCGGTTTTTTAACACCTTTTTTCAACAATTATTTACTTGATTACAAGAGTAAAGGTGTGTGTGTGTGTGTTCCTGCAGAGACAGGAATTCTGTACGCTCTGTGTACGCATGTATTTTACTTGTGGTAGTTAGGTCCAGTTCAGACAGGGATAAAATACGAATAATTAATATGCTTATTTAATAAAAATTTGCACACTGACAATACATACAAGAAAGTGAATGATGACATTTTAAGACGTCCACAATGACATGTGTGGCTACAATTTCAAGGTGAATTGTAAAGTTATAATCAAACTATAAACAAATTAATTAATTACTCAGCTAATTAATATGTGACAAGCAATTAATTAGTATGTAAACAAAGACAAACGTATCATGGACCTCGTGATTCTATTAGTTCGCACATGAACACTAATTAAGAGTGTGAAAATACGTAAAAAGTGATGTGTTGAAAACGGACGCGCGGAACAAAATTTAACAGGTCTTTGTAAGGAATCTTCGACCTGTCAGCGTGCCTTGAGTATAAAACCCCGGACGATTCTGAATTATAAAACAGACGCTAAGAAGTTACTCATGTGGACACTATGTTCGTTTGCTCAGCGACATACACTCATCAGCATCACCATCAAGCCGTAAAGAGAACATACTACAATAATTGATGAAGGAGCATCAGGACCATTATCACCATCATGCAATAGAACACTGACAACTAACGATCTACGTGGGAATCAGAACATCATCATCATCAACAAGTAAAACACGCACACAAACACAAAACGATATCTTCGACACGGTAAAACAGAAGTGAAAGCAGATACAAAAATCAACAATTACTTATTAAAAAAAAGATAGTAAATAAACTAAATCATGGTCTAAAGAAGGGAAAAATAAATACAAATCAATGTACTTAGTGTAAATAATTAGAATGATTAAGGTATGTAATGTTAATATCTGTTGCTAATTACTTTATGTTTAATTAAAATGGGTGCGCAAAAATAGTATTTATTCAACTAAAATAAATAATATTTTTGATTAAAATTAATCAAACTTACAATTTATTAAAATTATTAAATTAGTAATTACAGTTTAACTAATTATTACACTTACATTCATTTTTTTATTAAAATCAATAATATTTTTGATTACGAGTAAACTTATTCAATTTTTATGTAATAAATAAAAATAATACTTAATATATGATTTGCAACATTGAAAATAATGACTTGAATTCTATATTTTAACTTCAGACACCCAAGTAATTGAAACATTTTAATTATAATTGTTTATATATATATATATGTTTTACGTTTGTTATTTATATTGTTACGATATAAAAGAACAATCTACGTGTTTATCGAATGTTCCAGAGTGATCCGGAATGTAACGTGTGTGGCGTACGTGCTTGTTGACCCATTTTCTAGACTGTGCCAGACTTCGCTCGGACGCACGGACTGTGTCAAGGCCGCAAGTAATTACGTCGTAACTATACTGGCGCTATCGTGCATTATGGAATAATCTAGTAATTTGGGGCGGTATAAATACCAGTACTCAACGACGTTCAGTTCAGTATTAGTGCGATATATTGACAGTGTGGTTCGAGAGTTATAGTAGCGATATTACTGTGCGCGTTCAAGTGGTTATTAATTAAGAGTGGTGTTTTATAATCAGACGGTATAATTTAATACAGTTGTGTTTAATTTTAGTGGACATTTTATCGCGTGTGAACAATTTTCATTTGATTTGTTGTAGAGACTGTGTTGTTAATTACGAACTGTTTAACTGTAAAAATTAAAGGTGTGATTAGTGACTTAATTGGTGTCTTGTATTTTGTTGTTTTCCACTGTACCTACGACGAACAAGTAGACCGTCGTAACAGTGGTGTCAGAAATGGGATAGAACGGTTAACAGTGGAAACAGTGGACACTTTATACAAGACGAGTGTAATTCGTAATTAATCGGTAAACAATAGATGCCAGTCAGATGATGGAAAATTTACAGGCGCTGCTGTTACAGACGGAGAAACGACAGGATGAGAAACGCAGGCAGGAGGCGGAAGAAGCAGAAAGCCGACAAAAAGAAGAACGAAGACAAGAAAGAGAAGAAGCAGAAAAACGACAGGATGAAAAACGCAGGCAGGAAAGAGAAGAGGCTGAGGAACGTCAGCAAGCACTAATGCTAGAAACAGAAGAAAAACAAAAAGAAGAACGGAAGCGTGAAATAGAAGTCATCAAGGAGTTAATACAGGAGCAAAAGCAGACACAAGAACAAACCGCTACAGAGTTGGGTCTCTTAAGAGGTGAGCTTAATAAACAAGTTACTAAAATAATCGGAGGTACAAGAATCAATGACACTAAAAATACCTGAAGTAGAAAAATCTGTTTCGAGTGTTGAAGAATCGATGTCCACAAAAATATCTGACAGAAGAAACCATGTAAAATAAAATATCTGCAGTAGAAATCTCAATGGCAAACATAAGAGAGCAGTTCCTGAAGTTACAACCAAAACAACTTTGTGAACAGACTGTACCAATGATAAAGATAAAGACGGAGAAAGACACGGAAAATAAGTCAATAGAGAAGGTCACCTCGCCTGCGGGTGACAGTTCATGTCAATGCCCCAACCTTTGATGGAAGCACGCACTGGGCGACGTATTTACGCCAATTCGAAGCTGCTGCATGCGCAAATAATTGGTCGTTGAAAGACAAGGCAGTTTCACTCGTTCTCTCATTAAAAGGACCCGCGGCAGAACTACTACAGAAAGTGCCATCTGACAGCCAAAACACCTATGCCGAATTGATAAAAGCTCTGGAATTACGGTATGGTGATAAACATTTGCGAGATGTGTACTGCACCCAGTTGAGAGTAAGGCGACAGCATGCCGGGGAGAGCCTTAAAGAGTTTGAAGTTTGAAGTCTTGAAGAGTTTGTATCGACAGACTAATTAGACTGCCCTGTCCTGAAGCGCCAGAAGATTTTCGAACGAGTTTTGCGATGCAGACATTTACTGCCGGTGTCCGAGATAACGAACTACAGCAAGTGTTACGAATGGCAAGACACTAGAACAGTGCGGACGCCCTGGTACATGCTTTGCAATTTGAGGCCGCCAAATCAGCGTCTGGTTGGACAAGTCATAAAGTGCGCGCGCTAAAAGATCGCGACGGCACAGACGATGAGGAAGAAGAACAAGGAACAAAGACTCGACGGTCGGCGATACAGAATAAAATAAGAAAGGATGGAAGACCGAAGTGTTATAGATGTGGGAAACCTGGACATCTACAACGAGGTTGTCGGGTTAGAATTCAGCAGCAGGGAAACGAGCAATAGTCGGTACAACGGGTCATGTGCTGACTAACTGGAGGAACGAAGCCACTAGACAATACGCAATTTCTACACTTCGGAAAAACAGCGGGAGCTTGGTAGATACCGGATTTGTTCAAGAAAGGCCAACCTCGATTACAGTTGACACAGGCGCAACAGTTTCTATTGTGCGCCCCGACGTGGTGAAAGATCTCAAGCCAATCTGGTGCTCTTGCAGCTTGCGAACAGCTACTGGACGGCTTGTAAAAGTGTATGGAAAAGTGGAGATACATCTACGCCTTGGTCGACTTGAGTTTAATCATCAAATACTTGTTGCAAACATTGTGGATGAAGCAATTCTTGGTGTGGACGTTATGAACGCGTACGGATTTATAGTCGACTTTAAAAATAATGTCTTGAGAATCGGAGGCGAAGAGGTAATACTATCACCAATGACGACAGCAGAAAAATCGATGGACGTCATAAACCAAGTGGCCGAAACTGTTCCGCCAAACTCCGAAAAGATCGTCATGGTTAGAACCGAGGTAGATACTAGGGGCAATCAGTGCTCTATATTCGAACCCCAGGTAGTCACCACACCGGACATACTAATTGCCAGAAGTTTAGTAAAACCTGACGAAACCGGAAATGTACCTATTAGAGTGGCGAATATTTTGGATCAAGCTATCACTTTACAAAGCAATACGCTCCTAGGCAAATTGACTCCTGTGGCCTGGGTAGCCGGAATGAAGCTCGGATAATTCCAAATTAGATTATAGATAAATAAATCACCTTGTATCCGTCGTGTGACTTCGTTACGTCGATTAAAATGACGCGTTTCGGAACATCTGCTCCATCATCAGATTAAATCACTCTATTGAGGTCGTTAACAGTTAAAATCACATGTTACACATAATTGTCAACCAGTGTAACTCACTCGCTATATTGGTTGACAATTATGTGTAACATGTGATTTTAACTGTTAACGACCTCAATAGAGTGATTTAATCTGATGATGGAGCAGATGTTCCAAAACGCGTCATTTTAATCGACGTAACGAAGTCACATGATGGATACAAGGTGATTTATTTATCTATAATTTATATTCCTACGTGACTTGGATACCAAGAACCAACATGCGTTTTAAATTCCAAATTACCAGAGGAACTGCAAGAATTATTGAACAGAACTTCTAACGACCTCTCAAGTGGTGAGGCAAAAGAACTCGGACAGTTTTTACATGAATTCAAAGATTCTTTTGCAGTTCGGGGACAGTCACTGGGAAGAATCTCTCTTGTGCAAAATCGCATCAATACCGGGGACACAACACCGATACGCCAACCTCCTCGAAGGCCTCCATTATCTAAACAAGAGGAAATGTCTCGGTTAGTAAAGGACATGTTGACAGAGGGAGTAATCGAACCTTCGTCAAGTGCTTGGTCTTCTCCTGTAGTGCTGGTAGCGAAGAAGGATGGTTTAGTCTACGTTTCTGCGTAGACTACCGGAGGTTAAATGACGTTACAAAGAAAGACTGCTATCCATTACCTCGCGTTGACGATACACTCGACACGTTGTCCGTAGCACAGTGGTTTTCCACATTGGACCTGAAGAGTGGATATTGGCAAGTGGGTCTTCATGAAGAAGACAAGGAAAAGACCGCTTTCTCGCTTGGGGTCGACCCCAAGTGGCTTATTCCAATTTAACGTCATACCATTTGGACTCTGTAATGCGCCGGCAATATTTTAAAGATTCTAAATACTTCGAGGCCTGACATGGAAAACTTGCCTTGTTTATTTAGACGGTGTCATAATCATCGGGAAGACTTGCAAAGACCATTTGGAAAACCTTAAGGAGGTTCTAACTAGAATTCACGGTGCCCAACTGAAGCTGAGCCCGAAGAAGTGTTCTCTATTCCAGAAGGAAGTACAGTATCTGGGCAATCTGGTTTCGGCAGCGGGTGTTAGCATGGATCCTAATAAAGTAGACACCGTAAGAGACTGGCCAGTGCCGAAGAGTAAACACGAATTTCGGAATTTCCTGGGGTTATACTCATATTACAGACGTTTTGTGAAAGGCTTCGCTACTATTGCTAAACCACTACATGAGCTAACAGAAAATAATCGAAACTTCCAGTGGTCGAGGGAGTGTGATCAAGCATTTAGGACTTTGAAAATTGCATTATGTTCGCAGCCAATTCTCGCTTTCCCAGATTCCGAAAGGAAGTACATTGTGGACACAGACGCAAGCAATACTGGTCTAGGAGCAGTTTTGTCTCAAGTTCAAAACGGTGAAGAACGAGTAATAGTGTATTACAGCAAGACACTTTCTAAACCGGAGAGAAATTATTGCGTCTCAAGGAGAGAGTTGCTGGCAATCGTCCGAGCGTTGGAGCACTTCCATAAATACCTCTATGGAAGAGAGTTTTCACTACGTACCGACCATGCCGCGCTTGTATGGCTCTTAAGATTTAAAAATCCGGAAGGACAGTTGGCAAGGTGGCTTGAACGTCTGCAAGAGTACATCTTCAAGGTACAACATCGACGGGGGCGCCTACATGGTAATGCAGATGGCTTATCACGAAGACCGTGCCCGGAAGACTGCCGACATTGCCACAGAAAGGAAGAACAAAACTCAAGCGAACATGTTCAAGCCATCACTGTAGATTTCCTGGCTGACGGCTGGAGAACACAAGACTGTCGACAAGAACAGATGACTGATGAAGACATTGGACCGATCTTGACAGCAAAAGAGGAAGGTCGCCGCCCGGATTGGTAAGATATCTGCCATGGTTCCGAAGTGCTGAAGGGCTACTGGGCACAATGGGAATCTCTCACCTTAGTAAACGGATTGCTGAAAAGGGGTTGGGAAAGTGCAGCTGGACGAGACGTGGTCATGCAGTTGATAGTTCTCCGAAGTAAAGTGCAGTCTGTTTTGAAGGAAATGCATGATGGAACATCTGGAGGCCATCTTGGCGTTAACAAAATACGGAAGCGATTCTATTGGCTTCATCTTCGCCACGACATAGAGGAATGGGTTCGGACGTGTGAAATATGTGCTGCAAGCAAGGGCCCACAAACCAGAAGCAGGGGAAAATGAGACAATATAACTTTGGACTGCCTTTCGAGAGAATTGCCATAGACATTGCTGGACCATTCCCAGTTACTGAAGATGGAAACCGGTACATCATGGTTGTAGGTGACTACTTTACTAAGTGGGTGGAAGCCTACGCAATTACAAATCAGGAGGTTACCACTGTGGCAAAGCAGTTAGTTCACAACTTCTGTTGCCGTTATGGAGCCCCTATGGAAGTCCATACGGATCAAGGGAGAAATTTCGAATCAGGAGTGTTTAAAGAATTATGCCGTCTACTAGGAATTCGAAAGACCAGGACAACGCCTATGCATCCTCAGTCGGACGGGATGGTTGAGAGATTCAATAGGACACTTGAGCAGCATCTTTCGAAGGTTGTTGACGAGAACCAAACAGACTGGGACCAATGTATACCACTATTTCTCATGGCGTATAGATCATCAGTACACGACACAACCGGCATGACTCCAGCAAAATTTGTGTTTGGGAGGGAGATTCGTCTTCCTGGGGACTTAATATTTGGATCACCTGAGACTCAGTCCCAAGAGCCACAGAACTATTCCTCTCAATTAGAAAACCAACCGTGAGAAATGAATCGCTTGGTAAGAGGACGGCTGAAGATTGCCAGTGATAAAATGAAAACTCGGTATGACATTCGCAGCAATAGTGTGGGTTTCCAAGAAGGAGATCAGGTCTGGTTGTTCAACCCAAAGCGCCGTCGTGGTCGCTCACCTAAGCTTCAGTCTAATTGGAAAGGACCCTACACTGTGAAAAAAAGAATCAACGATGTTGTTTAACGGATTCAACAGGAAGGGCAGCGAAAGTTCAAGGTCGTCCACCTAGATCGCCTGGCTAAGTACTAATTCAGAGACGGTTTGCCAGTTCGGGACGAACAGGCTCAAGGAGGGGGTGTGTTACGACATCACAGAACAATCTACGTGTTTATCGAATGCTCCAGAGTGATCCGGAATGTAACGTGTGTGGCGTACGTGCTTGTTGACGCATTTTCTAGACTGTGCCAGACTTCACTTGGGCGCACGGACTGTTTCAAGGCCGCAAGTAATTACATCGTAACTATACTGGCGCTATCGCGCATTATGTATAAATATAACAGTACTCAACGACGTTCAGTTCAGTATTAGTGCGATATATTGACAGTGCAGTTCGAGAGTTATAGTAGCGATATTACTGTGCGCGTTCAAGTGGTTATTAGTTAAGAGTGGTGTTTTATAATCGGACGGTATAATTTAATACAATTGTGTTTAATTTTAGTGGACATTTTATTGCGTGTGAACAATTTTTATTTGATTTGTTGTAGAGACTGTGTTGTTAATTACGAACTGTTTAACTGTAAAAATTAAAGGTATGATTAGTGACTTAATTGTGTCTTGTACGACGAACAAGTAGACCGTCGTAACAATGTATTCATATCTCTGTTTTATTTTTGTTGTTTGTATATCATTTATGTGTTATTTATAATGTGTGGTATTACTAATGCTAGTAAAACAGCTTCTTTTAAAAGGCGACATGTAATACATATTTATTTTCAATATTTAAGGAATTTGATTTGTTTTTTTTTCTTATAAATCAATGTTTTATTAGTATTTATTCCACGCCAAAAAATCTTCCTCCTCTGTTCTTACTTAAAAATTTATTGTGCAACACAAGAAGCTTCGCGTAACGAACACCGAAATTCCACGACCTAGCGGGTAGTTCATTTATATATGTAGTTAATATAGTTAATGTAATGTAATTAATACATGCCGTTATAATACACACACATTTTATGTATTATCGGACTAAATATATATTTTTTAATAATTGTTTTATTGGTAGCGATGTTATGTATATTTTTAGCGTAGGGCTGTATGTACTTTTACTTCAGAACGTGCAAATTTATGATAACTGAGCAAACTGAATTGTTCTAAAATGTGTAAGAATTGTTCCAAGACAGCGCACCAAGAAGAGGGTAAGGAATCGACTTCAAGCCTATAGGAGGAAGCTTAAACAACTATTCGATTGAAAGATCTATGGCCCTTTTTTATGGGGGAGGGAGAGTTACTTATTATAATATCATAATTATTATGATATGACCTTGAACTATCATTGTGAGCCAGAATTCAAGCAACAAAGCAAATGTGAGCAAGAGTAGCTCAGACTCCTCCAAGACAGAAAGAATGTCAAGATTTTAAGTCTTTGCTGGCATAAAAAAAAAAATAAAAATTAGTAGAGCGATTGAGGGAGTATAGGGATTGTGAGAGAGTGTAGCTAGGGATTATGCTGAAAACTAGTAATCTGTAAAATAGTCTTAATACTAGTATTAAAACAAGTGAGTCGTTTCTTTACTCATTAAATGAATATAATATGCAGGCGAATGATTTTCAATTAAAAACTAAAAAGTTTCAAACTTTGTTAACATCATCAGAGAGCTATAACTGGTATGAGTTTCGAATTCAATCTTGCTTCTTTCGAAGGTTAAATTCTGTTGCCACTTCAAATCTCATTGTTTAATCTGTGCGTCCAAGAGGTGTGTGTATACATTGAGTTTGTACCAGGTTTAACATAAGTGTTATCACATTTAGTACTACAGCTTACTTACGTATTTCAGAAATAGGTACCCAACTATTTACGAACAGTCTTAACAAAATCAAAGGCGAGTGGCGATAATTCAGTTGGAAATGTAGAACTCTGTAATAATTTTAATTGTCTAAAATAACTTTGTAATCACACTTCCATTCCCTGAGCCTTAGAAGTTTATTTAACAATTTTTAACCAGGAAACCCCGTAGGCGTTGACAACGGTTCTAATAATATTCAAAGAACTCTCACTTTGTTTTAGAAAAGAATTACTATAAAAACACCTGGTAAATCAATGTGTCATTGTCACCAAACTTTATGTGTTTATCTGTTCAGATACTAACCTGAGATAAAATACAAGCACTCCCTATTTCTCAGATTCTATCTCAGTGGGTTGTGTCAGCTTCAGTTTGGGCAGCAGATATAGGCCGCAGGATGGAGCGCTGTGTACAACAACACCTGTATAAGGACTGTGGCGATTAAGGAGGCTGTAATCCAAACTAAACATGGTATTATCTCGGCAACAATCTCGTTGCATGTTTAATTACCAACGAACAACATACTTTTCCCACATACATTTAATACCATAACCAGTAGCAATAGTAACCGGGGAAACTTTCTCCATTAAATTAACCAAACCGAGCCAACTTTATACGGCTGCATTATGAAAGATTTTATCTGCGTTCGGTTTAAATCATTTTAATGCTCGCTCGTTTGTTCTGTCCCGTTGTTACGTAACTGTCTAAAATCGGAGAGAACGTGTCTGTTCGCGTAGTTTCTTTTCCCTTGGACTTCTTTTCTACGGTGTGTATCCACAAAAGAAAACGTGTCGTATTTTAAAATAAAAGTCCAGTGTTATCTGCCAGTGTAGTAGGTTTCAAAATAATGTTTCAGAAGAAGTTGTAGAGAACAGAAAATTATTAAATTCCAAAAAGGTACAAATGAGGTACAAACAAGGTACGGAAGTCCAATTTAGCCCACGTCTCCCTTGTACTTTTTTGTATCTTTTCTCAATGTTTTGTGAATGGATGTAGCAATTTACAGTAGATTAGATTACATAGTAGCCGGCGCATTAATTCCAAATCGGACGTAATGGGTTCGAATCCATCTAAATGCGGATTCCCTATCACAAAACACAATGGAGTACTCATTAGGTGGGTAAGTAAGGTGAACACAATCTACCCGTCATTCCTGTCTAGTATTCTACAGAGTAACGTATTGTAGCTGTTCAACCTATAAATATTTAAAAAGGATAACTCAAAGTTTTGAGATATTTAAGATAATTAGTGGGTATTGGCTAACATAAAACTTCAAGAAGTGAATCTACGTACATCTAAATTTCGTAAGTTCCCATTATATATATTGTAATAAAACTCTCGTAAAGGTCGTTCTCTTTTTATAGTATTATGTTGATTTAATTGGGTTGGAGTCCTTCTGATATATTTTTTACTTGTAAATGCCTCGCGTTGGAAGCGCCAATCTGTAATAAAACTGTTTGTGTGTGGTTTATTAAGTTCTTCTGAAATACGGTGTTTTATTCCAAAAGTCAGTTATAGTTTATAACTAACGCTGACCTGTAAACCCCCACGTTGCAGGCGTCAATCTGTAATAAAACTGTTTGAGACCGTCTCTTGTTATCGATCGTTATTTATTTCTTCTGTTCTTTATTAATTGTTTTGTTTAAAAAGTGTTAAAAGAGTTGATTTGATTCATTCAAGTTAAATTAACAGTGACTTATTTATAAAAAAAATCAAATACTTCATAATCGCCAAGCGGAACTAGGCCTAGCCGTTGCCCTCGAATAGTGGCGGTAGGATCTTATAATTTACCTATCACCTCTTGTTAGACACGATGTTTATATTTCCTATGTTTAGTTCCACTTTATTGCAATTATGGAAATGGATTAAAATACTTTCAGTTACCCCTTTAGGTAATAGGATCTTGTTGTACCCGAGTTCTTCCTTCGAGGTAGGTCAACTTACCGTAATTTTCTTGGAGTTACGTTTTATTTAAGTTGTCGTAATTGTTCAACTCTTCCTTTACTGTAATTAAAATTCGTCTTATCTTACTTTTATTTCAATAAAAGGCAATTTAACGTGAATTAGGAAAATTGTTTTTTTATCTGTTTTGAATAAATACAATTCTGTTTACGAAAATATCGATGTTACACAATACCGGTATCGATTCTTGCTTCCAATTCTGATTCTATTTTATTTTAATATAATTTCTCAGTTCGGGGTTCTAGAGACTGCTATTAAAGTTCAAGATGCCCACAACGAAGTACTACACATTACAATGGTTTAATCCTTATAGATTCATTATAACTAATTTAAATTTAATACAGTATGACAAAATAATAATTCAGTTTAATTTGCCACAGCAATATGTCAAGGCGGCTCCCAGGGTTCAAACTAACAAATAACAATATGGCCGCTTGTTGTCCAACTAACTTTATGTGAAAATCTCTTCACCATCAGTTTTTACAAATAAAATAAATTACAAGAAATGTTCACCGTGTTTATATTAGATATTGTTTTCTTTTCACTTGTGTTATTGAAGAAAAGTGTTATTTGATGTATCTTGGTGTTGTGAAGTTGTAACTGTGATATTGTAAAAAGGTTATTTTCTCACCAAACTAGTAGAGATACTTATTCACTTTTTTATTTTATAAGATATTCTTTTTACTCGCTCTTCCTTTGATTTATTATTGTTATTTTATATTATCTTCATTTTTCTTCCATCTCATTTAGAGTTTAGGTTTTATAATTTTACACTTTTTTCTTCTTCTCAGATCTGATTCTTTGTTATACTTTATTACTCTGGACAGCACAGAGCTGACCTGTACACTTTTATGTCCAACAACAGAATAATAATTTCTTCTTTTTCCTTCAACTGACTTGGCCAAAATTAGCCAAATTCCCATTAGTCAATACAGTTGAGTTTAAGTGTTATGTGACCCATATTATTTAAAATTTACAATTTTTACTTTTATACTCCAACTTACTCCCTACTTAACATTTACTAAACCTTAAATTAGTTAACACCATGATATTCCTAATAAAAATACAAATATTTTAACATCTCACAAGATATATGTAAGTGTCCTAATAGTTAATTTAGAAATTTACAAAATTCTATCTCCTGATCATTTATATTAGTTGTGGCACTTCCTAAATTATATTACAATTATATTAACCTATTAAAAGGTTGTAGTTAACATTTCATTAAGGCCTATTTTAGTATTTCTATCATCTCTTATTAATTTACATAAATGTGACTGTTTACTCTTGATTTACAATAATTTTGTGTAGTCATTGGATTATTACTTTATACTTCATCATAGTATAATGTTTCAATTTCTAATATTATGTAGCCTTTTGGCCTTTTACATTTTTGGCTAATTATAATTATTTCATTACATTACATACAAACATTAACATGAGACAAACTTTAAAACCATCTCATGCCCATATGGCTAAAACTCAACAAATTATTGTATAAAAACATTTTACTTAACTTATACACCACTAACCATTTGTTTTGTGTAACTTGTTGAGCAATTTTGTTTAATTCTTCATATTACTATCAACAAGTTGGGACTTATTATTTATAATGGACACAAACTCTAGCATTTTCCCTTTAATAAGCCTTAGTGACAAAATAGGTAATTGTTATTAACAAAAGGTTAAAACTTAAAAGTATTCTTTAAACATTAAACATTTTACTTACATCTTACCACTTTTAATTGAGTGGTTATTTCTAAGGTATATTGAATACCAGTCCCTTCACACTTTACCTTGTCTTTTCCTTTAATTATACATTGTTTTTGATTTGTGAATACATTTTGGTTCACTGGCACTGATACTAATACTAACAGTCCTATCTGTATATTTAGTGACTATCATTTCACCATTATCTCTGTATTTCATTACAGATTGTCTTTATAAAATTTAAACATTACGAATATAATTAGTTGTTTCTTACTACAGCAGTTTAAATTACATTTTTTTTCATACACTTATTGTGGTCATTTGTCATTTTACGTTTAATAACTACGTGGGTTAGTTTATTCAGGGTGGTTTATGTTGGTTTTAAATTGTAATTGGGGTCTTCTATTTCGTAGCATTACAATATATATATATTGTAATGTAGACGTCCCGCGTCGTTCCATCCAAGGTCTTGCCAAGTCGTCGTCGCTCGTACACGTACCTCACGTAGACTGCGACCGTCGCGAACGTACGAATAACCAGTACCGAAATCCTTACCTGTCCTTATTTTGTATGTTTATTTCCCGAAAGGCGCCAAATTGTTTTTCAGAAAACAATTAAAAGGTTCAAAATTAGTTTGTCTCCTGTACGGTGATGATTAATTCGAATTACCTCGCAGACTGGCGGGAACTCGAATTTCGCTTGTCTTTGGACGTGTTGCCAACATAAAATTTGGGCAAAGAATTCTATTCTCCGCTACAGAACACAACATACATAATACAGTTTAAATAAACACAGGACAGCTAGTAAAGATTCGTACTTATTTATTTGATTTGATAATTCACTAATTTTTAATAATTGTTGTACAATTGATATTATTATAATAAAGTTTAGCCTCGGCAACAAATTAATTTTCACTCAGCAGAGAGCAAAGGTGGCAGCGCAGTATTAGATTGACGCCACAATGGCTGTCGTGTGTACTTATTTACACAAGTTAATTTGCCAAAGAGTTCTTTTGATTACGAAAAGAGTTAAAACAAGATGTTAAATAAAGTACACTACCTTACAATTGTGGTACTTAAATACTAAAAAGGTTTACATGAAAATTCAACTCTGTTGGTTAAAAGTGTGTGTCAGTTTTATAGGTTTCGGACATAGGTTATCTTACAGTTACTTAATGTGTTAATAAATATGATTCATTAATCCTTGAAAGAATTTGGTGTTCAAAGTTCCGAGTGAGAGTTATAAATTGTGAAAAAAGTTAATCAGTTTTAGTTCGTAATTATTTATAATTTAATTCATACTTAACAAAAGCATGTTGTTAGCGTTATGGATCATCAAGGTTTCTTCACTGTTGTGTTAGTACATTCGTTTAATTTCAAAGATAGGGTTGCAGTCTCCTCCTGGCGTCTGTTTCTTTTATTCAATTTTTTATTTAATTATTAATTTTGAAATTTCGTTTATTGTTCCTCCTTGAGTTGCTGGAACTATGGTTGACTTCTGGTATTCAATTTACTTTCATTTCTTTCTGATTTTCTTCGTTATTTGTCTTTATTAGGTCCGCATCAATATAGCGTCTATACCTCTGGAAAGTTAATAATGGAACTCTCTTTACATAACGGTCAAAATTATAATAACATTCTGTTGTTATGGCAACCGCCTTGACTCTGATTGGTTAAGTACATTTGAAACTATTGTTATAAATCCTGGTTTTCTGTACAAAATGAATAAATATTTTATAATGGTTATTTTTCCTTGGGGATATTTCCTATGCTTGAAATATTAACATAGATGTCCCTATTTTCTTTCAAAGATCAATTTGACATCTCACAAGACTGGTCTAGGCCATGTATTAATGTTTTTGGACAAAATTGATAATACTATGTTAGTACATATTTTACTTATTTATACTGTTTATCACCATTCTGACATGTCATTCTTGTTAGTTAATGGTAATTACATAATTTACTTGGTCATATTATTCAAATACAATATTCAATTGTTTACAATTGGTTTTCTGAAGTTAGACAGCTATGTCATTTATAGGCCTAAACTGTAACATCTTATAATTTCTTATTTTGCTCTATTTGAACATTATTTATTAAGTACATATGGTCTGCTTATTTTCATTTCGCACTTATTGGCTTTTGAATTACTTTGAAACTGTTTTACAATCTATTAGTGTTATTATACTTTTACAAAATTATTTCTTAGCTGATATTTTTCTTTCTATTTATATAATAGTTATTAATTTTTACTTGTTAAGTTTATGTCATTGCTAGTTTTATTCCTACTCCCATTTCTCACACACCTATTTAACACTTAAATCTATTAACAAAACATAACATAGAAATAACTTAATGGTCTGTATATTGTTCAACCATATTCCTTCTTATTAATATACAATTATTATACTGTATGTTATTACTTAAAATGATCATACTACTCATCTCTTTATACTTTCATTACTTACATATAAAATACAAACATATTACTGTAAAGTTATGCCTTCTTGGTTTACACTCCTTAAACACTAAACAAACAAATTAATTTTCTTTAACTTAACAAAATAACAATTTTGGTGATTATTGTATCGACACCATCTATTATATAAAGATAATCATTCTAGTGATTCTTTTAGTAATAGAATAGGTTTTCTATTTCTTACATCCACCACTACTCTGTTTCTTACAGGCTAACACAATTAACTTATTTGTCCATTCATCATTTGTTTATGGTTCTGGTTTGTTACACTTGGTTACTATTCTTTTTCCTTAATGTTATAAGTTGTTTATTTTAATATTCTCATCACTTCACTGTTTATTGTTATCACTCCCCACCTATCTCTCACTCTTGGTTTCAATGATATTTTAGATATACATTTATAATTATTCTTTAATAATTTGTGCCTTACTTTCTTATTATAATAAGGTTTTTAACAACATACTTTATTTAATAATAATTGTCTTACTTAGTTTTTATGGTTAGTGTACTTTCTTTATTATTGTTTTATTCATGGTTACTTATATATTTTCTTTACTCATTTGTGTCTCTTATCATTGATTTGTCTTCTTAATTTCTGTAAATCTTTTCTCATCTTATTGTCTTTATCTGGCCAATCTCTGGGGTTGGGTCATAGTCATTTGTTTGTCAGTCTAGTATATTCTTTTAATGATTATTCTTGTTTACAATTCTTCTTTCTTCTTTCTTAAATTCATTTTATATTTTTTCTTCATTATTTATTAAATTATTTTACCTTTTTCATTTATCTAATACTTATGGATACCCTATATGATCTGATTTCTGCAACGTTATTATATATATATATATATATATATATATATATATATATATATAATGTCGTGACCAAATGCCACTGTAGGCTGTGTCTCTTTAAATGTAGTGCAGGTTTAAAAATATCAGAACAGTAAATGTTAATTACTTAACCCGTTGTTTTAAAAAGGTCATCCCAGGTATTGCAATAACTTCTATGGTTTTAGTTTTCTCTACTATGAAAATGTGGAAAATTGATCGCAAACAGATTAAACGTATCTCGGGAACGTTTCTTTAAGGAAGCTCAAGGCGAAATTATCGTGGAAGATCATTAGTAGATAATGTTTCTTAAGTTTACGCGGTAGAACATAATCGTTTCATGTAAATAGCTTTCACAAATTACGAGAAGCATTTGTGAAGTTCCTCACTCCTTTGTTTATCATTCCATATTTTAGTTGGTAGTTATTCCCTACATAAATAATATACATACATATGTGTGTGTGTGTTATTCCGGTTCATTTCATTATAACAACTTTAATTTACAACACTTTTGATAAATATATTGCAGGACATAACTTTTTTCGTGATGTTTATCTTTAATTATATTCTCTCCTACATTTAACTTCTACAAAATTGTATTATAATTGTATGTAACTGTTATTGTTCATTCTCATCAATGATAGCAGTACCAGCAACAGAACGAGGATTAATTATTTATCTTCCATGTACTCTTCCACACGTTTGTTCATTTTGACAAAGTCAACACAGTCAAACTGTTGGAAATATTCAAGAAATTAGGCATGCTTCAACGGCTTTTTCACTTGCGTTATGCTTAAATATAAACGACGTCATAAAGACACAAATTGGCAGAGTAACAAAGACACAGTCGTGTATTTCAACATACAGTCATAAACACACTCCTACTTGCAGATGACAGTATAGTCTTGGCAGTTTTGGAAAACAAATTATAAGGGGCATTTTAGTATCGATAAAAGGTGACAAAACGTAGAACCTTAAAATTTCCACGAACAAAACTAAAGTAACAGTGTTTCATAGTAAATTAAGGTACCACGGACGACGCACCCCCCTCCCCCCCGAGTACACGTCAAATGCCCTCAGACACTATTTGACGATCCCCTTTAGGCTGTCCTTGAGACGGACATCACTGCATCAACCAGTACCTTTCTAATCTCCCGTGGCCCGTTACCTGGCACAAGTCAGGCGACATCATAAGGTTGGGGGTCAGGTGGTTTCCCCTCGCTTGGCTAGCCCAGCATCTGGTACAGGTTTCCGCGAGGCGTGTAAATGTCTCCCCGTGGGAGCTGTCGCCTTAGGGTAGCAGCTTACTTCTCAAGCCGATGCCATATGGCGGTCGCACTATATGCCGACGCCACTGCGGCTCTAATCTCACGTTATTGAACCTTAAGGAAGCTACGGAGCCGCACATCAGGGCGGGGCATTAAAACTGCGAAAATCCTTATTTGCACGCTCATCGTGCAAAGGGGATTCGTATCATAACATCCCTGTATTGCTTTCATATAACCTGGTTCTATCGTATGAAACCGGCTGTACCGACCCGGATAACGTACACACTTCAAGGCCCTAAGACGTCCCGCCCACTTCTGTCTGGTGAGGGGATCTCTTCTCTTCTTTCGTTACCATTCTCTGCGAGCATCTGCCAGCGTCGTCTATCCGTTTCTAATCTTTTCTCATCTGCAAACTTTGCACGTCGTATATCTACAACAATGTGCTCTGTCTTCCTTTAGAGTTTATCATATTTTCAGCCAAAATAAGCTATAAAGACTACAAATTTTATAATCAACTTATAAAACGGTTCTTAAAAATTCCTTAATTTCCGTGACAGAAAGTCCCGAGGTAATTTGGAACACGACCACCTGTATGAATTCATCGACATATAATTAAAGCTTCGCCGTATGGACTAGAAAAAGTAAGGGACAGTGTAAGATTAAGATTAGACATGAATGTCAACAAACACACAGATATAATCAGCAGTCGTGGAATACTGTAATACTCTATGTGCACAAGTCACTACACATTTCTGGTGGACGTTCAGTACCATATTGTTGACTCTAATTGTTGCCATATTTCCAACTTGTCTCGTGTATTATTATCCCCATTAAAAACAAAACTTTCATTTCTGCATCTTATTACGCACATGCGCGCCCTTTTACCTACGCACATCAGTTCAAAATTGAGAAGTTTTAACCAGCTTGAGACTAATTTACCTTCATAAACCTAACAACTTATCGTATAATTAATCTGTGTCTTTCTTCACAGTTTACTTGTATTATTTCTACAACAAAACACAAAAGACAGACGCGCGCGCAGTGTCCAACACAGTAGCACACAGTGAGATCATAGGTCAGTCCGTGTTTCACCCATCATGTGTTCACTATACGTATACTATTTCACCATACTTCACAAACTATAATAACTCTTCTGTCTTGATAGGGGCTCACCCCTAGACAGTGGGGTCACAAAACTCAATTCTTCCTTAATTTAAATTAATTTTATTGAGGAATGTCTGAATATGAATAAGGTATTCATGTTAATTTGTACCTGCTTCATGTTTGTCGAACATGTTGATCCTCCTTAACTCTATGAGAAAAATATTCACTTTGTAATTTTGTTTGATTTTTAATTGCTTATCAATTTGACCCACAACAGTTAACAATTCATTAATTCATAATATCGTATTAACACTTAATAATTATCACAGATCAGAAGCATAATAAAAAGCAAATAACACGTATACAAGATTTACAAAATAAGTGTTGATCACAACTTCACTACTTTCATATATATATATATTTTTTTTGCAACAGTACGCCTGCGTACGTTACTGTACATTGTCGCAGTTAGTTAAAAAAACTGTTAAATTAGAAGAAATAATTAATATCGTCAATATAAAAAAAATGCGTATTATAACTGTAAGTAACCAGCGAAGGGGAACACCGAACACAGGTCGGTACATGCAGATCACGCCACACACAGCTAAGTTTGTGTACAGTGTATTTTGTGTGTGTGTGTGTGTGTGTACGTGCGTGCCAGTAGGAACCGGCATAGCGTCACCCCTGAATAAATGTGAATTAAATAAGTAATTTATTTAAATTTTTGTAAGTGCGCGTAAGATATGACAAAACAAATTACCCCACGTTATTAACAACATAAAGACGCGCACATGTGCAAAATCTAGTGCGAAACAAATAATGCATATTAATGCAGTGTAAATAAAAGTGAATAGAACCAAGAACATTTAAAGTATAGAAAAACTGTTAACATACAATTATATATAAAAAAATTACCGATCGTATGAACATCGAGTAATAAACAAAAGACTTCTCATGTTAAAATTAAAATAAGTACGAAAAATAAACGAATCTGTAAAGACGCTCGACAGACTATAACAATATAAATCGTGCACAGAATGGTTGAAAGATGATTTTTGCGCCCGACAGTATAAATAAGCGAGGAGCACAGCCTCGAACCCTCATTCACTGAAACATATCTGCAGCCGAAGTCTATGCCCTACGGTGGAGCATCCAAGGTCGATATCCCAGCAGTATCGTACGAGTCATCTGAATGCTGAGTGGACCAGGAGGACCGGACGACGGACTCCAGGAGGATCAGACGACAACGGGGGATCGACACAAGACACAGGACTCAGGATCATGACGAGGACTCACTGAGTATCACCGCACAGGAATAAGGTGACATAAAACCATTTTTACTCGTCAACCAACGAGTCATAAAGACATTAAAAAGAAAAGAGTAAAGAGACAGTGATAAACTTTAATAGTGTAAATAATAATTGTAAAATTTAATTGGTTAAATTGTAGTAATTTATAATGATATTTAACATTTACGGAATTATTTTTGAAATTATAACGTAGCATAAATGTTTAAGTAATTCTAAAATTGATTGATATTTCATGAATACGATATTCATATGTAGGCACACAAAGCAAAGCAGTAATTATATAAAAAAATAAAATCTGAGCAAGCCGAGAGCACATTATATATTATAAAAATTCCTATTTATACATGTCAATTTATATCTTGTGTATTATATTTATGAATATGTGTGTAATGTTATTTGTATAGTGACAATAATTGTGTGTATGATGAGCACACACAAAAGAAAAATATTATGGGAATAATAATGACGAAATTTTAATTCGTAATTTTTGAAAATTTTATATAATAAAATATAATATAATTTTATATTATATAAAATTTTGAATGATTTTTACAAAGTTGATATGATATAAGAAGTGTTATTATTATTTTAAAAACTCACCATACACATTTTCTCGTTATAATATACATTTATTTTCAATTTGCAAATAAATTTCAAATAAGTAAAATAAAACTATACTGTTATTGTGAAGTGGGATAAACGAAACAACTGACAGGAACAAAGAAGATTTTAGTTGAGAGGAAAAGAAGATGAAGTTGTGGGCGAGGTGGAAGAAGTTGAGAAGGAAGGAGTGTTTAGCGACTGAGTGAAGGTGTTGTTTGTTACAAAGTGAGCCAACAGAGTCTCACAGCTCTCTCTCCGAGGATTAATTAAGACTTATAAAGAGACAGAGAGACACACAACACAGCAAGAATTATAATTAACTGAATCTTAGTTTATACACAGAATCTTATACAGATCTCTTTGCCTGTATTTGCTCCCTTTGCTGCGTTTCTACTTAAGCTCGGACAATCCGTTTACGTGCTCTATAATCAAACTGTAAACAGGCTCACACATACAAATACTCATGCATATGTGTAGTACACATATATAAATCAAGAAGACAAATTATAAAAAAACACCAATTTTATCTATGAATTATGAAGTATTTCCTATACTTATGTAGTACAGTATATATTTTATAACTGCCATTTAAAGATTACCTTCGTGATTAATCTGACCGTTGCAGGGCTAACTCCCGTGTATTTTCTTATTGATTTGATATCTATTTCCTATTACCAGATAGTTAAGTCTAAATATTATTTTTGCTCCTCTATTCTAGAATACGATATGTTGGAGTGATAGGCATAGGCGTTATAGCATTCAAAGTCTATACAGTCACAGTTATACTAATGACAGTGCGCTTTAATTCACTGAGACATGTAGTGACTCGATCCACTGAGAATTTCTCAATGAATGTGCGAAACGTGAGATGTTAGCAAATCCAAAATGTCTTTTATTTTACTAATTAAAATATAATTAAATTTTTATAAAAGTTGTAATATTCGTGTAAAAAAAAACAATTATTATGTCAGTAGACGTAATAATATTATTTAACCACACACATGCGCGCTGTGTATTACGATGTTACAGTCACTATACGAGTACTAAACCAAAACCTTGAAATATTGCGCTTGTATTTATTTTTTGTATATCTGACTACAATTAAGCTGTTTAGATTGATTGTATGTGCGGAAAGACAGACCAAATAGCGTATAATTATCATAAGTTCGGGTTACACTGGTCCAGTGAACGTGTGTGTATGTCAGTGAGAAAAATATGATAGTACTAGTACTCTTTTTGTTGGAGGCTTGAAGTTGGGACTTAAACCAGAATTACAATTGTAGGTTTACGTATTTGGATATACTACACGCTACATTTGATTACGACTCAGTGCCGAATATGACAGTACTAGTACTCTTTTTGTTGGAGGCTTGAAGTTGGGACTTAAACCAGAATTACAATTGTAGGTTTACGTATTTGGATATACTACACGCTACATTTGATTACGACTCAGTGCCGAATATGACAGTACTAGTACTCTTTTTGTTGGAGGCTTGAAGTTGGGACTTAAACCAGAATTACAATTGTAGGTTTACGTATTTGGATATACTACACGCTACATTTGATTACGACTCAGTGCCGAATATGATAGTACTAGTACTCTTTTTGTTGGAGGCTTGAAGTTAGGACTTAAACCAGAATTACAATTGTAGGTTTACGTATTTGGATATACTACACGCTACATTTGATTACGACTCAGTGCCGAATATGACAGTACTAGTACTCTTTTTGTTGGAGGCTTGAAGTTGGGACTTAAACCAGAATTACAATTGTAGGTTTACGTATTTGGATATACTACACGCTACATTTGATTACGACTCAGTGCCGAATATGATAGTACTAGTACTCTTTTTGTTGGAGGCTTGAAGTGGAGACTTAAACCAGAATTACAATTGTAGGTTTACGTATTTGGATATACTACACGCTACATTTGATTACGACTCAAACAATAAAAATATGATAATTGTCTCGACATACCCAAGACATTCTCAAACGTTCGAAACCGAGTAAACAGGAATTTAACAAGAAATGTTCGAGTTTTCCTCTCTAGGTCTAGAGTAAGCAAACGCCCTGTGAGCAACACTGAGTTGCTTTTGTGGAATACAGACGTTAATTTTCTGTGAGGGGTAGATTCTGCAGACGCGTATTGTAGTACTGCCGGCAGATTAGACATTTCGTCTACAGTGTTTTGTTTTACTCCCGAAAAGTAGTAACTTCTGATACTTTTGAGATTGATTTAATTCAAACGGTATCTTTATATCTTAGTGAAAAACAACGTAAAGAATAATTATAGATAATTTTAGATGTCAAATTGATATCTGTGCGACTGTACTGTCGTGTAGAGGAACATGTCCGCATAGATATTATGTGTGTAGTGTCTCAAATCTCCGTGTTTAAGCCTCCATCCATTTGCACTGTGGCCGCTTGGCCTCGTGACCACCTCTTATCTACTTGCTTAGACAAGAATTGTGTCCATCACTATTTACTTTTCTTAATTCTTTAGTCTGAATGGAGGAGGATACACTCTCTAAGCAAATTATAAATTATAAGCCTGAAGTGAAAATAGGTAGGGAGATCTTGCAGACATGGCTTATGGATGGAGGCTGGAACTGGTGACAACTGCTAATCCTGGCAGGAAGAATCCTGAGGTGAATATGGGCAGCAGACCTTCACATGGCGGGACTAAGTGTGTGTGTGTGTGTGTGTGTGTGTGTGTGCGTGCGTGCGTGCGTGCGTGCGTGTGTGTGTGTGTGTGTGTGAGAGAGAGAGAGAGAGAGAGAGTGAGGGGGACATATAGGTAGATAAGACAGACAGAACATAACAGAAATGGATTTAGTTTAAGTAATTTTCTAAAGTTGAATAGTATTATTGTTATTGTGATATTTTTGCCGTCAGTTGCCGCAATTCTATAACAACGTCGGGGCGACTTAGCGCGTCACAATCAGCCTTATCGCATATCAACGTTTGCAAAGCAGAGCGGAAAAGAGATCTGACATTGAGTGAATGCGTCGTATCGTATCCAGTAGGGTGGTCAAAGTGAACTGAGTACGGTACGGTCAAGTGAAGTGCGAAAGTGAAAGGTTATTGAAGCGCTCACGCACAAGTGACTGACCCTCTATTAACTTTGGCACCTCGGCCTATCTCACCCCCCTTAGTAGTATGCAGCCCTTGTGAATCCCATTACGTTTGTGTCAAGTCACTGTTCTATTATACTGTGTACAGAAGTGCTTCTTTTGTGTTAGATTTGAAAGTAGTAGTTGTTATTTCAATGTAACATTTTATGTACTCATTTTGTAGGGAAAAATTTATTATTTTCAGAATGTGATTAATTCTTTTAAGTCTTAATCCATGAAACAATAAAGATAGTAAGTGTTATGTTTCTATCACGAATATGCTGGGGTTTCCAAATTGTAGTTTTAAATAATTGAATTATAGTAGCCTATGTGTAAACCATAAAGTCTGAAAAGTTGTAACTTTTGATTGTTGGAGAGAGAGGTTTCAAGGTGTTGGTTGAATGAATGACCAGAAGTAGCTGTATATAGTTTTTCTGCAATTAATTATTTGTAATGCAGATTGTAATATGTCGAATTGGATGAGAACATTTTAAGCCTACTGTTTATAATCAAAATTCCAATTAAACAATAAAATTCTCTTCTCTCTTCTTTTTCTATCAGGGACTAGACGAATCACCTGTTCCGGTCCCAAAGGATCCACTTCATCAATGCTCGATTTGATCCTACTTTCCAGTAGGATAAATGTCTTTTAAGAACGTTAACACTAGAGTAAGACCAGTGGTAGGAGCGCTACCTTTGAGCCTCCGGTCCTGCTATGGGTTTCATTTGGAGACCCATCTCCTAGGTTCTTCCACCTCTAGTGCTGTTAGGAAACCTTCCTCTTCGGGCCCTAGGACTATTAACCATTTGACACCTTTAACCTTGGCCGGGTCCTTACTGTGTAGTATGAAAGGAAAACAAGAATTACACAGTAAAGCTGAAATATGAAAACAAAGAAAGACTCCCTAGCCCTCGGAATCCTAATATCGTCGGGGTCGAAAAGACTAAGAGTTGGTCGAGAGAGACCAGACATGAAAGATTAAAGAAAGAAATTTGACCCACGATAGGTTGAAGCAAGGTGAGGATCCAGCTAGGGTACATGGGGTACGCTAAACCTATATCCACCACCTATATCCAATGTGAAGAATAAAATTAAAATAATTAATTAGAACCTACATTTTCCTATATTTCCTCAAAGTAATTTTAGTGTTGGTTAATTTAATTTTTAATAACATGGTGTGTGTGTGTGTGTGTGTGTGTGTGTGTGTGTGTGTGCGCGCGCGCGCGCTTGCTAGTCTTCCATTTGTTTGCATGCAGCAGTCGCCGAACTTTGTTAAAGGGCGTATAGCTGTTATAGGTGTACATGTTAATTTCTTGTTTTCTTCAGACATAAAAATATTTCTTCACTTACAGTTATGCGGTTCGTTCAGTATGCTGAAGTGACTAAGTATCATTATAAATGCTACGAGTGGAATAAGTACACTATCAACAGTATTATTGCAACAAACGAGGGAAATTCCACTTCAGTTCCGTTGTTTCCGAACCACTTGCCGTCAGATATGTCAAGTATTCGTGTCAAAACAGTTTTGTTTTGTTAGAGACTATTTCTATGTGCGTAAAGAAATAATTGAATTGTTGGCGGCCGATCAATATTTGACACTCGACTGAAATAATAATCATTTGATACCTTCTTCTTCTTCTTTTCAGATGTGTGGTACGAATATAGAAACCAAACAATGTTTGATACGTTGTTAGAAGCAAACCATAGTAATTATTATTAGACCACCCATGTAAGAACTGGCAATTTTTGTCAGTGAAACTGGTTTTCCACTTTGTTTAGATTACATAACAGTTTCATAGCGTTAAGTTAATGCGATATTCCATTAGGAAAATAACTTTTTTATGCCTACGATGGAAGTTGGCAACACTGTGAGATTGTTTACATCCTTTTTTATGTATAACACAACATTGCAGTCAGCTGTGTGATTCAGTAAAGTTGTGAAGTTGCTTTGTTACCAATTTATGTTTTAAATTGTTACTTTATAACTTTCTTTAAAGTGTTATTCATATACTTACAGTTCTAGTAACAACAATTTGTTTATTTTCTGCAAGTTTTTGTGCTGTTCAATATCGTAAATCTCAAATATTCAGGATAACTGACACGGACAAGGTGAAAGATATCGCAGCTGACAAAAGCCATTGTAAAACATCTGCTTAAAGTTGAGAAGATTAATATTAGTGAACTAACATTTCCAAACAGTCTGCGGGAATAATAAAGGAAAATTTAGCCAAGAATGTTTCACTTTGTAATAACAGGAAAGAGCAGGCTATGTAGTCGTAAAAAAAGTTATTTCTCCAAAATTAATGAAAATCACTAAAGAAAACATAACTGCCACTAATGCAGTTACCACAAAAGCACTAAACGATTCTTGAGTAGCAGTACCTGAAAGATCCGATCGCCAAACTCTGTATGCACTGAGAGTCAAACGTAGACGATCCGTTAAGAAACCTAAGCTGACAGCAGCTATGAAAGAAAAGAGGCTACTACGGGCCAGGAAGTGTCTTATTGGACTCATTCTCCAATTAAATTAATGGTTTCCTATCAGTGAAGAGAAACTATTCATGCAGGATTTAGCTCCTCGCAGTACAGCAAAAGGTGTTAAAACATTTCTTACCCAGAGCGGGATACCGATTCTTGAGTGGCCAGGAAATTCACCAGATGTCAACCAAACTGAGAATGTACGGCAGCTTTTAAAACAAAAAATTGGAAAGAAACATAACTAATAGGATTCAACTCTTTTCCAGAATAATTTTACATTGAAATCATAATGATAATTTAAAGGAAGGTTTTAAACTGCAGTGAAAGCGTACCTGGAAGTAATTGACAGCGTTATCAAAGCTGAAAGAAGGGTAACAAAATACTAAATATGTTAGGAAAATGAAAGAAAGTTTAATGATTAAAGTTTATGTAAAAATAAATATTCTCAATTTTTCACTATTTGATTTGTAATATTTAATAATACTTGAAATAAAGAATTAAATTTTAATAAAACTTGAAAAAAGAAGGGATATTTTTTATTTCGTCACATGGTGGGTGCCTGAACGTTGTTATGCAACAAAAAATGTCCAAATTTATATATAACTGTAGTAGACCTATATGGTTAACACTTTAAATAAGACAGTACAACTATAAAACACCAAAAAGTAACAATTCAAAACATAAACTAGTAATAAAACAACATCATAAGAACAGGAACTTTACTGAATCACACAACTGACTGCAATGTCGTATTACTGAGGATGTAAACAATCTCACAGTGCTGCCTACACTCGTCGTAGGCATAAGAAGTTATTTTTCAAATGAAATTATCATATTAAAGTAACACTATGTAATCTAAACAAAGTGGAAACTTAATCAGGATCTAAACAAAAACTGTCAGGATTTCTTTTATTTTTTTAATGTGGTGGCCTATCAATTTGGTCAGGGACTGTACACACGCGCATACATGAACTGATTTCAAGGAAGTTTTTTTTTTTTTTTTTTTTTTTTTTAACAGCCAATTATAATGCTTGTTTCTGGAAAAGTGAGAGATGTAGAGAACATTGAATGATTTGTGTAGAATCATGAAGACCTACTAGTTGACTATTAGCTCGATAATAAAACAAAGATAACGACTTCCAAACGAAAACGGCTAACCCAATCTAAGATTGTGCAGATGATCATGTAAGTTGTGGCAATACGTTGTTGTGTATTCTGGTACTTGAAGATTATTGACTCTTTGTGATATCTCTTCGTGTTACGAGCAGGGTGTGAAAAGGAACGTGCTCAGTGCAAACTGTACACACGTGTTGTGGAGGTTCTAAAGTCTAATAAGGTTGTTTGTAGGCTATATAAAACCTTACAAAATCGTGTAAATTAATTTAAATAATATTGGTTGAGAATTAGTAATTATTAATTTGTAAAATAATTAACTTAATAAAGTAATTAACAATAGTAATAATAATAATAATAATAATGGTAGTTTGTTTATATCAGAGCAGTGAGACGTGAGTCTACGAATATTAAGACTATATTTTTTATATAAAGTATGTATTATTTTATATTTGTATTAAAAATAACCGTACTAAATATGTTACAAAACTAGTTTAGAAAAAAGAAAAGCAAACTACATAAGAGGTCAAAAATTTCTCTAAACGTCTTATAGAAATATCTCGTAACGTGTTCTAAAGAGTTCTATAACTTTCCCGTTTATGTGTCGTGAATAAATAAGGCCGGTCACAACCAGCTAATTGATTAATTTCACGTGTAATTCATACTAAGTTAGTTCAAATGGACAGCATTGCGGGTAATTTGAAATTAATATTCTGAGGACGATCGATTCAATTTGCCATGAGTGTTTGTTTCGTTAAGTTGGAAACGACGTTATTATTGTGAAGTAGGCCTATATTAGTGTTTAACACCACGTAATTATTGTTACGTAAATAAAATATATCCGTAATGATATCGGCTTCCATCTGAATCGGTTACCTACATCATACGGAAGTGCAAGATCTACTAAGGTCTTGAAAGAAGTACAGCTGAATTTTTGTAAAATTGTGACACCTTGACAACTTTAATGTAGATAGTAAGATTCGAATAAGATTCAGACGTTGAAAGCGAACATTTGAATTTATGAAAGTCTTAGTTTGACTACACATTAGCTCTTAGGCCTAATTGGATTTCTGCGTAGGACGGCTATTTAATGTTGGGGATAGCTGTCCTACTGGCTTCCTTCGGTGTTAGGATTCTAAAGACGCAACAAACACTTTTTGTTACTGAAACGCAGAGACTATAAGCGACCATGTTTGTCGTTTGTTTTCAATTCATTATAATGAATACTACAAGCAAGTCTTCTAATAATAGAAGGAGTGTAGGCCTACTTGTTGTATTTCGATAAAAGAGGAGCAGGAGGCGAGAAGCCATTCAGGGGTGGTAAGAAATTACCCTTGTTGTGTGTGTCGCCCTCTACTACGCCCCGACATTTATCATACAGAGATGCAATTTCGCAGACATCATTTTTCACTGTAAGCAGCTCAAGCCGGCTTCTGTCTGTCGATTCGTATTTTTTATGTTTCGGGGCCACTTGACCGGTACATGAAGAGCAGTGGTATGGAGTGAATAATGATCTCTGCGTTCACTGATATGATTGTTCACTCCCCCCCCCTACACACACACACACACGCACACACACACACAGCCAATTTATATTCTATGTAGGATTTCGTATATACGGTAGAAATGCTTCACATGTCAGGTGACTGGGAATTTAGTAATATTTTTGTGCAAAAATTTTAATATTTAATTCTGAATTAATTAGCCCTACCTATCTCTACATCCCAAGCATATAATCGTAATACGTTAGTAGATGGTATGTTTAATAACAGGCTAAAGTACTAATGATGTAAAAGTTAGTGAAGTTTCATCAGTTTCTGTATACAACTTAAAATATTCCTGTCAACAATCAGACAAAATTTACTGTTTTCTTCAGGCTTCCCTTTGTGACAAGAGCACATATATTTAAAAATCGCCTTATTTTATCAGAACTTTGTATATAATAATTTTGATTTTATAGATATCTGTTCCCGGATATCCTGATCCACTGTTTTCACACAATCTAACTCAAGTCACGGGCCGGGTCTTTAGTGGTCATTTCTTCCGGTTTTGTTTTACACAGTCTGATATTCAGGTCTGTTTGTTATATCTGTCTCATTGTTACATACCTTGTTGAAGTCCCCGACTTCTATTTCTGCATAACGCCTTGTGCTAGAGCGAATGCCTTCACTTCAGTTAACTTCTTGAGAACTAATTATTACACATACATCTCTTTGTTTATATGTCGTGTAAGCGAGAATGATATGAATGAGTGTGAATTTATTGTAGCCTAGTTTTATTACTTTTTAAAATTGATATTTGAATAATGTTTAATGTATTTGCCCCCCCCCCCACACACACACACACACGTGTCACCTACTACACACACAGTACATTCGAATACTGAAAATTTTTAATGTTAGCGTTGAAAACTTAAAAAATATTAAAATAATTAGGGATAAGGTAGTTAAATGTAACCATAAATTCGTCTTCTTCTTCATTTTGAAATAGGGAGTAGGCTTGCTCACCTATTGCAATCCCCTATTGCACCCATATCACCAACACTTCCAAGGCCTTCCTATACAATTTTGTCCAGTAGGCTTGTCGAGTCTTTTTCCTTCTCTTCCTTGATAATACTAGACGAATTGTTCCACATATTGACTGACACCTGGCCATCTTATGATGAACATCATGATCTACGTCATAAGTGGTATCGCAGCCAAGGAAGCGAAAACGTGACATCTGCCCTATACTTTTATTACCGAATATAATTTCTGTTCTCACGGGGTATTTGCCCATAGAAGCTATAGTTTTTGTCATCAGCACAAAACTTTTCATGTTGTATTTAGAACAGACTTGTTGCCATTGAAACATCGATATCTGGAGTTCGCATACTTTATTTTCGATGATTACTTGATCATCCGCAAACGGCATTGTATTTAAGTTTGCTCTATTATTTATTTGTATTTCTAGGTTGAACCATAATTTATTACAAGTTACAATTGAAGTGAATTCTGCGGCATTGTTTGAGATTACTACACGATGGCATATGATCGTTGTGGTAGTGGTAATGCTGCCGATGATGACGGCGTATTCTAAGCGGAGAGGACGATGAAACAATGGGAAAAGTACGAGGAAGAATGCACGGAGCAAAAGTTCAGAATGTGAATAGAAAAGTAAAGGGAAGAGTAAAATAAGAATAGAAAAGTAAAATAAGAATAGAAAAATGACGAAAACGCGCACGCACGCGGAGGAGAGACAGAGGGGAAAGAAAGACAGAGAGAGTGAGTGAGGGGGGAGAGGAAGAGCGAAGACAGCAACCGTAATATTAAAAGCAGTAGGCCTACGTTATAGGCAGAGTGTTTCCTGATCTGAATCTTTATTTTCACTGAGTGTTTACTATTTTGACCTATGGGAAATCCGAGCATTAAGTTACGTATAAAAACGTCTACGTAAAGGTTTGAACATTTCAGTGGCATTAATTCAAAACAATTTGTAATTTAAATATCTCATTATGGCTTATGCCGCCAGGATGATAAACGATCGCTCCTTGTTGGCAGGAAGGAAATATTATTGGTATTACGTATTGTTGTCGTCTGCATTGTTGCGTCCATTGTCGTTAATCCATATATTCAACACACACGTCATTCTGTGGTTTCCCATTTATAGAGACGAACGGATTATACTCACTGAAGAGAATGACTCAGATCACAGTTATGCTTCTGTTTGAAGAGACGCGTATCAAGAATCCATAAAGTGCACATGCGTCACACGTCGTATTAATGTCAACGCCACCTGTTATTACTGAAATTTTCACTAAATATTCGATCCGACTACATAATTACTTTTTTGTCCTTCAGAAGACCATAATTAAGTTGAGTAACTCATGGGGACACTGTCAATTTTACTGTTTCAATCGGTCTGTAGTCTCAAAAATTGGTGTCAGCATAATAGCGCCCGATACAGGTGCGACTTAGTTAGGCTAATTAACGAACACGAATAGTCCAAAAATAAATAACGTAATCGGATAGAAGTGATTATTATTTATATAATAATAATTATTATTGCTATTAGTGTAGGTAAGAGTGAAGTAGTCGAGACAGGCAACAGGTCTAATCCAGGCTTAAACAAAAGAAGGGTGAGAAAATTGATAACGAATTATTTACTGATTTGTTATGAGACTGTTGCACTCAGAGTCATTGTACGTCTTTCACTAGATTATATTCAACAGTAAGCTATGTGACATTCCATTTCCGTGAGCCTGCTCAGCTTGGTTGAGTGCCTCCCCCTATGTAAGGGCGGTTGGCGGGAGCGGACGGACGGTCAGCGTACACACAGTTCATTAGTCAGCCATCAGAGACGCGCGCGACACGTCACTGTTGTGACAAATGCACCCCATCCCCCACCTGTGGGTGGTGAAACGTTTTTAATATTACCCCTAATCGGCTGACTATTAACTCGACACCCAATTATTTACTGTGAGTGAGTGCGTGCTAAGTATTACCGCCGTCAGCATCCAGTTTTATTTTTAAGGAAACTTATTCACTCCTCAAGGAAACATAATTACGGGCAGGAGGGCAATTTTTATTTAACTATTTTAGGTCTTTTTTTATCTATGTAGTTTTTTTTTGTAAGATGTATTCTAAAGTTTTTAAATCTCCAAATATAAATGGTTCGGCAACAATAATGGTTTCTGTACAAAATGAACAAAATACAAAAGGTTTATTCAGGTTTGTTTAGGTTTATTATCAACATTCACCTGAACTAAGACAGACTGATTTAAGTGCCAACCAGGCAGGAGAAAATAATTACGTTGGATGATTGAAGGGAAATGAAGCCAGGATTTTAGCAACATTTCAGCGGCTTGAAGAGACTGCAAATACATGCTATCACTATTAAGTAGAATAAGAGAATTATGCATAGGCATGTTTAGAGATACAACAATTCTAAAGAACTGGTCTGGCTTGTGGTGAGGTGGCTAAGTCTTGATTTTAGTACCAGAACTTCATGCAAGAGGGCGTGTTTTAGATAAGGCCATATAGTTTATCCTAAATGAAAGAAGGACTGGTTATAATTATGATTTCGGAACGCTAGCGAAATTAATTATGAAGCGGAAACACTGGCGGCAGCGAAGAATAACAGATGTAACACCACCACCACCAAAAACAACAACAATCATAAAAATAATAATCATCATCATCATCAACAATATCATTTAGAGTTATTACATAGCTGTGGTAACACAACTGTAGCAATGTTTACATTCAGACCAAATGTACGCGTATGTATGTGTGTCCTAGTTTATCACAATAACAAATAATTTCTTTAGCAATCTATTTTATTTTTTTGTACTCACATTCACCATATGTGTATGCGTGTGTGTGTGTGTAATGGAAAAAGAGCGAAATACGTTAAGTATACGAGGTACTACCTAAATGTTTCCGACATTTAATTATGAAAAATCACATACTGTAATACGAAAAACATTACTTCAATAATAAACACCCATGTTTGCTTCGCCCTCATGCACAAGTTTCCGTTGAACTTGTTCTGGAAGAGCCTCAAAACGTCACAGAAAAATTTCCCATTAACCGTCTAGCCATGCGGAACAAATTCATTGTGGATAATTCCTTTTACGTAAAGAAATCAATATTGACTTCATGTTGGTCCGAATTTATCGAGGTTTCGAGGTTTTTTCAGTCTCAGTAAACTTAGTGACTTCCAAGTGAGATGATTGCTGTTTTGTTTTTGAATAACACACATGAACGCATGTTTCATTACCTGTATTAATCTATGAAATGAAGATTGTGTCATTTTCACAACGTTTTTTGAGCTCAATGCACACGTCAACGTCCTTTTTGATCGATCGTTAGCGTACAACGGAAAGGAGAAAAGTGTCAAAAATATGGAGGGGAAGACTAATGCAAAATGTAAAAAGAAAAACCTGATAATAAGGTTTGCTGTTTTAACAATAAAGTAGTTTAGACAAATTAAGACTATTGTTTTGCCTATTTATTTATTATTTATTTACCTCGTTTCTTTCTACACGATGCGACAAGTAAGACAGCAACATTCATAGTAAACACAGTGTTATACGCAGACAAAATTAAAGGAAATTTCTTCTTCTATTAAGATCGATCTTAGAACTGGATATTAGCAAAACGTCAGCTGCACTAAACAATCCGCAACAGTCTACGGTTGAGTGTTATTCAGTCTTCTCCTTTTCTTCAGCTTACCGATCAAAATAACTCGAGTAAGTTTAAGCTTTTAATTACGCAACATTGAAAAGTCAACTGGGCTAGTAACTCGACTACTCTGAGCAACAAGTTACTTGCTCGTATCTCAGTCATACTTGACTACATAGCAAGAGCCGCTGGCTTAGTAATATTTTGATAGCAAGTGAAAGGCATTTATTACACCGCTCTCAGTGGTAGTGGGCCAGTACACACTTTATAATAATAGTGACGAGTTCATATCCACTTCCAATACTTTTGGAATCCTGATGTGCGGAAGTATTAAACGTTATATGCCCGATATGAAAACTATTTACTTTATAAAAATATAACTTTCGTAAAAAATTAAATTATTATCTAAAAATAAAAAATCATTTAATAAGTAGGTCTACAACGATTTTTAAATGTACAATAGAGAAAACAAAGAAAAATAAATTTAATTAACAAATTTTAATAGTATTTTAGTGTAGGCCTAACACTAATTCTAATAATTAGTGTAGGCCTATACTAATTTATTTATTTATTGCATAAACAAAAACTGAGTTATTGTAGGGATGACATAAATTGTACGTGTACATAAATAAAATTGTATTATTTGTGTCATTATTGTTAACATAAACTTTCTTAACTTTTTATCATAATTGGTTTTTTGTTTTATAAGTTAACAATAAGGTTTATTCCTATTATAAAAACGACAGTGATAGTATATAATCTAATATCAACATAATAAACATTAACTGAGCTGTTCCATTACCTCAGAAGATCACCATCAATAACAGTAAAGTGCGCGTTACGGAAATGGATTCATGTAGGCTATTAACAAAATTCTTCTTTTACTCTCTGAGGCAAACGTGTCTGCATTACTTTGTTACTGAGAGGGAAAAGTGGTATGTTATTTTTGTATGTGCAATGAATGTGCAGGTCTAAGTGAAGACAAAATATTATTAACGAAACAAACTGTCTTAGTTTTAGGCCGTAGGTCATTATAGTAATATATAAATCTTACTCGAAATGGTGAGATGTGAGATAGAAATACAAAGATTGTAGGGAAATAACAATGAGACATGAGTCGTTGTTAGAAATGAGAGACTGGAAGTAAAGAAGAACTACACTTTGACATAAAAGTTAAGAGTCTAATGTGCTATAAGACTTATGCCAGTAAGAAGATGTCCCAAAGAATTATGGAATGGCAGTAGGTAACAAGACCACGGCTGTCTTGCAGTGACTGAGGAATGCTGGAGAAACTTGCTAAATTAGAAGCTAGGATACAAGATTATGTAATCCCAGTCGCATGTCAACTATGGATTTTGTTATTTATAATACTAACCTCTTTGATTATAAAAATTAAAAATCTAATTTTGGGTGAAATGTAGTATAGAACACGTTGGATATTACACTAAAAATGTGCCAAATTACTTTTAATAAGTAAAAATTGTAGGATAATTTTAAAGTAAATCCAATTAAACATTACAGTAAAAGTGTTAAACTAAGACAAACTTAAAAAAATCTTTAAAAGTTTCAAAAATGGGACCTTATTCTAAAATAAAAATAAAAATAAATTGGCCTATGTAAAAAACAAAAATATTACCTTTTTTATTGTTGTTTTTGACGTGCTTTTAATATATGTTTGGAAACTTATGTTAAAAGCTTAACTAAAAAACACACAGAGCATTTATTTGGAATTTTTAGTGTTTGTTATATGTCTGTCTGCTTTACAATTGTTATTTTTCTAATAAAATAGTAGAGTAAACAGGGTTTTCGTAATTTTCCTGATAATTGAATAATTATCTAACATTGATAGCTACAAAATTATTATTTAATTTAGAAATATAAATAAATTTAATATTATTATTGTTTAATCAAAAGAATTAAATTCGTTTGTTCAAAAGAATAAACGACTTCTGTAGGTGAGGCAGACAAAATAATTTCAAAATAACATCTCTTGAAAAATATACTAAAATTTAGAAACAATACGACGGATAAGCAGAAATCATTATAACACATTAAACAGTGATCATATTAATACGGCGATTCATGCAAGGCAAAACTGACACAGAGTAGGTCTTGCACGTGCCGAAATCCTCTTTTACCCTAAGTTTAACACTCCTCCTTTTAGATGTAGGTATTATTGACAAATGGTAGTGTATGAAATGAGAAGTGTAGACATGTTTCTTTCGCGTCTGTCTGGTTTAAACTAGAATATAACAACAACGAATTATGGGAAATGTAATTGAATTACATTGTTCGGTACTACGAGGAAAAATTGAATTTTATCTAAAAAATACTCTATTACTTACCTTTTATATTCATAAAATCGTAAAAAGAATGCTTTTACATTTATTTTAAATTGTTTTTATACCTGTGGGTTTAATCTACACAAAATTACAGTACTTTATGTATCGAGAAATTCGTAATGAAAAAAATACAATTTAAAAATCATTTTTTCCAAATCAGGATTGCTTAAATAATTTTCTTTCTCAAATTTTTATAGTAAACATTGAACACTAAAATGCTACATGGATGCGTTTTATTCCCAGGTTTTGACGAAGATATGTAAAATTTCTTTGTAATAAATAAACAAAGGTACTCACCTTTCAAATTGTGTATTTTACACTACTTTCTGTAAAGTTTAAATTAATAACAGTTTCAATTAATAAAAATTAATATCTGTTTTAATTAAGAGTCAATTATAAAGTTGTTTTGCAATTGGTTTACGGGCTAAAATGTAAAACTTAACTGTCATTGTCCACGAGGTTCTAATTCCGAGATGAAGCAAGATCATTGTAATTTCATTTTACTAAAAAATTATTTCATTTATGTAAAAAGACCTTTTTTATTCAATTTTTACCTTTTTAGTATGGAAAAAGTCGTTTTGAAAAAAATAATTAATTATGTGACGAATATTAAGTAAAACCCATTATTTTTTACTTTTATCTATATATATTTTCAAAATGGGGGATTGTATCCTTCAGACTCAGACGTTTTAAATTAAATTCTACATCAAAACACTACCTGCGTGCAAAAATTAATTCACATTATTGGCTTTTTTGTATTGTCAGAATTTTAAGTTACTAAGTTATAATGTTTACACGTTTTTTCTTTTTTATTTAGTAAATATCAAATCTTCGTATTTGCATTAACGTGGATCTGTAGCATTAAAAAAATATATACGAAGCAATACTGATTGTTAATATTAATAATATTGCCAAATATCTGTATATAAAAATTATTTTTGTTCTTTGCAATAACTTTTTAAAGAATCCTGATTTGGAGTAACATACTGTTAACTACGAGACATGTGAAGCGTAACTGTATTTTTCTGCCGCTGGGAACGCTACTGGACAATTATACAACGGCTGTTAGTAGACACGTCCGCCACAGGGTAGCGCTGCATTCCTCGTCAGCTAATTCGCGACACCCTCTAACAAATTATTTATTATCATTTGCGCTCCCATACTTATTTTCAGTGTGTGCCCATTTATCAGAAATTAGAATTTTAATTCAAATAGTATACGAAAGATTCAAGCTGTGTATTTCCAGGTATAATAAATAGTCAATTTTTAAATGATTATACACGCATTTACAGTAGTTAAACGCGCGCCTACGGGTGTAAGTATACACAGATGCAATGCATACATCTTTTCCGGGTGTATGTTTCTTTTATTTCCTTATGTTTGATTCTGATTCTCGTACACAATGTATATTATCGCAGTATTATGATTTAATTGGAATTACAATTTAATAATGTAATTTTTAAAATTATATAATTATTAATGTATAAATTACAAATTGTGTTAATTATACAAATTATAACAACTTATGTTTATATAAATAATTTTAATAAATTATATAATTATTTAATTATAATCATAATTACAATTTAATCATAATCCTCAGATAATCCATTTTGTGTCTGCGTAACGAAGGTACGGAAACAAAACAAATACACACTTGTAGAAGAAAATTAATATTATTATTATTGTTTTTATACAATTAATTAAGTGGGCGTATTGGGAAATTCCGTGTACGTGTTTAATGTGTAATGATGTAATTTGTCTTTATAGTGTATCTACTGGTAAGAAGAACCCCAGAATTGAGAAAATTCGCTAATAACACACACACACACACACACACACACACACACACACACTATATATACATATTAAATGTACAATTATGTATGTGTATTACTATTATCTATATATTTTTTAGATTTACTATAAACACTTTGGAATTATAGAAAAATTTATTGAACTATGCTGACCTAACTGGAATAATCGTAATGAGGGAGAAGAGCACAGAGAGAGAGAGCGCGTATACATTCATACCGTTAACTGTAATACCAATTTTTAATTCAATTAAACCTGGTTTATTAAAAAGTTCTACTTTTGTGTATTTTCTACTGTTGTTATAATATTTTTTCTGGACTTTTTTGTTCTTTTATGTTTTAGAATTTATGTTTCAGAAATGTTTAATTAATAAATCAAAATATCACAATAAAATTAAGTAGATCGTACAAATTACTTTCACAATTATTTCATACAAACGTATAGGCTATAATTTATATATTAGATATGATAAAAATGAACTAAGTTAAACAGTTAGTTTCTGTAGTATGGTGTTTTTATTTTTGTTCACCTCGAATATGATTCTGTACTCCAACTAAATGTAAATAGCCTACTATCACATACACAGAAACATTTTTGACGTTACCATGTATTACCAACAGCTTTCTGTTACATAATTTCAAAAACGTCGTTTCCTAAATATGTGTTGTTTTTTTCTACTCCGAATATTTAATCAAATAAAAAGTGATATATTTATTTACAATTACTACACATTCGCACATTCTCTCTCTTTCTCTCTGTCCCTAAAACACACAGAGGCTCTCAGCAAATTGTCGCCAAGATATTTGATTTATGGTGTACACTCTTTGTATTAGTAGTAGTGGTGGTGGAGGTGGTAGTGAAGCAGAGAGATGATGAAGTGGGTTGCAGGCATCCGGCATATTGCATCCCTTGTTAATTTATTGTGCTTCATATACGCGTCGCATTCCTCTGTTTCACCCCCACCCGACCATATCGGCCGTTGTTCACGCCTCTCTCTCTCTCTCTCTCTCTCTCTCTCTCTCTCTCTCTCTCTCTCTCTCTCTCTCTCTCTCTCTCTCTCTCTACTTTTTCTATCCTTTATTTTTACATAAAATAATAATAATAATAATAGTGCGTATAAATACAATCCAAATCTCCTGCCACCACAGCATCTCCTAAAGGAACCTGTCCACGTAACGACTGCATGATACGAAATTCTTACTTTAAGGGAACAATAAAACAACAATATTTAAGTATAAAAAGTTGAACTGTTCGGACTTGGTGCATTAATACATCTAAGTAAATTGGCTAATAACAGGAGATTTGGAGACGCATCGTGGAAAATCGGAGGATTATCTGTATTGCGGCCCGATTGGATGGCGGCTGTGTACTTTATGAGTATACAATATAAAGTAGTTTATGAGATGTAGTTACTTAATGGTTGGATTAACATCACAGTCCAAAACATGCACAGTAGACCTAGGACTGTGTTATTGTTAGCAGTATATACTTCTATTGTCAGGAAAACTCGTAGCAATAAAAGCCTCTATCTGATCAGAAGAAATGACGAGCTCATAAAACGGATGATATCTTACATGTATTTCTTCTACTTCCATCAGAGAATAGGCGAATCAACTGTTCTGGCCCCGAAGGAAATATATCCATTAGCCTACACCAATGCTCCTTACGTTCCATGTAGGCCTACTTCTTTGTCCAATAGGCTTGTGTTGCCAAACTTCCTTAAGCAACCTGCTATCCTCCAGCCTATTCAGATGAGCATGCAGATATCTTTGTTTTCCATAATGTGATCTTCGATATTCAAAACGTTCAATCAGTCTTTGGGTGTGTCTTTATTGTAGTGTCTATCTCTTCGTGTGCAGCCTTTAGCAGATCGCAAGAATCTCGTATTCTGCTACTTTCAGAGCTACTCTCCTGCTGTATCCGAGTTTCAGAGCCATTAGCCTACCTTATACGATAATATTTTATTCAAATCTCTTTCCTTGAGAATGGTACACATGTTGACTGAAATCTGTCCAATTTATGATGCACGTCATAAGTGTGAATGTCAAGCTGAAACGTGGTACGAGTCTATACTCTTATTATACAATACAAACGTGGTACGAGTCTATACTCTTATTATACAATACAAACGTGGTACTAGTCTATACTCTTATTACACAATACAAACGTGGTACTAGTCTACACTCTTATTATACAATACAATCTTAGTTCGCAAGCTGTGTTTACCCATGAAAGCTAAAGTTTTTGTCTTCTGCACAGAAATTTTAATGTTGTAATTCTAACAGACTTGTGACTAAAACGTCTATTTCTGGAGGTGGCATTCATTGTTTTAGATTATTACTTGATCATCTGCAAACAGCACGTTATCTTACATGTATTTAGGAAACAAAATTATAGAAGTTAACAAAAGTGAAATTGGCAATAAACTCAGCTTCTAGACAGATAGAGTGATGAACATGGAATTTTTAGAACAAGTAGAGAAGAAACAAAGTAGAATAAATTATTGTAGAATCGAAGACATAGGTAGGACATTTGTAATGGTATTTGTAGTTTGTAGTAAATTTAGTCAGAGGTTTAGTAACTAAAATAGAAGGTAATAAATATAGAAAAATTTACAATAACTTAACATTAGTGTTGTAAATTATACAATCGTAAAGAATATGATACGCGAATCAAACACATAATCAAAATGAAAGGTGACAACCAGTCTAAAAATTGAAGTAGGTAGTCCATAATCAAAGGAGGTTTTCAAATTTGAAAATAATATTAGCTAATAATTAAAATAAACAGACAGTTTTTTTTTTATCGAGGGACGAACAAATCTACTATTGACCTACCTTTGGTTACTTATGTTTGATGATACGTGATTTGTATTCGATTCCCCTTAGTCAATTTGTTAGTATTCATCTGGCTCATGCTCTCGTTCACTCACACACTGATGCCTTTGTTACAGCACTGTAGTATTTTAATTATTACGGATAAAAGAATCTTGCAAGTCAACTGAAGTCAACTTGGTTGCGACAATAGTCTACGCATTGAACACATGAAATGCATTCCCCACGGTCATCCCTCACACACACACACACACACACACACACACACACACACACACACACACACACACACACACACACACACACACACACACACACACACAAGTAGGGTGTTTTCTTGGCCTTAACCCCCCTTGCTGCCATTCATTCCCCCAGTTGAATTTTTCATTCATATCTCTAAATGACTCAAGATTTTCTCTGCTCTGCTCTGCATTTCCATATAAATAAGACAATATTGGGGCTGTTAGTCATTCCTAAACAATGATTTATAGCAAAGATGTGAACACATATTGAGGGTGAAGAGACTTGTGAGTCTGTGCGGTGCCCAGCGACAAATTGTTGTGGGGAAATATTACACGTGTTCGGGACGGGCGGATGTGTGTGTGCGCGCGCGCGCGCTCTCGTACTGGACCTCTGTATAACCTGTTACCATAATGATAACATCTTACAGTTCAACTTGTCGGTTACACGTGGTCGTTGTCTAGAAGCACGTGGTTTATTGCGCTACGACCCCTCACTTCCACACTCATAGGCATATATAGCATATATACACCTACAATCCACGTATTAGAATATTACTATCGAGTTGATTAACTCATCTCTTCGATTGGAAGTACTGAATACTGTAATGAGTTTCAAATATTTCTTATATGAAAATTATTAAAACAACATTGTAAATTTGCCATATTTATTTTTTTGAATTCGACAAACGTACAATGTACGATGTTGCATACTATTTAATTGTGGTGTCCTGTTTGGTCACATACTGAGTGAATTAAACGCTACAAAGTTATAATTCTTGTAACTAGTTTTAAAATTATTAGATATCTAAATTTAATTTTAACATGTTTTATGTAACACACTGAAGTCGGACGTAGCTATTGCAGGCCGAAATGTTGAACCAGTAAATTCAATAATAACGACTGCACAATCGACAATTCTAGTAACTGACAGTACACCCATCTTATTTTAATTTAAAAATGTAAAATAAAATGTGACCTAAAATTTATATATACGTTTTCAACTTAATAATGTAATTTTAGTCAAATGATGAATGTGTAAACTGTAGGAGTGTAATATGTGTAAAATAAAAATTACAGAAATACCCAACTGAATCATGTTAGTATAATCATATTATGTATGTATAATCTGCAAAAGGAGTGATTTTCATAGGACTGAATTAAATTATCCATACATCAAGAGACGAATTAATGTCTGCAGCAAGTTCTTCTATTATTAAAAATTATTTTATACATTATACTGAAATTGTTATTTGTTTACAACATTTTTTAAATGTGAGACACAAATTACTTCTCTGTTTCTTCTCCCAACCGGTACCTACTCCTTCATTCTTCTTCATGTTCTTTTGACTTTGTTAAAACTTGTATTCATCGTTACCCTGTTAACCGTTTCCGATTGATGCAGTTCATCTTTGCGTCCATCTTCATTTAGGGTTCAGGTATGCTCTGCTTCTAGCTCTTCTTCAGACTGTCCGCTTATTAATATTCCCACGGCCATGTAATGTTCTGCGATATTATCTTATTTCTGTTATTTACAAAAGCTTCCTGGTCTCGTTACCTTAGTACTAGTCTTCATCTGAACATCCTGTAATGTAAATTTCTAGTAAAACTTGGAAGTTTAGTGTAGTATTCGATGATCTTTAAGGTTAGATAAGAATTGATTGTGATTAGTACACGAAACGTACCTGTTGCAACGGTTGGCTGCCCCTAAAGTCTAAACTACCCTTCACCCTCCACAGAAGCGATTGTTTACAAACTGCACACTGTCAACATTTCGATACAATAAGATTTTGCGTAAAAATTGTATTCGCTTAAAAATTGTTCATCTGACCAGTCAGTTGAACAGCGTATATTTTATGATTTATAATGAATGGCTTGATAGAAGTACAATTGGAAAGTGCACTTTCCTTTTTGCTGCATGTAATTATTTTTTTTAATAATAAAATATATTGGAGTCTAAATCTTACTCCTTCTACTGGCCCGCAGAATTTTGTTTTGGAACTTTCGAATTTTCCGTTCACTGTTGGCAGTTTCCGAAAGCTATAGGCTACTCTTTGAGCTGTACAAATTTCTTGGTTCTGTCGTGTTTTCTGTCATTTAACTGCGACTGCCTACCATCATTCACTGTGCCGGACTGAATTGTTTTCAAAATATTGTTCTTTTATTGAGTATGTGCACCTGGAAGACGAAAGTCGAAATACTATGTATATACTACTATGTGTTCTGCGTGATTCCATAGTAGAAAAACAAAACTGCGCTGTAGAATTGATTGAATATAATATTTAATTAATTATAGATATTTATTTGTTAACTACACATTGATACATATAATTATTTCCATGTATTCAAAATTATTTACTTTATTCTTTTTTTATTTATTTAATACGTAATTCATTATTTAATTACGTGTACAAAGTTGGGTGCTGTGTAGATGTAAAGATCTAGGCTGTTTTTCACAAACAATATAAAAATAGTTTTACGCTGTGTGTGTGTGTGTGTGTGTTTTAGTAGAATAAGGATAAACATGGTTCACTTACCCTTACAGTGCGTTACAGTCTACTAATAAATAACTTGTACATACCTGTAACAGAGAATGCACAAAATTAGTGGAATTGTTATTTAATACATTGTTACTTAATTGTTATTTAATACTAAATACTCTACAACAATAATTTGTATGTATAAATTAGGGCATGATCGTACCATACACTTAAAATAAAAAATAATAGGCCTAGAAGTTTCTGTTTACGAAATTATGAAGACTTTCTATAAATAAATTTCATAGAATCATTTTAGATAAAGTAGAGCATGTCGTGATTCCAGTTATTTGAATTCTCAGAAGAATTAAACTTTACTGTTTATATCATTTCATGTAGAATAATCACAATGACTATTTTGTATTTACGTGAATATCGCCTGAAGATTTTTGACCCGAAAATGCTAACCTTTTTGGAGAAAAGTATCCAGACTTAATTAACTCTAGTGATGTGTAAGACAAAAAAATTAATCAAGACCACTTTCCTTAATTATTTAACCGATGTGATTGACAATTTGGGAAAATAAATTTGTATTCGGTGCAGTAAGTAACTGTAATAAGCAAAAAATTATGACGAAGCGTGAGGCACTAGGATGAAGTTACGAGTATAATGCAATAGCTGTACCGAGTGTAACAGTAGTGAGTGTATGGCTGAAGTTGAACAAACGTCAAACTCTGTGTACGCAGATGACAGACCTGAAGAACTAAATCAACTCTCAGTGACTTTTATGTTAAGTAAGGTATGAATTGATAAAATGGTTATAGAGTTTGTAGATAGGAGACGGTGAGGATAATCTAAATACTGTGTGTTGGAAATTAGTATGCGAGGAATTTCGAGTTCGCTCGGACGGAAAACTTATGACCAAGGAGATGATAAGAGACGAAAATTACGTAATATATTATTATTACTTATTATTATTATAAGAAATTTTGTAATTTACGTTCATAAATAACAAATATTAGAAGATCAAAATTAGACAGGGTTAGAAATGAGACTATTAGAGCCGAGATGAATATTGACAGAACAATAATAGATGAAATAGAAAGGAGACAATTGACTTGGTTTGGGCATGTGAAGAGATTGGAAGATGACAGATGGCCCCGCAAAATATTGGAATGGATACCACCGGTGAGGAGGAAAAGAGGACATCCACGGAGGAGTTGGCGAGATGACGTAGCGGAAGCAATGGTTGCAAGAAATTTAGAAGAACTTACATGCTACGATAGGTTACAATGGAAGTTGGGGACGGAGAAACGGCGACAGCTGTAAAGATCCGTTATATATAATTAATATATATATATTTATATATATAATTATATATATATAACAAATATTACTTGAACAAAACAGTTGAAAAGTGTAACAATATGACTAATTAGCAGGAACCACTAGCATCAGGATCTGTTAGATTACAAATATAAAGGCAGACATGGGGAGACTGAAGGAACATACAAACACGAAGCATACAGTTTGATATGATAAATGGATAGGAAAACCCAAGAGCGCTGTCAACAAAAAACATTGGAGGATATAATCGTTGAGGATGCAAGAAAATTATGAATAGCACCGTGGTCGAGAGCAGCAGTTGACAGGAATTAAAGGAGACAAAAATTGAAGGAACTCATCGTCCGACTTTGTGCTATAGTGCCATAGTAGTAGTAGTAGTAGTAGTAGTAGTAGTAGTAGTAGTAGTAGTAGTAGTAGTAGTAGGTGGAGGAGTAGGAGGAGGAGGGGGAGGAGGAATAGTAGCAGCAGCAGTGACAGCATATAATAACTACCGTTTAGACGTAGATTGTTGTACGTAACATACTTAAGCATCAGGTAATATTTGGAACCATATTTTTATCACTGTCCATAATATTTGGACACTTAAAAACAAAATAGGACCCGATTAAATTTTTTAAAACAATCGACTGTGACCGTTCTATAGTACGAAAATGAATCAAAGTTCATGAAAGTGAAAACAAATTACTAAGATCGAATTTCTGACAAGTTGGGGACACAAAAGCTAACGGAATTGCAAGCAACAATATCCAATATGATTTAAACACAAATACAGCACAATTAAAAAAGTTTTAGGAGCATAAACGAAATCGGAAAGACCACCTTGAAAAGATGGATTGACTAAACAGATTTACAGTACAACGAAATAGGATGAAGAAATGTTTGACGATCAAAGAGACGGTTGATTTCTTGCAGACACAATAGGAAAATAACTAATCCATAAAACGTCAAGGAAAACAAGAAGGGAAAGAAAAGTAATAAATAAAATTAAGTAAGTAATTAAACAAATAAGAATAAATAATTAAAAATAATAAATTAAAAGTATCAGAAAGCGCACGCGCGCGCGCGCGCGCGTGTGTGCGCAACGAACCACTCAAGATATGAATAAAATATCTATCACAGACATAAAGAATTCTATACACATTCCGCTTTACAGTGTATCATTTACGAAATGCTATGACAGAATAAAAAGGGCTCAATGAAAGTCAGTGCTTTTGGCCATAGTTATATTTATTTATACTGAAGAAACATTGTCTCTATATAGCCTACATGTCGGTTGTATTGTTATAAAACTGTAAATCTTTGGTGGTGAGAACAAAAATATTGCAACTAGGGCCGCGTGAAATTGTTTCAGAAACGGTCGTAAACTGGTTTGGCGTAAGAGATATTACGTGCACACACACACACACACACACACACACACACACACACACACACACACACACACACACACACACACACACACACACACACACACACATCATAAAAACCTGACTGTGTGGTCAGTGCCATCAGAAGCGGTTTAGTAGTCTAATAAAAAGGGGTCCCGTTGCTGCAACCCCTCACCGACATTATTGTGATAGGTCTATTACGGCTTTAATGTCTTTTGTTTGGTCTTATAACAATATATTGCGTATTTGTTCTTGGCTATTAATAACGAAAATGTTCTTCCTACGACAAATTCACTGCTTTGTTATAAAGAAATTTAAATGTGAGTGAACTGTATTTAACAATTAATTCTTTGATTATTTTTTGATAGCGTTTTCTTTCCTATTCGTTACCTACCATACTGGAATAAATTTCCATCATGTATGTTCACTGTACGAATAGATATAAAAATATTATTCAAACTAGAAATCTAAACAAATTTCAATTCGAAGATATTTCTTATTTAACTTATTTTTTCTGCCTATTTTTATTGCTTTTCTAATAGGCCTATATATTTTTTGTTTTCTATTCTTTTCTGTTAGTAAAGTACTTTATAACCATTTTTGTAGTTTTAATTCTTTTCCTTTTACATTATCCCCTTTTCCTATCATTTATGACAGGTGAACTTTAACGTTTTTCTAACCTAGTCCTTAGTGCCCAGGATTTCAAACTACTTTCTTAACGATTTGTTTGCAGCTGTTTATTCTTCGTCAAAATCCTCGCTACTCTGTACTGCTTATTTGTGCTTGTCTTCGCTGAAAGAAGTTTTTTATATTATCTTGTTTTAGAAGGAATAATTAAAGCTATTCTTTTTTATTGGTACTGACTTATCTTCTTCCGATAAGAAAATATATTTTAGTTAATACTCAATAGTGGCTTGGACCACAGTTGGCTCCCCGTTTCACTCTTTACTCTGTAGTCTTGAGATATTATTAATTATGTATTTGGTAATCATTGTTGTTGTAATTATTATTATTGTATTAAAATTATGGTCGTATTAATTATTATTTTCTAGTAATACAAATTATTATTGTAATAATAATAATAACAATAATTATTGTATAATATGTTTGATTATATCAAATTGTGTTAACAATTCTTTCTTACCTACGTTTACAAGCTTTTTTTACAAGAGAAATAAGAATTAAATATTTTTTAAATTTCATAGTTCTATGCGGGGTTTTCCTTACTCGTTCATTACTTCTGTAATATTTTCTCCAGCTAATTTATCGATAAGCCGAGATCCCATTTTGACACTGGGATCGGTAGCAATATTATGCTCTCCTTTATCGTAGCTAATCTAACATTTGTCCTAGTAAGAACTTTATCTTAGTAATTGAAGGTATGAAAACGTTGTTGTGTGCAGTTTTTATCATAATAAGAACTCGCATCAAGTCTCAATAAAAGAAGTTTTAATTTTCACATTGGACATAACCATCGGTTGGTGCCTAAATTCCATTTACTACGGTTTCTGTTCCAAATAAAAAAAAACAAACTGTTTTTCCCTCCAATGCGCATTGGCAAGCTTTGATATTCTTTGTGCTTTTTTCTCATAGGCGATCTATGACATTAGCATGCTGGTTTTTTCAACGCCTGATGACAATCGTCTTTAACGTCAAAACATATTTCTCCTTTTCATTCGTTTCATCAACTCAGTACGTGCAACTGTCGTTTGTCTAATTCTGTATTACTTAGACTGCTATGCTATTCATATCCTATGTAATAATGGTCAAAATGTATTCACAATCAGCCACTGCCGTATTTTACTCTAGGCTTGGTATTTTTAGAATTACGTACGTATACTGTTACGAGCCAATTGTCCAACTACTTAACAGAACGTAACTAGAATTGTTACGTTTTACTCCTCCGAGTTGTCCGCCTGCTGATAAGTCCCAAGGTTGAAGGCGCCCGAAACTCGCTACCTCACTTCTCTCCTGTTGCTAATTGTATTACAAGAGCAACTCCGCGGTAAAGAGTCCTGGGAGTGAAAAAGTAGATACTTTTGGTGAATTCAGTTTGCACAATTCATGAAATCCTTTTGCCAAGAAACAGTGAGTATTTGTTGATTTTGTGACTGTGTATATGAAACCTACCCGGACTCTGGGTATAGGCTACCTTGACCCAACTTTTGTCTCCTGTTTGATCCTATTAAATGGATCTGTATCTTGCCGCGACTAGGCTTACAGTAGCAATCGTGTATTATATTGATATATCTAGAAAAATACACAAATTTTCTATCGTATTCTATTAGGAGATTTAGGCCTATCGATCTGATAGCCTAACACTATACCTTATACTAAAAATTCCAATTGTGTATATGTTGTGAAAAACGTGTAGGTTAATTCAAAATTTTTATTAATCTGATTTGAATGAACGCCGTGCTATTTGCGACGAATGTCGGTGATGGGCTACAGTTTAAGAAAAACCCGACGAGATTCTGCGAATCTCACAATTGTACAGATGTTCTAACCTAAATGTTGTATCTAATCTACACTTTTGTATGATTTTCATTGAATTATTAATTTGCGTAATTAAAAATACACACTAGTTTGTGTAAAATTTCTCGTAGGATCTTGAATTTTCGTCGCTGATACGTATTGTGTATGGATGCTTTCGTCCAATATGTAGGCCTACATACGTTTTCTTATAACACGTTCTTTGTGTAAGGCTATCACAAAACGACGCCTCTTCATTGCCTTCTTTCATTCTTTGAACATCCGGTCAGTTTACACCAGCAACCTAATGGATGGACACATTCTGCGGTTACACATACAAACCAGATTCAAGGACACCTTTGTGGTCAACTGGTTGATGATTATGTATCCACAGTCGGCCGCTACCGATCGTATGATTTCACAATAACTGGTCAATCGTCTGTTCTAATAATAGGCATACCGCATCATCATATGATTATTGAGCGGACTTTCTGTCTATGAACAACAACAAATATTGACGAAATAGAAGCAGACTTACGAAATTAGAACAAAAGAGGAAATAAAGGAATACCACAACAGGTAAAAATAATTTAGAAAATTGAAATAAAATTGGTTAAAATAATTTTCATTCCATTTGGCAGGATCATTAAGTTGGAAACATTAAGGTGTGGTGAAAAAGCCGAGATAGCCTACAAGGTTTTCAGAAACAAGGAAGCTGAAAACCTTCTCACTGAGGCTAAGGACTTATAGTGTGGAAATAATAATGCATATATAAACAAGGAAATAACTTGTTTGTTAATACGAAATAAAAAATTATGTCTAACTATAAATTTAATTTTGATTTTAATAAATTTGGAAAACTATTTTAAATTTTCACCGAGTAGCCATAAATAATAATAGCCATTAATAATTTATAAATTTTGGAAAAATATTGTGCGCATGAGTGATTTCATTCAGCCAATTGGTGTTATTATATACAATAACAATATATCTACAGATTACAAAGCGATAAACAGCATATCTTTATTCTAATTACACGCACGCGCGCGCACACACGTGCGCATGTGTATGCATTGCGATGAATAGGTCTCGCATAGAATAAGTAGTCGTTAGGCCTATATGTTATTGGAATGAAGTGGATTTGTTAATAATGTTATTATTTTCTGACAATTTACTGAATTTTTAAGGCAGTTTATAAAAAGTAATTAATCTACTGACATTTGTAACATAAACTAAAATTTACTTTCTGTACAATGAAATAAATTAAAATTTTAAAAGTTCTTTTGTCTTATTTATTATAATGTTTTTACTGATGTAATAGAGTCTTTCTTTTAAATAAGTTGTTTATAATTGTACATAAATAATGTAAGTACACTTCCCATTAATGTCGACTACAGATACTTCAGACGATTGGTTGATCCTATCTTAAAGAACATGTGGGTTGATTTACTCTGTCCGGCTTCAGGGTCGCTTTCGGATGTGTAGGTACTTCTCACGGGCACGGTTACATACACTTTCACCGACAACCGATACTGTTAATGCTTTTGGTGTATTGAGCTTACACCTCTCTAGTATGCCTAAACTAGAAGTATCTACATATCCTACTCGGAATATCTTGCACTGTCGTGGAATAGAACAATTATAATACTTCTTGCAGTAACTCAACAGGAATTTTCTAACTTACATTCGTCGCAACTGGCAGACCAAGCGTCTGTACCAGCACAGCATTCACACATTACAGATTCCGAAGAGAGACTGATTTGTGTGTCCGAGTCTTATGTTTGAAACTAAATTCCTCGTAATCTGATTGGTTCTTCGGTAACCCCTAATAACGCCTTTTCTACAGATAATAATTTTTCTGTGCAAGAAGGCTTCTGAACAGAATAATTCTTATCCAAATAACCTGAACTATTGTACGACCGATTTTTTGGGTTAGCATATATAATTTATTTAATATTTATAAATTCTTTACCTGAAGATGTTTTATTCCCTTATTTGGTACATGTTTCGGGAAGCTGAACTCAAAATAGGTATCGGGAAAATAAATCGGGAAGCTGGTACATGTTCCTGATTCAATAAAATCAGGAAGGCTGAAGATGGGAGCAATACGCTTCCCGAAACCTGTACCAAATAAGGGAATAAAACATCTTAAGGTAAAGAATTTATAAATAGACTATTATATAAATTATATATATTGTATGGGAGTGAATCTTGAACAATTGGCGCAAGCGAAAAGAAGAAACTTCTTGGTTTTGAGGCATGGTGTTATAGAAGGATGCTTCCGATAAGATGAGTGGAGAAGCTGAAGAATGAAGAGGTGTTTCGCAGAGCTGGAGAGGATAGAAGTTTTCTAAAAGAATTAAAAAGAAGAAGAGTTGAATTTTTTGGAAACATACGTATTAATGCACGACATCCTAACCAAGAGAGTCGTGGAAGAAAAGATGGAGGGAAAAACTGTAAAGGTTTGGAATTTATGACCAGGTTGTGTAGGACATGAACTATGATTCATACCAGGAATTAAAAAGGAAAGCGAACAACAGGGAGTAGTGGCTGCCAATTAAACTGCGGGCTGCTAACCAAACAACAGGACTACACACACACACACACACACACACACACACACACACACACACACACACACACACACACACACACACACACACACACACACACACACACACACATTTTTTATGATTATATTTTCTGTGTAATAAATGTAAGCAAATTATGGATTAAAACAAAGCTTTTAGACGACGAACGGTGCAAGTTAATTTTTTCCGTTACTGACATCCGTAAAGGATTATGGCATATCATCATAATTTAAAAATATAGATAGCAAAATTGTTTGTGAATATGTATAAAAACGCTTGTAGATTGAATTTGGATTTACACGCCTTGTAATTTGTTGACGCAGATGATCTGGAGAAAATTAAGAGAAGGATATTGTAACGAGCAAAACAAACACAACATGTCATAATAATGGAGTGGAACAAGATCCATTAAGTATTCACAACGAGTGTACCAAGCATTGAAACTATATAAATAAATAATAATTGAAGAATGAACTCACAACTAAAGAGTTAAAACAGTAATGGTAATAATAATAAAACAAGAAAGAAAATGTATTAAATAGTGATGTACCCAATAGATTCGGTCAGTGAGAAACCAAGAAACACTGAAGAACACATACTAAAGAATAAAAGGAAAACATAATAATATATATAATAATAATCAATATAGTGCCACAAGAAGAACCAAGGTAGCTTACACTAATTATTAGATAAGAAGTCCAACCGTGAAATAAGTTACCAACAACAAGTGAAGTACAGAGTGAGAGACAATGACAGATAGCCAAAACACTAACTGACTACATTAGATGACCTGAATATGACCACTAATCTAGTAAATGAGTAGGGCATCCAATAATAGCCAGGAGAGTGAGAGTAATAAGTATGTTAGTATAATAAGAAGCTGTAAACAACGGTATGATGATATATTATGCCTAGTATTAATGTAAGTTAATAGAGAACCAAGATTGTCAGATAACAGTAATAATTACCAATAAAGTTATAAAAAATGATAGTAGAGAAAAAAGAACCAATTGATAAATTATAGGTGATAATTAATAACACCAATACAGTTAAAAATGAAATAAAAATTGTAAATGAAAATAAACTCAGTCAACCCATTGTTGCATTAGAGTGGGGAGACACATAACCTAACTACATGTACTTTCAACTTAGATTAATAAGAATTAATAACTAAAACATACTTAAACTAAAATCTATTGGATAAAAAACCAAGTAGATATTATAAGGGTAATACCAATACCAAGATGAACTACCTAGAGTAGTATTTATATTGTAATTGATGTAAACAAATTGACCAAAAACAGACAGAATGGGAATCACCAGGTAAATTTTAGCTAAAATATGTTGTAAAATTAATCAGAAACAAAAAGGGTGATATCTGTATAGCAAGAAAGATGGTACATTACTAGCATTATATTTTAGGATAATTATTATCACTAACTTAAGGCATAATTATAATAATTAAATACATCTTTCATGTGACACCAGATGTAAGAGTTATTGTGACATTGACAGCAAAAGGGAATATCCCAATGCACACAATAAGTGTAATAATTGGTAATAGACTGATAAGCATAATTGTAGAGAAATAAAGACTCAAAAAACAAACATGTAAATTTTAAAACAGTGGTTCATGCTACAACCATTAGTGAAGTGATATGATTCATTATAAAACAGTGAAAACAAACCTAAAGTTGAGTACCAAGTATAACTATGGCAAACAATACCTGAAGTAATCCAATTGTAATAATTGTAACATAGTAACAAGTGTAAAAATAGACATAAAATTGTAAAAGGAGGAAACAATTAAAAGCGTGTTAGGCCTAGCAATGCCTAAGCCTAAAATATGTACTTATCAAGTGACTATGTGAACAGACAGTGAGTAAAAGAATTAAACAGGACTTGTGAAGCATTATCTGTTTGAAATGCAGAGTCGTTTATTAGTTTTAAGAAAAATAAGTTATAAAAGTTAATTCGTAAGGATAAAATTGTACTAGACATAAATTCAAGAAACCGAATTCGGTTAATACCTAAGCAAAACATATCATGTAAGGACTCAAATTATGCGTCACAGGAAGCCCTGGACGATGAGCATGATGAATTTGAAATCAAAATCAGATTAAGAAAGTTACGTTAATTACAAGCATTTTATGTTTTTATAGCCCGTGGGCGTACATTTGTTGACCACCTGAGTGGAATCAAACAGCTAGAAAATTGCGAGCCGAAGGCCCACAATTTCGCCGAGGTGTTCCGAAATGTAACGAACTATAAAAAATTAACCAATCACAGGTGATAATTACATCTTAGTCGTCAGTTCGGAACCCGGAGCGAACACATTCGTTTTTTTACCTATCAACGAGGAAGCTACGCCAGATTCGCTAGCAGAAGATGAATAATTTGAAACAGCTGTTGAACTTAACCTCTAACCAAGAGTGAGGTTAGTCCACTGCGAAGTCAAAGTCGAGTAAACTTTTTCAAGTGATCTTTTTTCGGAGTTTATGCGCATAGGTAGTGCAGTGCATCGTGATTAAACAATAATTAAAGGAAATAAGGAAAGAACGCAAGTATCAGTGACTTATATTGAGCCGATGTAATTTAAGCTTAAATTATTCGGCGTGCGTCGCGGCCACAGTGCCGTCTGTATAGCGGGTTCAAGGGTTGCTTGAGCGGCCAGCGCCACGGCTTCACTGTATCTCTTAACCTTGACCGTGGCGTGGCGATAATTGTGTGTGTCCGTAATCAGGTATGCCGTGCCGATCAGCTGATTTGTTGAATTTTCTGTTCGCGTGGGACGGCAGGCATCGACATTCGGCCTCATTTCTTCTTTTCCATTCAAACGGGACACTGGTCTGGCGGCGTTATAAATTGAGATTCATCTTTTGAAATTAGTTCGTGATCAGTTAAAGAGCTTCAGGTGAGCCACACGTGTTGCTTTAATATTAACTAACTAAGCGCTTGCGGGAGTATTATATTATGATATATGTACGTATTTTTGTGTGTGTTGCGTCTAGGATAGTTAAGAGCACGTTGCCGACTTGCCTTTGCTTGTATGAAAATTAAATAGAACTTGCCGTTAGAATGTAAAGTATAAAGTATAAAATGTATTGTAATAAAGATGTTATCATTATATAAAAGGAACACCAATAAAGGCTGTTATCGTTACGCAAGTGTTTTATTGCAAGTCCTGTCACGATGGGCTCAGCGCATCTTTTTCCATCTAGACCACGAGTCTAGTTTTAAGAATTAAGTAACGACCCCTGATAAAAAAAAAAAATTTATAAAAATTCAGGGGGACGTTTCAATGGTAGCAGAGCGTGGTTGAGATCGATGGGCTGAAGGGTGACAGGACTTGCAAGTAATTTGGGCAGTTCAGATAGATTCTGGGGCAGTAAGGGAAGTGCTATATATATATCTGTTGAGGTTTAAGCAAGGGAATGAGTTTAAAGGAAGGTTTTTATTGGTGTTGTCCATGTTAATTGTTTTGTGAAATGTTAATGTTGTATTTTGTATTTGAAATTATATGTATCTAAACCTGACGCAACATGTATATATGTATGAAACAATGTGAAGGTCACACACGCATTTACTCGATTGTTTGAGTAGCTTGGTTTCCTTGTGGGGTTTTGAGTACGTTTAGTGCATCAACAATTTTTTACATGGCCCAACGCTGTCAGATTTGTTGGAGTTGGTCGGGACCTGTTGAACCGTGTCGTATTGACCTGCATGGTTGTAGTATAACCGATATGATTTTACTGTCTGCGCTTAGACAGGGATTGTTTGCCTGTTTCCACATTACGGAATTATCCTGGTCAAACTATATATCAATTAATTTGGCAGAATGCGGTCATGGTCGGGCCATGCATAGTACTTGTGTATGGTCATTTTTAAAGTGTGGATTAGTTGTGAATTTTTCATCATGAACGTTGCTTCCGCAACACATGTATATATATATATATATATATATATATATTTAATAGATGGTATTATTCTAGCGTTTTGTATTGTGTGGTGTTATATATGTATGTCCAATTGGTATAATTGTTGTTTCATGTTTTCTTGTGTTGGGGAGATTGCTCTGCTTTTCGTATCCCTTTTTCCTCTTGCATCGTTAGGGAACTCTGAAGCCACTTGGGGACTCAAGTTTTTCCTTCCTTGTTGTGATGTGTTGTGTTGGATCGTCGTGGTTGTGTGTTCTTCAAATATGGGAATTGACGCTGAGACCAATCAGACCCCGGATGTAGTAATTGGAGTGGTTAATGGGAGCCGGTTGGGGTTGGTATGGTTCACGAGCCCCTACTATTGTACATCTCCCACGCATGGGAACCTGGATACCGTTACCTCCCCCATCTGGTTCTCTTCTGGAGTCTCCTGGACTCGGGATTGGGTTAACATCCTCAACAGTCTCCGGTGTTGGGGATGTTCGATTTTCGGAGTATTTAGTCGAGTGCCAAAAGCCACCCAAGCCTTTTAGCTGTGATAGAAATGTGGGTCAATTGTTCCCGGCTTGAGTGACTGTTTGTTACTTGTTTTGAGATTGTATAATTCTGGTGGGAGCTTGTATCGGGTATGATTCAACTGAGCATGTAATTAAAATAAACGTGAGTAGGAAAATTTTTTTATGGTCTTGTTTTTGATAGAGAATTTTGAATGATAATTTGGGCATAGGAGAAATATTTTAAAAGAAAACCAATCTGCATTGAGACATTAAATTAGATTCAATACGATAGTGTATAGTTGAATAGTGATGCATACCGAGGCGAGTTTACCTTTGACCAGCTGATAGCCCAGCTGTAATGGCATTTTAAGCATTATTCCCTGCTTATCTGATAAACGGTGCATCGTCTCATGTTATTATTGTGTGCCTGGCATTCCAAATTCAGGGCGAGTTGATTTGTTTTCCTAGAAATCAGCTGTTTGAGTGTTGAAGAATCTGGGCAGTTCTTACATTGAATTATTGTTTGGCCCGATCCATGCAGCATTCAGGGTTGATGTCCCCAGTTTTGTTCGAGAGGTCTCTTGTATTGGTGAGTGTTGGCTGTCCGCAGCGAAGTTACCCCCCCCCGCGTGGTCTTCCTCTGCCTAGTTAATCGGGGCCTTCCGCCCTAGAGTAGGGAAGTTAGCCATGCATATGTCAAGGTCGGTGGTAACCTTGTTGTGTTGCATATGCGTGGTCGGTCCACGAGGTGGACGGTTGTAGAGTAGGTAGGCACTCACATATCAAGGTCAGTAGCACCTTGTTGGCCTTCGGGCGTGCATATGTGAGTGGCAGTAGTAGTAGGTGGTGGTCACCAGCGAGGGTGACGTGTAGGGGCGGCCCCCTGGCATTGACATGGTGGAGAGGGTCGTGCGGGGAAGCCGTGCTTTAGTAGAGTGTTGTTCAGCCAAAAGGGGGGGGATAGAAGAAGGACCTGTTTGGATATTGATTTGGGGTTCTCAGTTTGTAGGTTTGCAGGCCTTAGGAGGTCAGAGCTCTAGGGATCCTGAATCTCGTCTTTCTTCTTTTCTTCTTCTATCTCTTGTCACTGTATGCTGACCCTGATCAAGTCAGCATGCAGTGACCGCACACTCACACACAAGCATATTCAGACACACATGCATATACACTCCACTTCTTCCTTCCTCTCGTTTCGTTTTCTCTCTGAGCCTCTGTCTTCCTAAGTGCGATAATTTCCTGAGATTACCCAAGGGAGCCAGAGTGCTGAGACTTACCCTGGGCGGTCATGTGGACAGTGGATTAGTGGATCTTTGGGGGCAACCTGGTTGCCCTTTTGGGGTGAGGGTGAGCCGATGTAATTTAAGCTTAAATTATTCGGCGTGCGTCGCGGCCACAGTGCCGTCTGTATAGCGGGTTCAGGGGTTGCTTGAGCGGCCAGCGCCACGGCTTCACTGTATCTCTTAACCTTGACCGTGGCGTGGCGATAATTGTGTGTGTCCGTAATCAGGTATGCCGTGTCGATCAGCTGATTTGTTGAATTTTCTGTTCGCGTGGGACGGCAGGCATCGACATTCGGCCTCATTTCTTCTTTTCCATTCAAACGGGACACTGGTCTGGCGGCGTTATAAATTGAGATTCATCTTTTGAAATTAGTTCGTGATCAGTTAAAGAGCTTCAGGTGAGCCACAAGTGTTGCTTTAATATTAATAACTAAGCGCTTGCGGGAGTATTATATTATGATATATGTACGTATTTTTGTGTGTTGCGTCTAGGATAGTTAAGAGCACGTTGCCGACTTGCCTTTGCTTGTATGAAAATTAAATAGAACTTGCCGTTAGAATGTAAAGTATAAAGTATAAAATGTATTGTAATAAAGATGTTATCATTATATAAAAGGAACACCAATAAAGACTGTTATCGTTACGCAAGTGTTTTATTGCAAGTCCTGTCACGATGGGCTCAGCGCATCTTTTTCCATCTAGACCACGAGTCTAGTTTTAAGAATTAAGGAACGACCCCTGATAAAAAAAAAAAAAAAAATTTTATAAAAATTCAGGGGGACGTTTCAATATTATTATTTTTTAGGCTGATAGCGATCTTTTTCCATTAAGAAGCAATTCGTATATATATCCTGATAACTAATAATGTCAATACAACACTTAAGGGATCATGACTTTCTATATGATGAATGACATTCTTAATTAGAATTAAGCAATTTATAATAAAAGATAAATGACTTTACAATTATTCATAACGAAATGGTTACATTCACTACAGTAATGTTGTTTTTTTATTATTAAACATACATTGTCGAATGGACAATAAAAAAACATTTTATAATTTAATGGTAACTAACCCATTTCAGAGGGAAGGAATTGCGAGTATTTTTATAATTATTTAAGTGATTTAGCGAACATTAACTTAACTAGAATGTCAATCAATGCCTAGTGGACTTTTAAGAAATGTTGACACTAAGAAATATAATTAATATGTTTTATGTTATGGTTATATTTGGACTGAACCAGGGTTATTTTTAGAAATATGTTAATTGAAAAACAAAAGGAAAACGACTTACCTTATTGATGTAATCCAGTGTTAAAAAAGATGGATCATTGTATTTAATTAATCAATGAACTCCACCATATGTTATCAATTATTCCAATTATGCTAACGTTTTTATTAGTAGTTTAAATTAATCATGTTCATTATTTACAATCGCTAGAAATAACCTCTAATAAGAGCAGTAACGTCAGTTGACGAAAGTTATGTTAACAAATAAGTTTTAATGTTATTATGTGAGCACTCTCCTGCCACTTAAGTACAGTAGTATCATACATCTTCCCGTTTGTTTCTTGTAAACTCAAAGAACCTACAATGTTAAATCAATTAAATAATCAAACACCTATGTTGAATGGTGAATCTAAGAAATCAGATTAGCAACTCTGGGAATAAGAAAGAGTATTGTAATTTCTCCAGTATATGTAAATGAATTATTTAAACGTAACAATTATTGAAATTGACCTACACAACCCATTAGTGGTGAATAAATAATAATACTAATCCGTAAAAGGGAGTTGACTAAATTTATTTTACTAGACTAGACAATTTAAGGTTAGAGAGATGGCTCGCAATAGTTGGCAACACTCTTCGCGGCAATTGAGACGATTTGAACAATTTCAAATGTAAATTGTCATATCAAATCAGTCAGGAACGCAGAACTGCACTTCAAGTAAGTAAGTCGATAACCATAAACCATGTCATTTTCAGTGAGAAGTCAACCTCAACCGATTTGTCTTAAAAATAATAATAGTTAATCGAATTTGTGAAATTTTACACAAAACGAAAAAATAATTTCTATACAACTAAATTAAAAAATAAATAAATCAAGAGAGAGTAACAGATTTAATTACAATATGTGGTAGGGCTATATATATGTAGACGAAAATAAACGCTAATCTACACATGCGGAGTGTCTGATATTCAATAATTAAGGAAACATGAAACGTGACTCCACGTATCTGTAAAAGATAGTGAATAGTTATGACAGTGACGACTCTAAATTCTGCCATGGAGAGAATCAACAGACCTTTGAACAGGTTATGATATTATAGATGTTTGTTAAAATAGTGTCACCAGTTTCCGTAGTAAATGTCACTGGTTAGCTTAAATACCTGCTTGACTATGGTACAGGAGTGAAACATGTAGGGGAAAAGCAAGAAAGAGATCCCTCAATTAAATGGTTTATTTTTTTACGTGGTGATTGCTTTTTAAACGGGACTACAGAACAATCTGGCGATTTCGGAATGTGGTTGTTTAATTCCTGTATTGAAATTGGAAGAAGAGGATATATGTACATATGTAATACACATATACGTACAAACATCTACCATTAATAATAAAACGTATATAAAATATAATTACATGAATTCACGTGTAGATTTTAAAACGTAGATAAAATCACGATGAACTATATAATAATTTAGGTATTAGGCCTATTAGTAATTTTCCTAATGTCATTTGTAAGGCAACGTTGTGTGACAAAGTGTGCACTATTGTCAAGAGAAACTCTGGAGAGTACAACTTGTAACATACTATATAGGTCGTATAGATTTATCCGGCTTTGACAGAACGTCATATATATAAGGACGACAATCACCAGAGTGGCGCAGAGTCCGTAATCCACTCGGTCCGCGCTGAAGTCACGTAACTCACATCTGTCGCACTCTCGGGTAGCAAACGCAATATGTAACTTGTTCGTTTGTTGTTGTCTCCAGGCAACAAATAACTGTACTTACTGCTTTCCTCCTTTTTTCTTTGTTCATTTTACTTCTGTTATTATTGTTCTTCTTCTGCTTCTTTTTTCTTCTATTTAGTCCTCTTTTTTCCCAGAATATTTTAGGAGGAAGATGTTAAGCTACAAACTGCTGTTTTTTTGAGGCCATGACCCAAAAGGTATTTTATATACGTTCAGTTTTCCTGTTTTTTCGTACACATTTTTCTTCTTCATCTGTATGAGTTTTTAATTTTTATATTTTGACATCGATCCTGTTTGTTCTTAGGGTGTCTTATTCTGATCTTATGTTTTTTAGACTTCTTTTGTTTTCTCTTCTTTTCTTTAACAGTATCAACTGTACAGGTGATTTTTAATTTCGTGTAATTTCTAGAAAATTTTATTTTTATGATATCTTAAAGATTTAATATTTCATTAAGAGACGTCTAACCTTTTTGCCAAGAACTAACCTTTAATAATTCTGCAGCCACTCTTTCTATTAAGGTTGGTAGTTGGGCGAGAGTGGTGAGTTTTTTAAAGAAAGATGATCTCTTCAAGGTTTATTACTGCTTCCACAGATGTAATTCCGTATTGTGTGTAGTACATTCTCTCTTCGAACACGCTTCACGACAAGTTGTTTCTGAATAGTTGATGACATTTCATGTTTACTGCCGACCGATTGTAATTTTTTCTATATACGCACAGATATTTATTCAACTGCTGTGAAGGTTAGGTTCACTTAGAGACATTATGAGTACCAAGAGAAGTGATTTTATAACCTTAGGCCTACTGGTAGAAAAAATGAAGTTCCTTGGGAAAGTACAAAGGAGTTGAAGACAGGATTCTACCTAACGTTGATGTAGGCCTACCTATACATAAGCACACAGACTCCATCAGTTTCACATATGTGTTCAAGTAGCATAACGAAGACGTAATGTGCATCGGCTGAGATGTCGATACGCACGTTTGGATGTTTAAGCCTGCGACGGTGATTTGATTAGATGCACACTAATCTTTATTAAATGGAAGAAAAATCCTCATATGTCTCGTACATTCGCATTAACCCTTCCGCTATTTTGTGCATCGTGGACTCGGAAAATTTATGCCACTTAGTGGATAGACGTTTTACAAAGTAGTTTAGAAACATTTTATTTTAGTTGAAGTTGGACCGTTATTTAAACTGTATCATGCACATGTTAATTCACGAGGAGTAGCTGCAATAAAAAAGAAAAAGCGTACAAGAAGAAAAAGTAATAAGAAGTAGGTGAAGAGAGTTTTCTACCCACATCGTATAGATTCAAGATCTCCCCAGGGACGGAACGAAATACACGCAATAGCTCGGTTGCGTACTATTGCCGTTGCTTCCCTCACACTGATTGTGTCCGAAAGGTAGTAAAAATAAGAGAGTGCAATAGTAACAGCGTCCCGTAAACAAGGTTAGTTGTAAACCAGAAATAGAGATAGGAAGGTCGCGGCTCGCCCTGCCGGGAGTAATTCCGTAATGACGACGTTGGCGTCTTAAAAACTTATTAGACTGAGGGTCTCAACCCCCCTGTTCTGTTCCACATTACTAGATTAACTCCCCCTCAGTGGGTTAGCAGGGTTACAGTGGTGTGTGTGTGTGTGTGTGTGTGTGTTACTCGATTCAGTAGTTCAATTGAGGGGTGTAGAATCGTCCTTCTTCACGTACTCAACGGCAAAACTGTGTATAGGCTTCTCTCGTACGAGGCGTCACGTAAATACGCGCTACCGATGATGTCTCTAACTAATCAACTTAACAAATTGTTACATGAAATCTGTTAATTGTTTTACACTGGCAGTCCTAATATTCACAAACGTACGGGAAAGACGTGTTATACATTATTAGCCTATGGCTTGAACACTTGACCGGCTGTGAGAATTACGATCTTTGTAATTACATAATATGCAGATAAAACTACCGTTGACAAAATTGAATGCTTTCTCATTTTATTATTTTATATCAACGCTCCACGATACAAATCTTAAAAACGTGTTATCTAGTAACATTCGTGACATCTAACGTTGATGTCATTAAATGATTAACATCATGGGCGTAACTTGGGGCCTAACTTGGGGGGGGGCAGGGTAAATTCACAAATTCAAGTGTGTAGTGAAACCATCTATATAATAAAATAAATAAAATATATTATATACAAAATTAGAAAGTTTAGTAATAATTCTTAGTTAGTAAACGAGGGACAATTTCATTTTTTAATGATCAACAAACCTTTCTTCATAAGTTGTACCTGTTATGTTTACCTAGAACAAATATAGGCCTACTGTAGGCCTATAAACATAAGCAATTTCAGTTCTTCCAATTCTTATACCCAGTTTTCGTAAACGCATCCTCTCTGAAAGGAAAGTAAAGAGAGCAAATTCTTAGAAGTACAGCTGCGCTTATTATTTCATTACGGTGTTCCAAAACAAGTCTTTCTTTGTGTTAAAGGCACGCATTGTATTCCAGTTAATTAGGTCTCTAGCGTTTGTTTTTTTCGAACAGAAATATTATTTTGACGTATATCATTCAAATCTGTCAAACTTTCCCCTTACAAGTTTCTTCGAAAGAAATAAGAATAATAAATTTATGGCAACTAGTCGTCTGATAACAGTACAGACATTGATAAATAGTGCTTACTGTCCTCGCAAGCATAGAAACTGTCTCCTGTTTGACTATTTGTTAGTTTTATTTATAACAACTCGAAACAAAATTTTATAATGCTCGGAACAATGGGGGGGGGGCAAGTGCCTCCCTTGCCCCTCCCAAGTTACGCCTATGATTAACATTATTTTGGCTATAATATTACAAAAATACAGTACATCACATAGAGTACAGAATTAATTTCTTGACACAATATTGCTTTTACAGCACGGTTTTGGAGATGATACTAATAATTTTATTTTTCAATTGAAACGAATTGAAGAGACGTCAATTCGAATTATAGCAAAAAAGGTAATAGCCCTATGTAGTCACTTCAAGATGAGCACAAAATATAGGGGAATTGAATGAAAGTGGTATAAATCGTTTAGGTAAGTACTGTTATTGTCTGTATGTAAATGTAACTAAAGCCAAATTTTGTCATTGTGTCAGTGTTGGAATAGGCTATATTAAACGTTATGATTTGAAACTAACAGACTTAACTATTGCCAGATGAAGTTACATAAAACGAAATTCACTTCCAATTTTTCGTGTATACAGTTTATTTCATAATAAATTATAATAAAATCGCGCGCGCACGCGTTGTGTGTAAGAATATGAATACTTTATGGTGACGCTACATAAATTATTGTGTTTGAAGAGTATTCTTAGATTGAGAAACAGATGATTAATGTATCTGAATCGTCAATAATGGTCGGGCATGTAACAATACAGACAATCATATGTTCTCGTGTGTAACATTGAACATGTGTTTTATTGCAGTTGTACGTCGTGACACGGATGTAATGACAGCTGCATGTTCTTTCAACCAACAATATTTAGTCCATTCGTAAAAGCTGACAGACTAAATAAAACTGCGACAGCATAAGGAAGCTATTAGGCTACATTGTACGTAAAGCCCACCTTTTCTTTTACGTCTCACAATGTTCGGCAGTCAATAAGAATTCTTTAAAGCTCGCTGAAGAGGCAAAAAAGAATTGTTTTAGACTTATTTCGGTGTTAAATTAAAGTGTTTTGTGCGCCTGGAATATACACAGTAGAGAGAAACAAGAACCTACAGAAAACCCCAGAAACACAAGCCTGGAGAGTACGTACTTGGCAAGCTTAGCGAAGTTTGATCGAAGTAAATATTTTTTATACTTATTCAAATAAATCTCCTTTAGCCTTTCCCGTTCCACCAGTTCTTGTTTAATTCCCATTCTGTGCCACTTGTCTAGAGACCGTATCATCGTCTTGTTCACAGTCTCGTCCCTGCTACGGTACCTACCTCGTTATAGGCCTACATCTACCAACATTCAATGCTCTGAAAGTAATCGATTCTTCTCCAGAAGAGTAAAAGGAAGCACACGAATTGACAGATAAGAAACAGCAAATAAGAAATTAATTAAATAAACTTAGCGTATTTTGTTACTTACTTTTATTATCATGCCAGCCCTTACTAAAAGTAGTGGCTATTAAGGTACTGAAATGATTAAACTCCCCAAACATTCATCATGGACTCAAGAATGGAACTAGCGGAATATGTAGTAAGTCTTCAGTATATCAACTGGGCGAAGAGAATAATGGAATGCACATGTTGCCACGAGGCTTTTGTGAGTTAGGCACATCTTCAAAATGTTGTTTGGGGATTTGGAAATAGCTGTTAGAAAGTGGATCGAAATGAAGTCCAAGGTGAACACAGTGTAAGAGAATACGGGAAGACGTTAGAGGCAAAATAAATAAGGATGATGATGAAAATTATATCTTTTGCGTCTCAGACCAGATATGTTGCAACAGCCTCATGAAGATAGTAGAAATTTGGACAAGTCTATGGAAATTGATATGAAAAATTATTATACTAAGTGCTATAAACGGGAGGCATCGAGTTTAATCATTCACACACACGCGCGCGTGCGGGCATGTAGACCTATACACTGGGCGAGAAAGAGAGAGAAGGAGGAGACAGAGGATAGCTTGAAAATGTTTATCTATTCCACAAACTAGTTTCGCGTATGTCATGTACCACGTCACATTAAGATCATCTTCCCCGGATACCAATGTCGTATCTCCGATGGATCATGGTTGGATCACTTGAGGATTTTCCCGGCTTGTAAAGTTCCTCAAGGGACTCGAAGAAGCTACCGACTTCAGTAAATCGGTGAGCAATTCCTGACTCAGGAACACCAATTGTCGAGATCGCGGAAAGCAAGCAGTTGCCCGGCCCGGACACGTCGCAAGCCTCTCGAGAAAAGACGATCACGGGAGTTGAATGGCCTATTTTATGTAGAGACTTAAATTTATGCATAGGTTACTTTCATGTTGATTAAAACTGTATTAAATCCTGACAGGCATTTTTCTGTTTGGCACTAGAGAAGCTGAAAAGTACATTTTCCTTTAATACAATTACAATACAATGACGATTTATCGTAACAAGTACACAGTTTTATGAGACTGAAATATAGTGTCATAGCATTCTAAACAGTAGCAATAGTAAACCTGTGAGTAAACTCAAAATAGTAGTAGATAAGTAGTAAATACCTTTAATTGCGAATTAATGCTTAATACTAATGTCTAACGCGCCCGCTTGTGCGAGTATGCAAGATAGGAACAAGAGAAAGAGGGGACAAAACAGATATAAGAAGGTAGGATGGTGAGAAAAAAAGAAATGAAAAAAAATCGTAGGAGAAAGAATGTAGAGACGTTGTTTATCATATTCGCGGGACAATATAAATCATGCGTTAAAAGGACATAAACAATAATTCCATACCATATACGCACTTCATAGTATGCAGAAAAGTTATTAACTGTTGTTTTGTTATTATGTCATGCCAGAGTAATAAAATTTTAATTGTCAGTTTGAGTAATTAAACTACTCTAACAGTTTTTTTCAGCCTGTGAAAGGCACAGGGAATGATAAAATTGGTTTTTCTTCTGGTGTCATTAAGAACAATTTATTACTATCTCCAATGAAGTTGCGACGGTTGAATTTGTGGATACCGTTGAGCTTTAATTGATTAATTATGCATATTGGTAGCGTACAGAGACGAGTTACAGCAGTTAGACCTATATAAAATATAAGTAGCCTATTTACATATGTAAATTATAAGATTTTTCTTACATAATAAAACATAATGGTTGTTGAATGGTTGTTTTATCCAAGGTCGTTCGCATGTAATAAGCATATTTTACATTATGACTGAAAGCTAAATGAGATTTTTAGTTACTTCAAGTGATGAGCATTAGATTACGTTTTGATTAGAAGATAAACAATTGAGAATGACACGTCAGAGTGTTTGTTTCATTATAAAACTAATCAACTACCACACTGCAATGATTAAGCGAGCAACGGTAGTATATTACCAACTGAAATAAGTTATAGTAAAATATTTGATTCCTGTTTAAATGTACATAAAATCGTTTAAAATATTACGAATTGTATTCGTTGGGTTCGTCTGGTGGTAATCACCTACTCCCTCCTATATAAAGTTGTAATACATTTTTAAGTAAAACGTGAGTACTCTCGATTGTAATTATGTATTATTTTCTGGATACAGAAACGTAATCAATTAAATTACGCCATTGTTTACGCCACCGGATGGCAGATATCTAAGGGTTCGCGATTCGCGAGCAGACGTTGAGTGAGTCGAGTTTATGACATGCATTACTTTTAAAATCAAGATAACTGCGCCCAGATTTGTTTTTCCGTAAATTAGGAAAAGTTTCGTACTCTTTGATTCATAGTGAGGTAGACTGTCTGAACGTGAAAACGTTCGTAAATATTTTAAAATGAAAACCAAATAAAATAGTAGGATGTGAAGAAATAAGAGAATAAGTATGTTTAGACGAATAGTTATTGAGAAACAAGTTATCTTGCAGATTATTTGGTGTAGGGAAGTTAAATGAGACAGAACGTGTCCAGTTGATATATCAACACAGATGGAAACAGGGGAGACGAGAAGAGTTGGAAAGATTAGAAACTAGCGATGTCGGTGAGAGAAGGTAGTTGCTACACGTCGACACGGGGTCTAACACTATATGAGCACACCATGGTGTCTGATTAATACTAAAACAGACAAGTGTTGTTTTTAGAGCTTTATTAGAATTTTCATTTAGCTCATCTTCAGAAACAATCTTCGAAATGAACACTAATTTCTAAATGGAAAATTTGTGTTATAATTATATGATACTAATACATTATAAAATGTTCTCTTGTTTCAATTCTAAAAGACCAGTGAAGGAGCACCATCATCATCATCGTCGTCGTCGTCATCATCATCGACCAAAACTTGACCTTTGTAGTTTCTGAAGTATAGGCCTACTCTGTAGTTTGCCTAAATATAAATAATAATTTCGACCGTTGTTACTGATTTTTATCAGTCACGGTAGATCCACCTGCAAGTCTTGACGGGTATATTACGATAGATCGTAAGCTGACGTATCAGGTCTAAGCACAGTCAGTGTAAAAGAAAACTGAATATATCTTAAATTTTGTCTTTAATGTATTCATCTTTCTGATTTGTATAAAACCGTTGAAATTGCAGTGACCTATTAAACGTAGTAATGGTGAACCAGTACGAACTTAACATGCGTTAATATTGTAACGTACGTTCATAACTATAAATTGTCGTATGTCACATATCTCACAGTAATTAAACAGAGGAGAACACACGCACAGACACACACACACACACACACACACACACACACACACACACACACACACACACACACTAAGGACGACATCAATTGTCTAAAAATAACTCTGCATGTGAAGCAAGCCAAGCCAAAATTAGGACTGGACTGATGGGTAAGGGGTAAGGGGCGTCGGCGTCGGCGTCGTCTCATTATCGTGAGTCTGCGCGTGACGCACCTGCCACGCACGCACTGTCCGCCAATTACAGAACGTGACTTATCGTAGCAACCAATCAGCATTCGCTGTCAAGGAGTGTCTAACAGGTGAATAAGATAGGCCTACGTACCCCTGGCCGGCGTCATTCAAACAGGATTTTTTCTCATACTCTCTACTATACAGAATTTGTTAAATTTTACTTTATGAACTTTAGCTCCTTTTAATTTTTAATCTTGTAATATAATAAACCATGCAGATGACACAATCACTTGATTTGCCGATATTAGACTATAAGGTACATTCCAAATTCTTCCACAGTTGTAGCTTAATTCAGGTCAATGAGGGAGACCCACTGAGAATTTTAAAATGGCGAACCCAATGTAGGCCTGCTTAACAACGTTGATTATCGTTCCAAAAATATTCCTAAACTTATTTACCTTGTCTTTCATATCAGCTTTAGATTCATAGCTAATTTCACATACGAGATACGAGATGTTTAAAACAGTTGACTTGTTCTAAAGTCATGTTGTTTATAGTTCCTTAGTCCTCACTGGATATTTAAATATAAAAGTTATGGTTTTAGTCTTTTTCCCTGAAACACTGGTAGAAGAGTCGTGGGCCGTCCGTGTAGAGATGGGTGCCGAAACAGTAACCTAGTCCTTGTAGTGAAGAGACGTTGATTATGTACTCATTTGTACAGAACCACAGTGTTAGGTAATCATTATATAGGCTTATACGACGTAATTGCCTATACATTATCTCAATTTTACATAGGCCTAAGATATTATTCAGCATATTTAACCTGAAAGAGTGTATATTTCATATCTCAATTTTCGCATTAAAATAACTTAATATTTTAAGACCGTCTCTCTAACTATAGTTGAACATATTTCTTAATTACCGTGTTAATAATAACTGGTAAGTAGTAAATACACAGAAAGACAACACTAGAGGAGTAGCCATTTTGCGTACGCATAGGACTGGATATTTCCGATTACCTCAAGCCGAAAATTTGTATGGTTGTCACAGTTTCATTGCTGACGCAATTCGGAAAGTAAAATAATTTTAAACAAATAATGAAATGAAAAGGAGAGACAGTCCCCCCTCCCACACACACACACACACACACACACACACACACACACACACACACACACACACACACACACACACACACACGAAGATTAGCTTTCCTTGGTACAATAGAATCACAATTTCAATTCACTTTAAAACAATACAATGTTTCGTTTCACTTCTTCTTTTTCCTCATGGCGTGCGTTCGTGAGTTCGATCTGCTACTATCACACACTATGTATTCACTATCACACCTGTGATAGTATTCATTTATGAAGCTTTTATTTCTGTGTTACGCCATACTATAATTGTATACGCAATTTATCTGGTGTTTTATACGACTATTTGTAATTATTAAACGGACTTGTCTGCCATTTAATAGACGGATTTGTCTAAACTAGACACCTAGAAGACATAGATGAGTATATAAATAAGAGTGTTGCCAATTCGGTCATGCTAAATACCACCCAGAAAATTCCATTATTATTAAAAATCCCCTAGATTTAAAAATGATATTATTTTGAATAGTTTTACTATGTTCACTAGTAAATCTAGTTCATTATTATGTTTTTAGAAATCTCTAGCTTTTCAACATTTACATCCGTATTAAAGATCTGTAACTAAACGTATGGGCATATGTTGATATTTTCATAGTAGGCTACCCTATGATACTTTGACTCATGCGTTTTACAAACAATAGAAACAGAGTTATGAAACTTATATTTTAATCATGTTCCTATTATAACTCTTACATATTACAAGAGGCTAATAAAATTAACGTTTACTTCTCACGTGCACAGAAGTGTTGCATAGGGATTCACAATATATAGGCCTACATCAATCAATTCACATATGGGATTTCATCAATTGAGGCCATGGGATCTGAATCCACTGACCGCATACAACTCTAATTATGTGGGCGTAATTCTTCGTTAGCTTTGCAAAAACTCAGCGTACAGAAACGATCATCAGGTTTCTAAACAAGTATACAATGATTTTTAATAGAACATTATTGGCCACATTAAGACTGTGGACAAAATTAGCATCAAATTCTGGCCATAGGCCTAATGTTTGTACCTAATTTCATTAAAGTCTGATATATTCAAAAATCGGCCAGATTATTCACTAAGATGCTTGAACTGATCCCAGACAATGTCGCTAATCCTAAATATAAAGTTTTGCCGCTACGCGATCTTCAAATCCCGTAGATTTAGCGACTTTACCACAAATTGACATCACTACAAATGTATAGGTAGACGAAACGAAGGACAGAGTTAAGAGAAACAGGGGGGGAATTCCACAAATGTGGCTCACTGAAATGGCATGAAATATAATACAAACGTCTGTTACTTTACAAACAGACAAAAGATGAAAGCAAAAAATAATGGGCCGGTCAAGAGTTAAAAAAAAAGTAAGAAAATGGAAATTGTTTGAATGAGATTTTTGTTTTGAACAAAAATAAAGTGGATCACAGCCGGACCTGGTGTGGTCCTGAGTGCAAACGCATGTCATCCCAACATGTACGCGCGCGCGAGAGAGAGACACAGACAACACTGGATGTATGCCGCCGTGTTAATAACGTGTTAATAAACAGAAGAAAAAGTAGTGAAAACTCCTTACATAAATCTTTTAATCCAATTATACCGGTAGCAGTGCCCGATTCGTGTACTAACCTTTCTGAAAATATAGGTAGCCTATTCTGTTAGTTGACTGAATACATGGGAATAATAGAATCCCCTATTCCGTTGCTTGCATTCGTTCTCTAAGAGTATTCTCGTGCAAGAAATATTTATACTTTAGTCACTGTACACATTTTAAAATAATTCTGTATACGTCTTCCGAGGCGACTTTGTAAATACATGTAGGCCTATGTTTAATTCTAACAGTAAATTTTTATAACTAAAAAATCAAACTGTAGACGAAGTAAGGAAAAAGAAACGCAGAGTCTGTAATAAAAGTGAACACGAACGTATGGATGTAGGGTATGTAATGTATATACGTTAGTGTCAATGTTCTACTGAAAACCTGAACTTATTTCATAAACGAAATTAATAATCGAATGAAATTGCTATTTTTAATTAATTTCTATAATCCTTCAGAAGGCTCATGCTACATCAATTGATGTTTTATATGTCGATGATAGATAGGTCAAATGTCTCAGACGCAGAAAAAAAAACTTTCATTGACATATATAATTAATATTCTATAAAATATGTATACATGTAATGTAAATATAATGTAGGCCTATTTACGTACACCATATTCTGTAAAATATAAAATTCACGCGCGCGCGCGCGCACGCGCGCACGCACACACACACGCACAGTACTGAAAGTTAGTATCCCAGTTCCGATCAAGTTTTTGATTAGAATTGTTTTGTTTATAACCTCTATTTCTTTTTTAACGATGGTGAATCCACTTGAAATATCGGAATTAGCTGAACAACGTGCAGTGATCCGATTTTTGCTTTCTGGAAGTGAAAAACCGGCTAAAATTTGCTCTCGTTTGAGTAAACAATATGGAAAAGGCTGTATGAACCGCGGAAATTTTTATAACTCAGTAGAACAGTTTAGAAATTGTCAAAATTCAGTGACTGACGAGCACCGTTCTGGACGGCCAGTTGTTTCAACTCCGGTGCTTGAAACTCGCATAGACATCCTCATCCAAGAAGACCGACGTATTACAGTTGAACTTACAGCTGAGGAATTACAAATGAATGTTGGCATAGTTCATAAAATTATCAGCCAAAAGAGTAAGTGTCGTAAAACAAGCCCAAAACGGGTTCCAAAAGAGTGAGTTGACCATCACAAGGAGTCTAGTAGACTTCCAGTGTGTACAGAGCTGAAACAAGGCTATATGCAGGAAGGTGATGCTTTTTGGGTACAATTCTAACATGTGATGAAACAATTCATACATACATTCAAAAATGTTTATACAATTCATCGTTTTGAGCCGGTATACGAAAGACAAAGCACGGAGTGGAAGCATACGTGTTCACCGGTCAGGAACACAATCATCAGCGGGTATAATCATGTTGACGATCTTTAGGCCCGGTTATTTGTAGTTTTTAGATCAGCGGGCAATAAACAGTACATACTACTCTGTCATGGTTATAAGTAAAGTAAAGCCGGCAGTGATATGGAAACGTCTTGGATTTCTGCGCAAAGGCGTCGTTCTCCTTCATGATAAAGCCCTTCCACACACAGCTCAGTTAACACGTGAAACCATCACTAAATTGGTTTGGGAGATTCTACCTCACCCTCCCTACAGTCCATACTTGCATCCACTGATTTCCATTTGTTTTGTCCATTCAAGGAGGCGTTAGGTGGTACGAAATTTTATGACAACGACGAGGTCAAAGAAATCTCCTAAAATGGTTCCGACATCAACATAAAGATTTCTCGTTAGCAGGCACAAATAAGCTTATTCAGTGATGGTACAAGTGTATTAATATTGCTGAGGATTATGTTGAAAAGTTAAAAAATGATCATACCTATTAAATAAACCGTTTTTCCTCTACAGTTATTTGTCTCTTTAATTAATTAATGACCCTCGTAAAATGGCAACACAAATGAAAACTGCATACAGTTTTACGCGTGCCCGTGGAAATGTGCTATTCACTTTTCTTAAGTTGTGTGACCAATACATAATCTCTGTATTACCATTTGATTTATTCACTTATAATTATAACACTGAATGCTACAAAAATGAATTGTTTCCCTTCTTTCATATTTTGAAAACCAAAAGTAGGCAGATATAAAACCAGTTAATATTCTTACAAGAAAATTAAATCTCTCTCTCTCTCTCTCCACTCCCCTCATCTGTCTAGGCATGCACGCGGGGATTCAGGGGTTTCAGGGTTTGATGGTTGGTCAAATTTGTAAATCAACCGGAGCGTTACTGACAGTCCTATTTAAAATACCATGAGTCCTTGAAAATCATCGCTGTAGTCGCCTGACTCTTGCTTGACTTAACATTGTTTCGGTTGCGTACCACAGTCCTATAGGCTACACGTTGGCCTACCACAAATTCTACAAGTATTCTGTTTGGATGAAGTTTTTTCATTATGTTCTTTTATTATGTACTACATTTCATCATTGCGTGCTGCACCCTATCCGTATCACGTATTCCTCTTATTCTCTCTTCAATACCGTGTTACAAAATTTTGTATTTCCAGTCTACGTCCTCTTCGTCATCGCCTGGATTCAGCGCTGTATTGGACCCAGAATAGGTATTTCAGCACACAGGATTATGTAAAACGTAATTTTCATCTGTGCAAAAGATACCGTAAAATTTGTGGAAGTATATTTTAAGCATAAGTTGTGCGTACGTGCGCGTGCGTGTGTGTGAGGAGAAAGATAGTGCAAGGCATGAATATTGTGGCGATACATATCACCACCATGCAAAGAAGGAAACTTACAAATAAATGTGCATTAAGCAGTGTATTCTGATTGCATGCTAAAACAAAACAATGGATGAAGAAAGATAAATGTTAAAGAAATGTAATATCGTAATTATGATGAGTATTAGAAGAAGAGAACTTAATAACGTGATAAACGCAATAGATATGGTAAGTGAGAGGTATAAACAAGTCTAACAACGAAATCACTAATTAAAATAAAGACATGCTAAGCAACAAGACAGTGAAGACCACATTAATTACCAAATAACTTAAATGCACGAAGAACTGAAAATAAAGAATTAACAAAAGAAACTGAACTAAAAACATGTTGATAACCAGGTAAAAAATAAATAAACAATACTTCATAAATTAATAATAATCATAATAATTAAAGAGAAAGATCAGACAGTAGGTAGAGTTATAGAAAATGCAATGCAAAGGAATAAATAAGAGTAAGAAATATATGCATTAGTCTAAGAAAAAATTGTAAAAACTTATATTATAAGTGAGTGATGTGATAAGTGTACACAGAAGGAAATAGTGATGATCAAAGATCATGTTATAAACCAGTGGGGAAGGGAGAAAGTGGTCTTATGTATAAACTAATACATATTAAGAACCAGTAAATATAAAAGTTGTATGTGTTTATAGGGTTCAATATACCCAGGAGTTATTATATTATAGTTAATTATTTAGAGGGTTTTGGTATACCCATGATATATTATGTTAGAATTAGTTGTTTTGTATTGTATTTTGTTTTGTATACTCATAGGATAAAATGTTATAATTAATTGTTAAAAGGGCTCAATATACCCAGAATTTGGTATGTTAGAATTAATGGTTAAAAGATTTGTTAATTTTTCAAGAACAGCAGTTGTAAAAGCTGTTCAGAAATGTCAATATCAGGCGAAACATCACATTATGTAAAAAATCATTGTAAAGAAATGGCAAAATGCTAAGCCTATAGGCCAAGAAAGATGAGCTGAACTTAAACAACACTAAAATATCCAGAATAATCCTAACCAAACCAGATAAAATTAAACAGAAGCCTGACCTTAATGAAACAGGAAAAGTATTGGTAAAATTATATGTCAAAACTCATTATTATAAGAAAATGAAGAATAGGTATTTAAAATTGTAAGGTTATATATAAGGTAAAAATATCAGACATTATTGTTATTAATAAGTACAACCCTATTAGGGCAGATTTAAATAACAAAGGAGGAAATAAGAAGTGTTGAGAAAAAATATGTAAAAGTCTAAAAACTTAAAATTTGTAAATGCGTTAGAATAAGTGATTCTGGGCCGAAATGGGTCACATTCGGTATCAAAATAATTCTATTTTTCCAGACAACATCATCATATAACTCAAATTTAATTTCATCAAAAATTAAATAAAGAGTAATTTGAGGTGACAGATTTAAAATTTACATATGTCAAATAATTAAAACCACGTGACCAGGGTCAGGGGAAAGTAACCAATCATAGCCCATAAAAGCCGGGGAAGCCTTGTCATAGCCGTTTCTTTAACGGAAGGATTTTTTTAGTCTGTTGTTGAAACTCAAGCCGTAGGGCCTATAGGTCAAATGTATGTAGCAGAGAGTCACATTTTGATAAAAAAGTAAAAATAAAATACCAGGAGACGTAAAAAATGCAACATGAATTCCCGGAGAACCATTCAGAATAACCCTGGAAAAATAATAACAGAAGAAACGAAATTTGAATGAAAAAAGGACGATCTATTTAAACTAACGCTTCCCAAGTTCTTCAAACCTGACATCGAGGCGGTGAGAATCTTGGTTATTTAATAACGAACCAACCACATCACTACACAACAATATTCACCAAAACACAGTTAATCCAGACACTTGTGAACCTTAACAAAACCTTATTCAGGGAATTATTGACATTAAATTCTTAAAACAATATTTAATTTGAAGATACTAGGAGGAGCCATATAGCATACCCGGCCAGCTGGAGGAAGTCCGCCATCTTGGAGTGGGGGCCAACCATTTTGTTAAAGTTAATCTAAGAATTATAACATTTTTAAACACAGTATTATTTTATGTCTTGTTATTTATTAAGAGTTGTAATTTACCATATTGTAATGCATTGTATTTTGTCCTAAAGCGTTTTTCGATCTTTACTAACAGCTAAAAGAATCCATTACCTGATATTAAAAATAATATTGTACTCAATGTTAAACATTGTTTGTTCAAATCGAGTTTAGTGAGCGAGTCGACTCGGACCATATCCGATCGATTCACGAACCGGTCAATTGAGCTAGATTTTTAAACATTATTAAATAAACTCATTTTGTTAATCGAAGAAGGACTTTTATTTTTTAGTGAATTAAGATAAAGGATTTTCAGGCGATAAGTAAGAAGAGGAATACGGCGAGAGCGAAGAACATCGAGCAATTAGTAGAAAAAGACCAGATAACCTACAAGACTCAGTCGAATCAGTAATCGATTGCGGAATACGACACAATCCATTCTACTTTTAAAAATTAATTATTTTGGCAACATTTTCAAAACAGTAAACTCCGTGACGACCTGTCTTTGCCTGATAATTCTTATTAATTAAAGTAACTAAATAAAATTTAAAACCAATTAATGAAAATAATTCTAATTCAACCAATTGTTAATTCATTTCCAGCTAAATAAAATTTCAAAGAAGACAAGTTTCACAATACACCAGAAACTATTATATTACAAATTGACGCATCCAACGTGTGGCTTTTCACCCGTATCAACGAATATAGTACAATATGTCTGTAAGAACTGAGTTCATGTTTATACTGTAAATTTACGCTTCTTAGATTATAGCGCCAAAAAACATAATGTTGTTTAAAAAAATGGTGGGAGGTTTGATTAAAAAACTATGTTTAAAACTTGCCACGTTTATCCGATTGGATTTAACAGTATAATATGTAATAGACATGGAAAACTATTTTCATGTTATAGGAAAAAGTACTTTTATCGTTATAATACGTAATATTAAAGTATTATTAATTATTAAATTCCACCAACGAAAATAAAATGAAAGTGAATGCAAAAGCTTCTTGATATACGAATAATTACGTTTATAATTGATTTGATATGTATCTTCTCTAACAGATCGTTAAACAAAAATTATGCAGTTAACGTTAGTAGCAGGCAAAGTTGTTTTTAACTTCTTTGGAAACTAAAACAAAGTAAAATTCCGCCATGTAAAGGATTAGGTTAGGTAATATAATGTAATTTATATTTCTGTAAACCCGTTTAATTGCTTAATACGAGGCTATGCTGAGGAAAAGGTCATGAACCGTTTGTTGTTTGGCCAACTCTACCCATTCTGCGATACACCTTTCCTCCATTTGTAATAACAATTAACAGCCAAATAAATTATTACAAGAGGACAAGGATGGATACGGTTGACAAAGAAGGAATTTATTCGAATTTTTCTACAATAATTAAATCAAAACAAGAGTAAAGGAAGAATATATAAAAGTTCTACGCCGACCATCGGTTGGAGGGTGTGCGTATAAAAAAAGTTATTTTAGTTGAACAGCGCCGACGAGGTGGGAGACTTTTATGTGCTTCTTGTTACATTTGATGAGGGTTTTTGCTCTCTATCGTGTGTGTGTGCGCGCGCGCGCGCGCGAGTGTGGTGAACTTGGTTTACGACTCTGCATAAAATGTAATGGTAGAAAGGAAGAGGTGGAAATAATGTAAGCAAGGAAACGGTAGAAAATATAAAAACAAGCAGAAAAATAAAAATATGGAATTGAGAAAGAGAGGAAGGAAATGGTGAAAAATTAGTACTAGGACTAAACTGATAACACAGAATGAAAAATAAAAAAAAATAATTTTACTAAATATAGAGAGAGTTAAAGTGCGAGTGGGAGAGACAAAGGAGGTTAGGAAAGTTTAAGCAACGATTTAGAGAGAAAAAGTTTAAAAGACGTAGAGAAAAGGAGAGATAAAAAAAAGCAGAGATATGAAACGTCAACAATGAAGCGGAGAAAATTAGAATAGCTGTATTAAAAGAAATAAATAATTTATTTGTAGATACTGTATAACAGTATAATATGTCAACAATATGCTTACCATATGATCAGTAATTAGTTTTTGGTATGAATTCCTTTGAATAACAATTTAGGCCAGTAATTACGAAATTAAAACTCCTTCGTGTGTTATGCCTACTTAGATTAGGCTCTTACAAATAAGTCATTAGTTTGACATTTATAACGAATCGACGTATAATTCGAAGAAACTTCTACTGGATATGTGTCCAAGTCTCTTCATGAAATCTGCTCGCTAGCTCGGTGTACATCTATCGTTCGCTATATTTGGCACTAATCTCTTACATCCCTTCTTCATCAAGGCGACTACAGATCAACTTGTACCTGTTTATTAGGCGAGTACCACGAGTATCAGCAATGAACTCCGCAGATCAGTACAAGTTGTACGATTGTCTTGTAAATCAGCAGTTTAAGTCTGTAGCTATCCTGACTGCATGGCTGTCAACCGTTTCAATTCAATCTTGGGGTTTTATTTTATTGAATATGTTGGCTGGTCTGCTATTTCCAGATCAAGATGCACGCCGAGAAACTTAACCTTGTCCAGTCTTCCTTAGTTACAGATAGAGTTTCCAAAGTCATGGTAGTAAATATTACCCCTCCAGTCTCATGGACAGGATAAATTATGGTCACCCTTCTACTAGCAACATTTGTGTAGATTCATACAATTAATTATTAGTGCTTATTGTAAATAATGTTTAATCCTACCCTAAATAGACGATAAAATGATATGACATGTTTTTTCTAGCTGAGTGGAAAAGTTCGGGGGGTTTGAACACACAAAACCCCTCTGGCTACGGCCATGACCAGAGTTAGGGAAAAGGGGACAGAGGATAAAAAAGCTTTGGGAGGCATTGAAAGTAACAAGCTTGATATTCCATAAATTTAGAGCTACACTAACAGCACGAACCGCGTGAAGGCGACGTACAGTACAGAGAAGAACGGAAACATAACGCTGGTTTGTGCTCTCTCACTCTCTCTCTCTCTCTCTCTCTCTCTCTCTCTCTCTCTCTCTCTCTCTCTCTCTCTCTCTCTTTCTCTCTCTCTCTTTCCCTTCGCGCGCGCGCGCGCATGTGGTTAACGGATACTTTCACCATCGATTCATCATTAAATCGTCTTTACACTTCTATAGACACGTATTTCATACTTTTCTTGTAACAGTACGCAGACGACATGATGTTCCGGAATGAATTCAAATAATTCGTTGCATACTTACGTTGTTGGCAGTTGTTACTGACATTATAAACGTGAATAGCGATTTAAAATTACACCTTACCTTCGTGAAAATATTAAAATAACAAACATAAATAACAATTTAATTTTCAAAGTTTGAATTTAAAGACGTCACAAATGCTTTGTAATCATTGTAATATCCTTATAAAGAATGAAAATAATTTTTTACTTAATATTTTTGTTACACATCATGACTATCACATCAAAACATACGAAATCTGGAAATATTTTTGTTTTTTACATGAACTCATAATTGCCTGTGTAGCATTCTTTTAATCTTATTTATTTAAGTAAAAGAGAACTGTTTTCTGTCGTTTACTACTACTACCTTGTCAACTTTTTGTTTAATCGCCTATTGCTCTCTAACTCTATCCAATTGGACTCACTTTAAAGTGACACTCTGTTGAAGATAAAAGTGATACTCCTCTAACCGTAACAGCAAAACGTATGTGCTACAAAGAAACAAATGCAAGTGTAGTTGATAGTGACCACGGAAACAATTGTTTGTAATACACTGACAACGAAAATAATTATTTTAATTCAAACTCTGGAGACGTCCAGGTTTAGAAACAATGAGTGTCATTCTCGCAACAAAGGAAATCCTCTCAGTTTTTGCAACAGTGAAAGAGAATCTAATTACACGTTTAGATTTTTTATTGTCTCTCTTCACTCGACGTCGTACAAAACAAGAAGTAAGAGAGTGAAATATATTAGCGTCTACTTTGTAGTTTTATGGACGCTATTAAAACACCAATAAACGCTGGCAGCGCCCAATAAAATACAGGTATGTACGCGTATGGACGCAATTAATCGCCTGTTGACTTCGAATTAAACAACACAAGAATTCCACATAAAACCGTTTTTATACGCGTTTCGAGCTGAAACTATAGACTTTGTCTGGCCGCGTTCACCCCATCTCCCTTTGCGCTGACAAAAATCACATGCACTCAAGAGTCTGACTGAATATAGACCAGACATTCAGAGCTCTCATCATCATCATCATCATTATAATCTTCTTCTTCTTCTTCTTCTTCCTCCTCCTCTTCCTATTGTTCTTCATTTCACGTTCGTTCTGGCTTTCATCCCTGTTATTGTCGTAATTTCCTTTTTCCAGCCTTTTAACTTTAATATTTTCTCCTTCTTCTTTTCTCTTTCTTTTACATGAGTGGTCTCGTGTTGCTTAGTGGTCCTCAGTCCTCCGCCCTCAAGCATATTTTACTTGTAATAATTCGCAATATCAGGATTTGCAGGTGTCGCTCTTTGTGTTTTAGCCTTGTTACAGATACAGGCCATAATACCATGGGTCATACGGTGTTCGTACTGCAGTTTTCCAGTAGCCGAGCTAGTTACCCGGTCTAATCTCATCCTGCAGTACAGTGACTAAACCCCACGATCAAGCGTAATCTACTATTACATAGCTCGCTCGTTAACTATTTAACTTTTAGTAACACTGGTTGGAAGTACAAGAAATGCCATTGTGTTACATCATATATTCACTGCACCGTATTCCGTGTCGTCGGAACTCGGGGCTTTGAGGATTATCTCGTCGCTATATCAACAGAATGAAGTCTTTTGTTGTTAATTTTGGGAGCCGAAAATAAGATAGTCTTTGAAAGGCCACGTTTCTAGTACACAGAACATGGTGGGACGTAAACTACTTAATCATGGTGCAATGTTTATTATCAAGGTTACCATCATAATCATGTTTTTAGTAGTTCAGGGTCAAGTTCTATTCGGAATCTATAATTACTGCAATCCTCATTATGAATTGTAATTTGTCATTTATAGAGCATCCGGCATTCCTCCGTTTGTAGTTAAAATATTGGAGAAATTCTTACTCGCCTTACAATTTTCAGACATTTCCATTGCATTCGTAACATGTAGTTGCCCATGGATTTATATCATTCTATCATCACCTCACTGGCGTATCTACAATTTGGTGTCGGGAGGGGGGGGGGGTCCGATCGAGTCAGCTTCATAAAAAGAAGAAACAAGTTAAAACTAATCAACATTACTATCTTTAGAGCGTGATAACTTCCTGAAGTCAATCCTATTGAAAAAAAAAAACAGCAATAACACAATAAAAATTCGCGTTATTGAGACGTTGTTTAGAAGATACTTATTGACTGAATTGATTTTCCTCTAGGCCCTACAGTATTTTGTATTTTTGTATTTTGTGTACGCAAATGCTGTGTAATAAACCAGTTTATATGTTTAAAAAAGAGTTACTACTATATTAGCGTACACAGCTGAAATATAATGAAATAGCCTAAAAATTAAGACATTAAAAAAATTAAACTTTTATCGATCCTGTGGGGGGGGGGGTACGGTCCCATTCGTCCTCCGGTAAATACGAATAGTCTGTCGTGACAGGGAATCAAGAAGGAAGGCAGGAGAGGACTGGGACAAGACAAATGTGTATCCTTGTTAATAACGCTCCGACATTGTACTAGCGTACATAAAAATAAATAAAGAAGACAGTACTTTGCTGTATTTATCACTATTCTCCGCTATTAAGTTACCACTGGATTTATGGCACTAATAATCTTCCACGGTATAATTGGTTACATTTTAATTTGAAAATTATAAATTAAAGCAGCGGAACTTTCATAAAATCCTTCGTTTCATTCCTAAATCATATGTTACTATAGACTTGACATGTATAGGTTTTGTCAATGTGTGTGTGAGCGCGCGAACGCTCACACGCGTGTTTGATAAGATGATTAAGTGTTCTGGCAAGTTAATTTATTCTATTTCTTAGCTGGTTATTGTTATTGTTGTTACAGCTGGCGGTGGGAACAACGTGGTTTTGATACGAATGAAGAAGAAGAAAAAGCGTCGGCGGTTGGTGTGGCTTCCAGTCGGTTAATTAGGGTCTGAGGGAATGTTTTGGCGACCGACCGAGACTACACCTGCTAACATCACGGTGCTATGACAGCGCACTGTACGGATAAGATTATTATTAAAGAGTGACTGACTTGGGCCCTAACTAATAGAATATGAGCTGTGGGTGGAGAGAAAGTTCATAGGGCAAACCCAGTCACGAGGATGACCCAACAGTTGACCACCACCATACGATAGAAAGAGAGGGAAAGACAGAGAGAGAGCGAGCGAGAGAGAGAGAGAGAGAGAGAGAGAGAGAGAGAGAGAGAGAGAGAGAGAGAGAGAGAGATTGTGAATAACAAGCCTCCTCAGCACTTCTGGACCAGTTTTACACTTATACATATTTTAGAAAGCTGACGTAGACTGTATGAATGAGATAGATGGATGAATGTATACACGTATGGTTACTTCTCACCGCGTGCACGCACACACACACACACACACACACACACACGCCTTATTTATGTTCACAAGTTTTAATTGGCTTCTTTTAAATCCAGGCTGAAGTGAGTGAGTGGAGATTTAAGATATTTCGTTTTTATTTTTTGTATAATACAATTTTTCACGATAATCCACTTTCTTTCTTCACTTGTCTAACACACATGCACGCTGGGTGTACGGTACTTCATATCATATATATACTGTGAATTATGCGTACAAAAGTTTAATTGGATTCAGCTTTTGCAGTACCGGTACTGATGCTCGTTTCCTTTCCGCCGTCCATAAAAACGTTCGTTACGTTGTGAAAAAATGTTTATGTACTTTTAATTTTAATCATAATGAAAATCTAGCTAAACTCTTCTTATAAAACTCAAGCACTCACTTTAACGTTCGTACTTATATTTATTTTGTATGAATAAGCAAAGGCTTGTATATGCTATTTAATATAAATTTTAATTGCCAGATGAAAATATTATTTCAAATCTGGGATTTATATGTTTAGTGGCCGCCATTTTTATAGCCGTTGTTTCCAAAAATGTAACGATGACAGAACGCTGCAGTACCATATATTTTAATCTATACTTCATAGAATATGAACAGTAGCCTATATTATGAACATTATTCCGACTGGCCACATGGCTTTTTACCCGCTACTCTGTAAAAACATGTGTCCATATTGTAACGTATTAAAGCCTTCTGCTGGGTTTGCTTTATTTTGTTTACGCCCCACTGTTGTGAAAGCCAAATTTGTAACGTTCACGTGTGTCTACGTTAAGCCCCACTGTTGGGTTCACCAATTTTGTAACGTTCCCTAACACGTGGGTTACAAAATAATAATAATATTAAAATTTGAAATAAAAAAATTTTATTTCAAATAAAAAATTTTGTTTTCTGAAAAATATTTGTTTTCGTGTTTTTTGTTGTATGTATTTAATAAATAATTTTCGTAACTGTATTGCGTAAAAATTTTAATTATTTAATGGTTGTTTATGTTGTTGTGTCACTTTCTCTGAATAACTCCTGCGTTAATATAGTTAACTCCGGTACTAGTCGATAGACGGTTCTTCTTCTTCTTCAATATGCTCCTTATTCCTTTGTAAATACCGACTTTCGGATAGTCCGTGATCTTGAATTAACTTATTTTTAATTATATTTAAATTAAATTTCAACCAATTTGCAGAATTATATGATTTATTAACAATTATTAGAAAGATCGATGGTTAATCGATTATTGACAACAGTATCGACTCGTTACTCAGGGCCGGTCGATAAAAAATTTACATGAATAGTGTATATAAAGTATTTTGTTCTTTTAACGGTTATTTTATAAGTAGCCAGAGAAGGGTAGGGCCATGAAAGTATAACACACAATTAAAAGTCTTAAAACTAAAAATTACAAGGTTATTAATCAATATTGAAAGTTTATATATTATAATATTCGAACCAGTGAAGAGTCGATGTTCATTTGTTCCAATTCGCATAGGATGCTGGGAAGACAAAATGGCCGCCTGACGACTGCGTAGGTTAACGTCAGTCACCTCGACAAATATTTCTTGCAATAAATGATGCCTTTTCACCGATTCCTCGTCTCTGCAATTGTGGATATTCGTTCTGGAGTTAATTGAGTGTTCCTGGTGCAGTGTTTCTTAGTTCACTTTGTTTAAATGTGTGTGATAATGTCTACTTCACTTTGGTTAAATTGGTCGTACCTAACACTTTTTGTTTCGTCCGTAATAAATATTTGTGATGGTGTTAATTTAATAATTTAGTCGTATTTGGTTCTGTTTTATTGTAGTTTAATTGTTTTATTGTTTGTGCTCACTGCTTCTAAAGTTAAAAGTCAAAATTAGAAAAGTTACAAATTTTCACTGAACTCGATTTATATCTCACACGCCATTTATGCTTCTGATATAGGTTAAACGGAGCAAAACCTCGTTCAAGTGTTCGCTTCAACGGATAATAATTAACTGTTCTCATTTCCTTCGTCTCCTGAAATTCTTAGCCTATTTAATATACATCATACATTGTTTCAAATTGCCTTGGCTTCCGATACATCTTTATTAAATACATTATATCACTGAACATATTTTCGTTATTATTTAATTTTATGAAATACTAAATACATAATCGGTTTCTTTAATCTATTTTGCTTATTTTGATACTAATTAATATAGTTTTACAAAGTTTTTATTTAAAAAAATTATATTTCTTTCATTTTGGAAAAGTAGGCTTAAATTTTTGTTTCCTGTTCTCGTCCAAATATTAGCCATTTTATCTCATATAATTATTATTATATTGAATCTCAGATTGACATAATTGTTTATCTTTCCTTAATTTCTTGCAATTTTGTCCATTAATTATTCTTTTTAAATATAATTCATTTATCTATGACTCCTCCTCTGAAATTTTAGTTAATACATTTGCATTTTTATTCATAATTTTACCTATCTTCTGACAATATCTTTTTAAAGTATAAATTACATTATATTACTATGTGATGGGTTTATCTTGCATAAATTTCATCAGTTTAGTTGGTTTATAGGACTAGATTTGTCAATTATAATGTAGTTTAGATTTACTATTTGGCCTAGATTTTATCTGTTGTTACCTACAAAGTTTTTAATAATACTGTTAGTTTATACCCTTTTCTGACCTTCTATTCTAATATAATATTCATTAATAATTCCTTCTTTTACTACAATAACATTTAGTATTGACTTTAAACAATTAAAACGTAACAATTATTTGACATTAAATATGGTATTTAAATTCATACCCTTTTTTGTATTGATTACTTACAGTAACTCCTAAAAACATTTTATTATATAAGAATGGTATCCACATTCAGACATTGCATTCCTAATTCAAACTATTAAACATAATAACATTTTATAAATATAAGAATTAATCTCTATTTCCAAACCTTATGCATAGAGTTCATTTATGGTAATTGGAACCTAACATCTCTGTTCCATTAATTTTTAACACTTTCTTAAAACTATTTGGGTACAGTCTTATCTGTTTTTCCTTAACTTTAGGGATGTATCCCTTGTCACTTTATGGATTAACTCCCAGCTCTCTATTTATATTATTCACTCCATTGAATGTTATTACATAAATAGTGGCATTTTATTAGAAAGAGTAGTCATTGCTCTTTCACCATACTATTTTATTAAATAGCACTCATGATACTATATTAAAACTCTTAAAGTTATTTAAAGGTACAGTATTTAATGTACTTTCTCACAGTTTATTTATTATAATATAATAACTTGCACTTGTCCCCTATTATTTCTTGATACTATCACTAGTCATTTTCATAGTTTTATAATATCAAATTGTTTAATCGTGGGGGAACTGTTAAGATTTGTCTTTATTAATTATACAATAACTTTCTTGGGTGCACTTCTACTTAGCACTTTAAACACTTTTGTTTTTATTTATTTTACATGAGTTTCTGGTTTTTTGGGGTGTTATACTTTCAATAGTGACATTTACTTTCTTTTGGGGTTTTTGTTTTCTCCCTATTGGGTTTCTTTTGGGTATTGGTCGTATTCTACTTCCTCTATTACATGTTATCTTCAAACTTGTCCCTGTTCATTAGGTATATTGGTTTGTTCTGGATATCTTCCTTCTTAATTCTTGGCTTCTTCAGTACCATTTTGTTATTATTATTTTTCTTTGTTCTGGGTCTCTTCCCTTTTCGTTCTTGGTTTCTTCATTACTATTTATTCTTGTTTATTCTGGTTCGTTTATTTGGTCTGGGTATCTTCCTTACCTACTCCTATCCTACCTGGGTATTATTCTTATTTTAATTTTAGTTTTTTGGGGTTTTATTTTGTACATTTATTTTTGTTGCAGAGTTTTTTCTTTATATTTACTATTTCTTGTTATGGTGGTAATTTATTGTGATTTTTATTTGGTTCTCATTTGGATTTTTCTGGATATTCCATATAATTGATTTTTACTAATGATCATATGGTAATCTATTTAAGTGGATTATCTGTCATGCTACAGATTGCTCTCCTCCAGAAGTGATTAGTTCAGATCATACTTGGTTTGTCTGAAATAATTGCTTATGATATTTTTTATAAATTACATTTCTTTACTTCCTTCCCATTTCTAAATTTTTGCTTCTTTATTTTTGAGCTTACCTATATTTCATTATTAACTTGATTTTCCTTAATAGTAATAGTCATCTGAGGTTCATTATTTTTTATTTTTCATTTTTTCTTAACTTGGTTCTTTATCTTTGGGATATTTATTCCCTAACATTCCCTAACACGTGAGCTGGGGCAGTTCAGAGGGGCACTGTAGGCTACATACTCTGCTGGCCATACTACGTCATTTATTGAGGTCAGAGGCAAATCATCTCTGCTCAAAACATAATAATACTGCTGGACTTATCTACAGACAGTTATTAATAAAAATTATATAAGAATAGTCCACCTTATGACTATAAATAAAAAAAAAATATCTTTGGATACTTCACTTCGTATTTGCTCAGATCTGTTAATATTTCTATTTCAGTTATTTTCTATCTCAGTTATTTTTCTCAATGGTTAGCTCTGCTGGTATATTATTTCTTATTATGGTTGGAAGCTGTTTTAATATAATTATCACTTGTTATTCAGTGTAAAGTTTTTTAAATTTTAATTCTCTGTTATTCCTTGACTGTTATTACAATCTTCTTCTGGTCCTTGGTGGCATATATTTTGTATTATATTTTTGTTTTCCTTAATTCTTATGAATCGTTCCACTAGTTCTATGTTCTTGCAATTACTCTTTTAATTTTCCGTCTTATAATTGACCTTTATTTTATGATCATATTCTTATTATGGATTTATTTAAATATATATATTTCTTCCCTTTTCAAAATTTTATTCCGCTCTTGCTTTTTATCCAAATGAACTCTTTAATTATCATTTTATGTGGTCATTGTCTCTGCTTATATTGCGTAAAAGTCTTATTATTTTACTTCACAATAAGTTTATTCATTTTAATTGTATCAGTGGTTCTTACTTCCATTTCTTTAGTTTCAAAATTTTTTCATAATTGGTTCCACATATAATTGTTTGTAATGTGAACTTACTCTTCCTTTTGAATGTTGTGGCTATTCTTCAAAATTCATTTTTCTTTTCTTTTATATTCCATGATTTGAGTTTCATAAATAGTTGGTAGTAAGTTGTACTTACTTGGTTTTTTGAATTTATTTGTTTATTTTTCAAAATTCCTTTTCTTCTTCTTTATTTCAAAAGTCGTTTCATAAATATTTGGTAGTAAGATGTGCTTACTTAGTTTTTAGAATTTATTTGTTTATTTTTCAAAATTCTTTTTCTTTTTCTTTATTTCAAAAGTCGTTTCATAAATATTTGGGAGTAAGTTGTGCTTACTTATTTTTTAGAATTTTGTTTTTATTTTTCAAAATTCTTTTTCTTTTTCTTTATTTCAAAAGTCGTTTCATAAATATTTGGTAGTAAGATGTGCTTACTTAGTTTTTTGAATTTATTTGTTTTTTTTTTATTTTTCAAAATTCTTTTTCTTTTTCTTTATTTCAAAAGTCGTTTCATAAATATTTGGTAGTAAGATGTGCTTAATTGGTTTTTTAGAATTTATTGGTTTATTTTTCAAAATTCCTTTTCTTTTTCTTTATTTCAAAAGTCGTTTCATAAATATTTGGTAGTAAGTGGTACTTACTTGGTTTTTGAATTTATTTGTTTATTTTTCAAAATTCCTTTTCTTTTTCTTTATTTCAAAAGTCGTTTCATAAATATTTGGTAGTAAGATGTGCTTACTTAGTTTTTAGAATTTTGTTTTGTTTATTCAGAATTCCTTTTCTTTTTCTTTATTTCAAAAGTCGTTTCATAAATATTTGGTAGTAAGATGTGCTTACTTAGTTTTTGAATTTATTTTATTTTTCAAAATTCTTTTTCTTTTTCTTTATTTCAAAAGTCGTTTCATAAATATTTGGTAGTAAGCCCCCACTTCTCGTAACACCCTTTCTGCCGGATTACTGCTCGGGTGGTAGACCGAGGTTTTGTATGTACGAACGCCCATTGATAATAGGGTATCCCGCCATTTTCTACCCTTAAACTGGGTTCCATGATCAGTGATGATCGAAGATGGTTTCCCCATGTTTGGGATATACTGCTCCGTTAATATCCCCAGAATTTTCCGGGTAGTTGCCCGATTAGTAGGGTATAGCTTAACAAACTTTGTGAAGTGGTCCATTACGATTATTAGGTATCGATATTGGTGTCGACCGCCACTACGGGGAAATGGTCCGCAGATGTATAGGAATACCTTCTCCAATTTAGCCTGGGAGGTTATAGGAATCATAACACCTTCCTTCTTCTCGTTGTTTGTTTTTACGAGCTGGCAGATTTTACAGCTTTTAATATACATTCGGACCTTCCTATTTATGTTTTTCATCTGGCAGCTCTCCTCCAGAGCTTTTATCACCTTTAAGGCGCCCATATGCCCATATCGTATGTGGTAGTTTACTATTATTTCTTTTTCGATCTGGGTTGGAACAACCACCTTCCAGGTCTCCTGCTTCAGTGAGGTTTTAACGAACAAGATTTGTTTGTTTAGCTGGTAATATTGAGCAACGGTTTCGTCTCCTTCTTCTAATCGAGTTTTAAGGTTTCTCAATTTCGGGTCTGCTTGTTGGTGGGTGCTCATATTTGTTAATAATGTTGTTAAGTCGGCTGTGGTGCTAAGAAGATGGTATATTTTTAGTACGCTTTCCTTCTTTCCTTCGAAAGTTTGCTCTTCCACATTGACACGTGATAACACATCGGCTACGACATTCTTTTTACCTGGGATGTATTCCCATTTTAGATGGTATTCTTGAAGGGTAAGTATCCACCTTGTTAGTCTGCCATGATTCAATTTGCAGCTTTTTAGGAACGAAATTGATTTATGGTCTGTTCGGACGGTAACCGGGTAACCCAAGATGTAAGTGCGGAACTTACCGCAAGCGAATACTACGCTCAGTAATTCCTTTTCAGTTACAGTGTAGTTCTTCTCGCACTGGTTCAAAGATCTGCTAGCGAAGCTAATTACTTGGTGTTGACCCTTCTCGTCTTCTTGATATAATGTCGATCCCAGGCTGATGTTGCTGGCATCGCAGTTCATGAAAAATGGTAGTTTAAAATTTGGGTGGCGAAGTATTATTGTTGCCAGAAATTTGTCCTTAATAAGTTGGAAAATCACATCCTGCTCTTGACACCATATCCATTTATTTTTGGACGACCATTGAGGTTGAAACCTTGCGGTTAATTCCGAATATTGTTCCTGGAACTTGCGATAATAATTACAGAGTCCCAGGAATGACTGTAATTGCTTTCTGTTTTTGGGTGCCGGGAATTTCTGGATCACTTCCACCTTTTCTGCCGACGGTGAGATTCCTTGGTCGTCCAAGTTAAAACCCAAGAATTGAACTTCTCTGGCAATGAACTTGGACTTTTCTAACTTCAGCCACGTTACTGACGTTACTGACAGATAACTTCTCAAGCACGTGTCCACACGGTAGCAGTGTTCCTCCCACGTTTCTGAGGTTACTAGTAGATCGTCTACATACACATTGGTAAACTGAAGTGCTTCATGTCCCAATATCTGGTCCATGCAGGTCACAAAGATGGCAACATAGTTTACGAGTCCGAAGGGCAGTCTTTTGAATTGGCAATTGCGCCCCTCGAATATGAAAGCCAGATACTGGCGACTCCGTGGGTGTAACTCCACCTGCCAGTAACCGCACACCGTGTCCCAGGTACTAAAGTACTTGGACCGTGGAATCGTTTCAGGATTTCTTCTATCTCACCGGGCGATGTTCTATCATTTATTATCTTTTTGTTTATTTCCCGCGCATCCAAGCAAAGCCGGACTTGGCCGTTTTTCTTGGGAATAGCCACGATAGGGCTGGTGTATGGAGATTGGCTATTTTCTATGATGTCACTATTAATCATCCGGTTTATTTCCGCTCTTACAGCCTCCTTTCGTGAATGCGCAATAGGGTATGATTTTCTATTAAACTCCACTGTATCTCTGAATTTAAGGGTACATTGGTAATTTTTTACCTTACCTGGCTCGTCCGAAAATACTGAGCGGTACTTTTCATAAATTCTGATCAACTGATTCGCTTGGTTAATGGGCAATTTCTCCCTAGTAATTCTGCTCCGGAAATCCCTTATTTCTTGTATCTTTTGGGACCATAAACTTTCGTCCGTGTTGTCGTATATTATGGGGTTAATTTTGGAGTTACCTTCCATATAGTTGATGTTACGAATTTGCTGGTGGATACTGCTGGGAAGTACTATCTCGCTACCGACTAAATCGGCCGTCCAGGTCAGACCTCCGGTAAACAGCGATACTTTCTCTGAGCGTAAATCGATGATAGCAGAGTTTTTTCTCAGCACATCGCATCCCACTAATATATTAAAGGGTAATCCTGCCGCAATTAGGAATATCATGTTTATTGCTATACCCTTGCTAATCACGTTTAACGATACTTGCTTTCGGATAGTCTTGTTTTGGCGACCAGTGGCACCTATTAATACGATATTATTTATTGGCAAAGTCGGCAATAATTGACCACATTTCTCTTGGATTCTCTCCAATTCTGTTGAGTTAATAATAGATACATTCGCACCTGTATCAATCATTAGCTGTGCGAAGATTCCTTCTATTTCTGCATTAATGTAAATTATTTCATTATTTATACTATGGAGGCGAGTGTCGTCCTCCTCCAATAGTTCGTTTCGTATGTTTTTTAAATAATTACAACTAATAATTGTAATATTGTTATTATTAGTTGCTCTTGACAACTCTCTTTGATACCCAGGAGATAGGAGCAGTAAAAGGTCCTGATTATTTATTACTGCCTCCTCCCGTTTAAATTCTCATTTTCTTGGTTATTATTGTTTGGACCAACTGAGGCGTCAGTCGGGAAACCTTGAGTGGGTTCCAGCCGTTCCGTTCGCTGTTCGAATAGTTCTTCTCTAGTTGGTTGCCGCTCTGGGTCATATAGACTGGTACTTCGTCTAGGCGGATTATACCTTGAACTATCCCGTTCTCGGCTTCTGCGTCGGTCTTCATATTCATGGAAACTGTTCCGCCGTTGATGGTTGTATCTGCGTTGGCTGTTTCCTTCGGCGCGTATAACATTTACCCGGGGTCGGGAGAACCTGTTGTTGTTATTGGTATTGTTAGTTGGGTAACCCCTATTGTTATTATAATACCGTTCGGTATTATTAGTATGGTTTGGGTTTCTCTGGCTATTTACATTTGGATTTGGGTAATAATTGGTTCGATTACCGGTGTACCCGTTATTATTCCTGTTGATATTTTGGTTCATGGGACCGTTATTATTATTATTATTACTACTGTTGGTATTATTATGATTATTATAGTTGGGATTATATCGGTTCCCTTGGTACCCACTGCTGTTCTGATGATTATTGTTGTTCGGGTACGGATTACTTCGGAATTCTGGCCGCTCATTCCTTCTTCTGCTTTGCCGATAGTATTCCTCATTCTCGTAGTTTTCTAATAGTTCCGTCATCGCCTGGATGGTCTTTATTTGGCTACCCCTTCTTGCTCGTATGACTTCTTCATCATAATGGTATGAGAGTTTATTTACAAGGCATTCTTCTGGTATGGCCGATTCCAGGTGCTTCGCCAGACATACCTTCCCAAGGAAGTACGCGGTCATCTTATTACGGTCATCGTATTACCCAATTGTGTCTTGTATCGGCCATGGCAGATGTTGTCCCGTATTAAATTTTGGGTGGTCTCCGACCAATACTTCGCCTTGAACAAATTCTTAAATTGCTGGTAATCCTCTATTTCACTCCGGTTTGCCATCCACCAGTTGTCCGTCATTTCACGGAATGATTCGTCCAACAGCTCTCGATTATTTAGCCACCTATTGCCTCTATGTTTGGCCATGTACTCCTCGATCCGGGCCAAGAACTCCATTGGCTTCCTTTTATATTGGCGGAAGTTCAGCCATTCCCTATTTTCGTTGATGGGGATATTTGTGAAGTTGGTTGGTCGGTTCCGAATTGCTTCCATTTCCTCCTGGCTCTGCCGCACTTGACCGGTGATGTTCGTCATCACTACCTCCATTCCGTCGCACCTTTCCGTAATTTGGTTACGTACCTTACTTAGTTCTTCCTGGCTTTCCTTTCGGTTCTCTTCTGCCTTCTTGCGACTATATTCTTCGATATTCGTGACCTCGGTGTTTACCACTTCCTTGAATTCTTGTACTTCCCCTTCAGTTAGCCGACATCTTTCATGAACTTCTCTGATCTGTTGGTTTATAATTATTGTTTCTTCTTCCAACTTTTTATTTATAGATTTCTTATTATCCTTGAGTTCTTTGCTCATTTCTTCTCTTAATAATTCCATTCGTTCGTCTAACTTGTGCAGATTCTCCTGGTTAACCTCCCTTAATTCTTCTCTTAATAATTGGTTATCCTCTCTCAATTCTTACAACTTCTCCCCCATCTTCTCTTCCATTTTCTTGTTATTTTCCTTTAATTCTTTCTTCAATTGTAGGTTGTCACTTTCCATCTTCCTACTATTCTCCCTTAACTCTTCCCTTAACTGTTGGTTGTCACCTTCCATCTTCCTACTGGTTTCCTCAATTCTCTTATTGGTGTTTTCAATTTTATTACCCAATTCTTCCTTTGTGGAATCCATTTTCTTATTGGTGTTTTCAATTTTATTACCCAATTCTTCCTTCAATTCCTTACTCATTGATTTGTTATCCTCTCTAATTTGTAGGAACATCTCCATCATTTTATCTAGAATTGGACCTTCTGTCGTTTTGGAATTCTCATGTTTATCCTCTTGGAGATTGACATTCCCTGTTTGCGTTGGTATCTCAGGTTGAATCTCTTGTTGTGCGGGTTGTTTCGGTTTCGCTGGGGGTAATAACCCTTCCATGTCTTCCAACGGCGTTGCCTCCTTATCCTCCATGTTAATTTCTTTTTCGCCCTCTGCCGCCCTTTTCTTTGAAGTCGCACGACGTTGCATTTTGTTTCTTCCCAGGCTGGATAACCGCTGCCAAGCTTGAATTAGTAATTGGGCGAGTTATAATGTCCTTTCAATCACTAATTGAAGCCCTTTAGTTGGACGCCAATTTTGTAACGTTTTAAAGCCTTCTGCTGGGTTTGCTTTATTTTGTTTACGCCCCACGTTGGGCGCCAATTTTGTAATGTTTTAAAGCCTTCTGCTGGGTTTGCTTTATTTTGTTTACGCCCCACTGTTGTGAGCGCCAAATTTGTACCGTTCACGTGTGTCTACGTTAAGCCCCACTGTTGGGTTTACCAATTTTGTAATGTTCCCTAACACGTGGGTTACAAAATAATAATAATATTAAAATTTGAAATAAAAAAATTTTATTTCAAATAAAAAATTTTGTTTTCTGAAAAATATTTGTTTTCGTGTTTTTTGTTGTATGTATTTAATAAATAATTTTCGTAACTGTATTGCGTAAAAATTTTAATTATTTAATGGTTGTTTATGTTGTTGTGTCAGTTTCTCTGAATAACTTCAGCGTTAATATAGTTAACTCCGGTACTAGTCGATAGACGGTTCTCCTTCTTCTTCAATATGCTCCTTATTCCTTTGTAAATACCGACTTTCGGATAGTCCGTGATCTTGAATTAACTTATTTTTAATTTTATTTATTGTTTTATTGTTTGTGCTCACTGCTTCTAAAGTTAAAAGTCAAAATTAGAAAAGTTACAAATTTTCACTGAACTCGATTTATATCTCGCACGCCATTTATGCTTCTGATATAGGTTAAACGGAGCAAAACCTCGTTCAAGTGTTCGCTTCAACGCATAATAATTAAAAGTTCTCATTTCCTGCGTCTCCTGAAATTCTTAGCCAATTTAATATACATCATACATTGTTTCAAATTGCCTTGGCTTCCGATACATCTTTATTAAATACATTATATCACTGAAAATATTTTCGTTATTATTTAATTTTATGAAATACTAAATACATAATCGGTTTCTTTAATCTATTTTGCTTATTTTGATACCAATTAATATAGTTTTACAAAGTTTTTATTTAAAAAAGTTATATTTCTTTCATTTTGGAAAAGTAGGCTTAAATTTTTCTTTCCTGTTCTCGTCCAAATATTAGCCATTTTATCTGATATAATTATTATTATATTGAATCTCAGATTGATATAATTGTTTATCTTTCCTTAATTTCTTGCAATTTTGCCCATTAATTATTGTTTTTAAATATAATTCATTTATCTATGACTCCTCCTTTGAAATTTTAGTTAATACATTTGCATTATTATTCATAATTTTACCTATCTTCTGACAATATCTTTTTAAAGTATAAATTACATTATATTACTATGTGATGGGTTTATCTTGCATAAATTTCATCAGTTTAGTTGGCTTATAGGACTAGATTTGTCAATTATAATGTAGTTTAGATTTACTATTGGGCCTAGATTTTATCTGTTGTTACCTACAAAGTTTTTAATAATACTATTAGTTATAATAAAAAGGAAAATGATGCGTGTGTGTTGTCGTGTTGTTCATGTTGTTATTTGTCGGGCGTTACACTCCGCGCACTTTCAATACTTACTGATGACTGGTTCCTCTGCGATGGTGTCGTCCTGCAAAACAACTTAAGCTACTATGTGTGTATGTGGGCGCCACTTGGAATTTTTGTTCCAAGAAATTGTTATTAAAATTAAATTTTGATTTCTTAGCAGTTAGTTTAATTCTATGAAAAAATGTGAACAAGACAGTTTGAGTTTGAAAAAATAACGTATGTTTTAGTGAATCTTAAAAATCGTCTGAAGGACTAACATTCGTATTAAATAAAATTGCAGAGTTACAAAAAATTATTATTGACAAGTTTTTTCTCCAATCAAGTATCGGCTAACAAATATTTTATTTACTCAGTTGAAAAGCATGAGTTTAGTGTATGAAAAATCTTTATACTCAGGACGTGACTCCTTTGAACTACCAAGACAGATCAATAAGATGCTTTACAAAAATTAAGTGATTTGAAGGTGTGTGACATGTGTAGTACAACTGTGTGACAAATGTTACCAGGTAAAAATGACTTTAACTTTGAACAACTCACGTTCCGATGGGTAATTATTTCTTACACTGGACACTTCTCTTGGGGACGTTTTCGATCTCGCCTCTTCGTGTTGACGTTCCTTGTGCACTGATAATTATTTGAAAGTTAAAATACGGTTTTTTAAAACTCCGCACTTTTGGAAAAAAGTTTCGCAGTGAATTTACGCTTTGAATATTGCCGGCGACAATCAGCTGTCCGGGTGGTTTCTCGATTGGCCGCCACAGCGCTTATTCTCCTCCCACAGTTGATGAATAGGCTTTGTGTACGTAACGTTATAGGGATTTTTGTCAAAGTCAGTTTGTCTTAGCGAATACCAGCAGAATTGATTCTCTATTAAAATTTTGGTCCTTTCCAGGGCCGCTGATATTCTGGCTGCGTGCGTTCTATTAGATCTGTCGTGTTGCTGCTCTATTTCAACAACATGTTGGCGTATACTCTTGTAGAGGTTAAGTCAGTCTTTTGTCATGTACGGGAAAAGCCTTTCTGCGTTCTCGTGTCGACTTCTCGTTCTTCGGTTTCGCCTCGGGTGTGATGATCAGTTTCTTGGGTGATGTGTCTCCTCTGGAATCAAAGCATAAAGTGTTTTTTGGTCGAATTTCGTCTTCCTTTTATACTCTGTAAGGCTCATTGTTTTAACTTTTGACATGAACTTCCGGTATATTTGTGTAAAAATTCCTTCTAGAACGTTCGAGAATAATCAAATGGAACATCATGGAACAAATTTGACTTCCGTAGAAGCTTTAGAACAAAAATTTCTTATTCTTCACACTAAGGATATTACAAAAATTATTCTGGTATTTGTCAAAAAATTTTACATAACTACTTACAATCTGCATGCCATTTCTATTTTTGGATTCTCTGCTTTCAACTGAATCTAATGATACTAATTACGATTGGTTTTGAACAAATTAACTCTAATAAAATAACATAAAATACAACTCTTACCTTGGAATGGTTACCATAAAAATTCAATTTTCTAATTATAAAATTGTTGTGAAGTTGTTTGGTTCCTTCTACAACATTAATACATAATATTATCATCTTTTTATAACAAAATAAATAAAGTTTAACACATATAATATATAAATAAGTTCAGTTCAGTTTTACATGGTCCATGCATATGGCCTATGTTATTGTCACTGTTTCTTTACAATAATTAGTCTTTTTTCCTTATTATATATGGGATTTTTCGAGTATACACTGAGAGTTTATTATATTGTCTATCTTTTGTGATACCTGGTTTATCCTAATACATATTATTTTTATTGTAAGCTTACTTAGCATCATATTGGTTTGCATAAGTGGTTCATTTCCTTGGTGTGACAAATTTCACTCTCATAAGTCAAATTCTTTAAGAATTAAGTTTATTTTCAACTGAGTATGTTTATTTTTATAGTACACTATAGGATTGTACCTTTTTCCTTTATTTTTGCTAATATTTTGCAATTGTTTAGTCAAATATGACTGTTTTTTGTGATGGTTCCTTGGCCACAGCCAGATATGGTATAGGTAATAGTTTCCTAACTCGACTATTAAAGTGTTTAAGTTAGTCAAATATACTAGTATAGTCACATTATATTGTATTTCAACTTTATAATACAATTTGGTTGCATTTTGTCAACATTAAATTCATAAATATTACAATATTATAGGTCTACTACATGTTTTCAGTTAATACTGTTTTTGGCTATTTTAACTGATTTTTATTCACTTTACAGCTTTCTTTATTTAAGATAAATTGTTCATCTTTGTCTACTCGACAATTACATATAGATTTTATCTCAATTCTATAATAATTAATTTTCACACAAAATCTGAGTGATTGGACTCAGCTCCTAAACATATATTTTTTGTCATAACATTTATATATTTTTTATTTTAACTTAGATCCTTTCTAATAATGTATTCAAATCATTTAATACATTTATTTTATTTACATTACATAGTATAATAATGGATCTTGTCCATTAATTCACAATAAATAGTTTTTTATACCCTATTCAGAGTTACATTACTTAATAATTAATGACCTCATTTTGGTTGTTTCTGATATTATTTGTCTCTCTTATAGTATATTATTGGTTTTACACTGTTCTTCACTTAAATAATATATATGGGGTTTGAGTCTTAGTCATAGTCTGGTCGTTTTTTCATGTTAATGATATTAATTATTAGACAATATTACACAATTTTTCGGATTACTTGGGTTCGATACTGTTCACCTCACTTTCCTCTTATGATAAATTACTATGCAAATAATTTCCTCTATGGAACGTTCTGTGACGTTACATATGCCTCTCCGTTAAAATTGATAATTTGGGAAAAACATTTCTTCAGTTTTGATGAAATTATCATTCCTATATTAACCTTTTGTTAGCTTCTTTATATTTCATTCTTTTATCTTATAATTAAATTCCTGTACTACTCCTTTAATATATTAATCCATCTCATTATTCATGTTCGTTCTTTGTCGTATCTCCTATTCCTTTCCTTTTTACCTTGATGTTAATTATTTGATCTTTGATATAACTCCCTAACAATTCCCTAACTTTTATAGCGGGTTGGAAGTCAGAGTGGCTCGCTATGGCATACATTCTCCGCCCTTCCCTAACTATAATTACTGAAATCAGAGGCAACACATCTCTGTCCAGAAAATAATAATTGCACTTTCGCAACAAATAATAATAATAAAAAAATACAATATTCAAAGATCCTAGGCTCCTACACATAAATTCCCTTTCTTAAACTCTTCTGATTATTTCTCAATTATATTAATATATCGTTCTCCGCAGGTAAAATTATCTTTTAAAATCATTCAATGTTAATAGCTATATTTATATTCATCATTACCTCCTTATGTAACACACTGTTTCCCTTTTTTTTCATTTATCATTTCCTTTTAGTATCAATTATATGACAGTATTTCTCCTCCTTAGTAATATCAATTGTTATTTGATTGTTCAATAATTCATTTAACTAATTATGTCCTTTCCTTCTTTCCTTTTTCTCCTCCTCTAAGTACGGGTAAGTTGGTAAATATACGTTGACTTGGCTATTCGAAATAAATCTATATCTTATATATATATTTTTGCCTTTGGTGTAAGGTGTCCTTCTCGTAATTTTATTTATATTAATAATCTCTCTCCTTTTCTAAGTACGGGTAAGTTGGTAAATATACGTTGATTTGTTTTTATTCATGGTACTTTCTCAATGACGCTGGATTTGACTTGGGTTTTTATTCATGGTACCTTTTCAATGACGTTTGGTTATAAGTACCCTTTACTTTGTTACAAACAGTGTCTGTTACCTCGTATGTATTGTTTTCATGGTCTTTTGTGATTGTGAAAGGTCCTGTATATAAAAGTAACAATTTTTTCGTTATGCCTTGTATAGCACTGGGCAATTCTCTATTTCTGACTAACACCTTTTCTCCTACCTTATACTTAATTGCCTTTGGCTGGGATTGAATATATTTCTTCCGTTGCTGTTCCGTTTTTTCTAACACTTTGTTATAAAATTTGGTTCCTTCAAATTGGTATTCAGTTTCGTCGGGAAAACTGAAAACTAATAATCTCCTTTATCTCTCGTGGTGGGGGTCTTTCGATCATAACTGTGTATGGTGACACCTCTATGGTATTGTGATATGAGAAATTGAGAAAATCCTCGGTTGACGCTAAGTATTCGTGCCATCTCTTCTGTTCGTTATGGCAGTATGTTCTCAACAACCGTCCTACTTCCCTCAACACTCTCTCGGCTGGGTTACTATTCGAGTGATATACGGATGTCTTATACGTTTTTATCCCGTGTTCTCTAAGGTTTTCTTTCCATAATTTTCCCTTAAACTGGGTACCGTGGTCTGTAATTATAGAATACGGTCTGCCTACCTCCATTATATACCGTTCTATTATGATGCCTATAATTTTCCTGGTCGTAGCCCTAGTTATTGGATAAAGCTTAGTATATTTGCTGAAATGGTCAAAGATAATTATGATGAATTTATATCTGTGTCTTCCACCGCTGCGTGGAAATGGTCCACAGATATCGAGAAATACCTTTTCCAATTTTTCGGTGGATGTTATGGGTATCATGACCCCTTCCTTTCTCTCGTTATTACATTTTACTTTTTGACAAATATCGCATGACTGTATCGCGTGTTGCACTTTTTTATTCATCCCTTTGATGTATGTTTGCTCTTCCAATGCATTCCTTACCTTGAGGGCACCCATGTGTCCGTACCTATCGTGATAGTCGATGATTAGTGGTCTCTCTATCCCTGGTGGAATTACTAACTTCCAATTCTCTTGGTGTGGGGTATTCCTTATAAACAAAGTATCGTCGTGTATACAGTAATATTTATTTATAATTTCATCGCCTTCCAGTACCCTTTTTCTAATATTTTCTAATTTTGGGTCGGCCTCTTGTTGTGCCTTTACATCGTTTAAAATATTTTTTAAATCTTCCCTGCTCTTAATAATATGGTATACCTTCGCTATTTGTTCCTTTTCGCCGTCAAAGGTTTGGTTTTGTAAATTGATGCGGGATAGGACGTCGGCTGCTATGTTTTGTTTGCCTGGTATATATTCCCACGTGATATTATATTCTTGTAGGGCCAAAACCCACCTCGTCAGTCTTCCGTGGTTTAGCTTACAATGCTTTAAAAATGATATTGATTTGTGGTCACTCCTAACCGTGATGGGGTACCCTAATATATACGTTCGAAATTTACCCCATGCGAAAACTACACTCAACAATTCTTTTTCAGTGGTATTGTAGTTTCGTTCGCAACTGTTCAGCACGCGGCTGGCGAAGCTAATTACTAAATGGTTTCCATCCTGATCTTCCTGATATAAGGCTGCACCTAAACTTACGTTACTGGCATCGCAATTTAGATAAAATGGTTTTGTAAAGTCGGGGTGATGTAATATAACTGCTTCTAAAAATTTTTCCTTTATTTGATTGAGCACTCCACCTTGCTCTGGTCCCCAAGTCCATTTGTCTTTAGCTGATAACTGCTTTTGGAACCTGGCAGTTAGTTCTGAATAATTGGACCGAAACTTCCTGTAATAGTTACAGATTCCTAAAAATGATTGAAGCTGTTTCCTGTTTTTTGGGGTGGGGAACTTCTGTATTGCCTCTACTTTTTCTTTGGATGGAGTAATCCCTTGCTCGGTTAGATTAAAACCTAAAAATTTCACTTCATTTGCAATAAATTGGGACTTGTCTAATTTGAGGGTGATATTATTCTCTGATAGTTTCTCTAACACCTGTTCAACCCTATTAAAATGGTCATCCCAATTCGCTGAAGTTACCAGTAAATCGTCGACATACACTGTCGTAAATTTCAGCACTTCCTGCCCCAATATTCTGTCCATTATCTTTACAAATACCGCCACTGAATTTATCAAACCAAAGGGTAATCGTTTAAACTGATAGTTTCTGCCTTCAAATATGAATGCCATATATTTCCTACTATCAGGGTGGAGTTCTACCTGCCAGTAGCCGCATACTGTATCCCATGAACTTATATACCTTGTCCCGTGAAACTTTTTCAGTATTTCTTCTATCTCCCCAGGGGATGTGCGGTCGTTAACAATCATCTTGTTAATCTCCCTAGCATCGAGACATATACGCACCTGTCCATTCTTTTTCGGCACAGCTATGATTGGGCCAGTAAAGGGCGAATGACTATATTCAATTATGTCGTCCTCTATCATCCTGTTCAATTCCTCCCTAACTTCGTTCTTTAGTGAGTAGGCGATCGGATATGAGTTTCTGTTAAATTCTACAGGTGTTTTAAATTTTATGGTGCATTGGTAATTTCTGACTTTACCTGGAGCGTTTGAGAATATATGTCTGTAATTATTATATACCGTAATCAATTGTTCCGCCTGTGCTTCGCTGATCTGACCCCTTGCTTTCGTGCTTTGGAACTCCCTTACTTCTTCTAATTTTTCTAACCACAACTCTGGGTTTTCCTCCTGATATAAGGGCATGTTTAGTGGTCGATCGGCACAATAATAATGATTCACTATAGCTTGGTAAGGTGCGTTGTTTGTACTATCTCCTTGGGTATCAATACAATTATTGGTCCAAATTCCCTCATTTCTTTTTAACGTTATAATCTTACCTTCTAAATCTATTATTTCATTATATGGCCTAAGTATATCGCAGCCTATTAGGATACTCATGGGTAAATTATTCGCCACTAATAATCCTATTGGTAACGTTACACCATTACTAGTCATCTCTAACGACACCTGTTTCTTTATCGATTTATTCTGCCTCCCCGTTGCTCCGACTAGAATAATGTTATTTATAGGCAGAGTGGGTATGGGTAAATTACTGTTTTGTTTAATTCTCTCTAACTCCACACTGTCTATGAGCGATACGTTTGATCCTGTATCAATGAGTAACGTTGCCTCTATACCATTGATATTTGCCTTGATTTGTACTATACCATTATTCCCTTTATTATGATTTTTAACTATATTGTCCCTCTCTTCTAATAATTCCTCCCTAATATCTCTAAGATAATTATTCGTTCTCAGTGTCATTGTCCTGTCTTTGTCCTGTCTATTTTTGTATTCAGTTACCCCATAATATTGGTTCAGTGAAGGGCTGTTTTCCTTTTTCACTGCCGCGTTTAGTTTAAATGAGCCCCTGTCTCATTTCCCCGGTCTCCCGGAACATTGGGTTGCTGACTTGTTTGTGGTTCCTGCCTAACCTCGGGGTTACCACTAATGGGTTGGCTATTCGTTGTATTACTCTGGTTACCTTGCGTCTGTTGTGGGTAATACATGTAAGTAGGTAAATTGGGTGGATATGGCCGTTGACTATTGGCCATTGTATAGTTTACCTGGGGTCTATACTATGATTCCTCCTATCACCTCCTCCTTGATTACCTCCGTTTCGATAATTATTTCGCTGACTATAGTTATTCCCCCTATAGTTGTTGCCGCGATAACTATTTCCTTGATTATAGTTCCTACTGTAATTATTTTCGGGGTAATTATTTCGGTTTGGTCCCGGACAGTTACGGTTATTTGGACCTTGATTGTTATTATTTCGGCTATTTGGTGGGGTGCTATTGTTCTGGCTATTCGGGTTAAAGTTATTACCGTTTCCACCTCCATTCCGGTTTGGTCCGTTATTACTGTTATTATAGTCTACTTTACGACTGGGGGGTTGGTAGTCTTGGAACCTTCCAGCGGATTCACAGTTTTCTAATAACTTAGCTAAATCGGTTATTTTACTGAGCTGTTGGTACAATTGGGCATCTTTAATACCGTAGCTATAATGTCCAGCTAACTGTCTCACCAAACATTCTTCCGGGATTGGTGGTATCAACTTTCGTGCCAAACATATCTTTCCCAGGAAATAAGACGTTGAGGATTGTCCATTGGACGCGTCGTATTTCCCGTAGAATATGTCCATTCGTACTTTGTTTTGCGCTGTTTCCGACCAATACTTCTCTTTGAATTGGCGTTTAAATTCGACTAAGTTGGTGATTTCGGGTCGTACCGCTATCCACCAGTTATCCCTCGTGTTTCGAAACGTTTCGTCTAACATTTCCCTTATTCTGTCCCACCTTGTTTCTCTGTTTCTTTCGATGAATTCTTCCATCCTCTCTAAGAATTCCATCGGGTTTCGACGATAGTTTTGGAAGTTGATTACCTCCCTGTTCTCGCTATGACACGTATGGGTATTCAATATTGGTGTGTCCCTCAGCGCTTCTAATCTTTCCTGCAGGTTTTTCTCTCTCTGATCTATTTCCTGTATGTTATTTCTATTAGTTTTTATTTGCTCGTCCAGCCTGTTACCTATGTCATACGTTCTCTGTATTCTCTCGCTAACGTCTTTCCGGACTTCTCCCACCTCCTGCGTGATTTCGTCTTGGTTTTGCCTTACCTTGTTTTCGAGAGTTCTAACATCTTGTTTGGTCTCTACGGTTCTTTCCTCTATTGTTTCAAAACGAGTATTATTTCCCTCCTGTAATCTTTCTAACTGTTTCTCCATAGTCTCGACTTTCCTGTCACTGTCGATTTTACTATCATCGATCTTATTGTTTACTGTTTCGTAATTTGTGCTAATTTCTTTTTTCAATGACTCTATACATTTTTTATTCTCCTCCTGAAATAGCTCCAGCTTTTTCCCATTGTCATTTATTTTTTCGGTTATATACTACCTTAAAGATTCTATCTTTTTGTCTAATTCCTCTTTATCTTCCTGTCTGTCTCTTCTCAGGGATTCTATACTTCATTTTATTTCCGCCCTATCTTCCTGTCTATTTTTATTATTCTCCTCCTTCAGGGATTCTATTAATGTCTCCGTTTTCTCATTACTGTCATTAGTATTTTTTTCATATTTTCGTTTATCGTTTGGAACATCATCATTATTACATTTATGTCAACGCTCCCTGTTATTTTTTCTGGTTCGGGTTTCTCTGTTTGGTCTACCATTTGTATGGGTTCTTCTCCCGTTTGTTCCTCTAATTCATCTCCCGTTTGTATTGGTCTTTCAATTTCTAGTGTGGGCGGTTCTAATTCTATTTCCTTGACTTGGACTGCCTCTCCGTCTTCCACACTTAATTCCGGTTCCACATTTTTCTTCACCTTCTTTCCTTTTGGTTACAGCATTTTGATTTGTTGGTAGTTGCCGGGCTTGTTCCTTTCCTTTCAAGCCTCACTAGTTGGGCTGCCAATTTATAATAAAAAGGAAAATGATTCGTGTGTGTTGTCGTGTTGTTCGTGTTGTTATTTGTCGGGCGTTACACTCCGCGCACTTTCAATACTTACTGATGACTGGTTCCTCTGCGATGGTGTCGTCCTGCAAAACAACTTAAGCTACTATGTGTATGTGGGCGCCACTTGGAATTTTTGTTCCAAGAAATTGTTATTAAAATTAAATTTTGATTTCTTAGCAGTTTGTTTAATTCTATGAAAAAATGTGAACAAGACAGTTTGAGTTTGAAAAAATAACGTATGTTTTAATGAATCTTAAAAATCGTCTGAAGGACTAACATTCGTATTAAATAAAATTGCAGAGTTACAAAAAATTATTATTGACAAGTTTTTTCTCCAATCAAGTATCGGCTAACAAATATTTTATTTACTCAGTTGAAAAGCATGAGTTTAGTGTATGAAAAATCTTTATACTCAGGACGTGACTCCTTTGAACTACCAAGACAGATCAATAAGATGCTTTACAAAAATTAAGTGATTTGAAGGTGTGTGACATGTGTAGTACAACTGTGTGACAAATGTTACCAGGTAAAAATGACTTTAACTTTGAACAACTCACGTTCCGATGGGTAATTATTTCTTACACTGGACACTTCTCTTGGGGACGTTTTCGATCTCACCTCTTCGTGTTGACGTTCCTTGTGCACTGATAATTATTTGAAAGTTAAAATACGGTTTTTTAAAACTCCGCACTTTTGGAAAAAAGTTTCGCAGTGAATTTACGCTTTGAATATTGCCGGCGACAATCAGCTGTCCGGGTGGTTTCTCGATTGGCCGCCACAGCGCTGATTCTCCTCCCACAGTTGATGAATAGGCTTTGTGTACGCAGCGTTATAGGGATTTTTGTCAAAGTCAGTTTGTCTTAGCGAATACCAGGAGAATTGATTCTCTATTAAAATTTTGGTTCTTCCCAGGGCCGCTGATATTCTGGCTGCGTGCGTTCTATTAGATCTGTCGTGTTGCTGCTCTATTTCAACAACATGTTGGCGTATACTCTTGTAGAGGTTAAGTCAGTCTTTTGTCATGTACGGGAAAAGCCTTTCTGCGTTCTCGTGTCGACTTCTCGTTCTTCGGTTTCGCCTCGGGTGTGATGATCAGTTTCTTGGGTGATGTGTCTCCTCTGGAATCAAAGCATAAAGTGTTTTTTGGTCGAATTTCGTCTTCCTTTTATACTCTGTAAGGCTCATTGTTTTAACTTTTGACATGAACTTCCGGTATATTTGTGTAAAAATTCCTTCTAGAACGTTCGAGAATAATCAAATGGAACATCATGGAACAAATTTGACTTCCGTAGAAGCTTTAGAACAAAAATTTCTTATTCTTCACACTAAGGATATTACAAAAATTATTCTGGTATTTGTCAAAAAATTTTACATAACTACTTACAATCTGCATGCCATTTCTATTTTTGGATTCTCTGCTTTCAACTGAATCTAATGATACTAATTACGATTGGTTTTGAACAAATTAACTCTAATAAAATAACATAAAATACAACTCTTACCTTGGAATGGTTACCATAAAAATTCAATTTTCTAATTATAAAATTGTTGTGAAGTTGTTTGGTTCCTTCTACAACATTAATACATAATATTATCATCTTTTTATAACAAAATAAATAAAGTTTAACACATATAATATATAAATAAGTTCAGTTCAGTTTTACATGGTCCATGCATATGGCCTATGTTATTGTCACTGTTTCTTTACAACAATTAGTCTTTTTTCCTTATTATATATGGGATTTTTCGAGTATTCACTGAGAGTTTATTATATTGTCTATCTTTTGTGTACCTGGTTTATCCTAATACATATTATTTTTATTGTAAGCTTACTTAGCATCATATTGGTTTGCATAAGTGGTTCATTTTCTTGGTGTGACAAATTTCACTCTCATAAGTCAAATTCTTTAAGAATTAAGTTTATTTTCAACTGAGTATGTTTGTTTTTATAGTACACTATAGGATTGTACCCTTTTCCTTTATTTTTGCTAATATTTTGCAATTGTTTAGTCAAATATGGCTGTTTTTTGTGATGGTTCCTTGGCCTCAGCCAGATATGGTATAGGTAAATAGTTTCCTAACTCGACTATTAAAGTGTTTAAGTTAGTCAAATATACTAGTATAGTCACATTATATTGTATTTCAACTTTATAATACAATTTGGTTGCATTTTGTCAACATTAAATTCATAAATATTACAATATTATAGGTCTACTACATGTTTTCAGTTAATACTGTTTTTGGCTATTTTAACTGATTTTTATTCACTTTACAGCTTTCTTTATTTAAGATAAATTGTTCATCTTTGTCTACTTGACAATTGCATATAGTTTTTATCTCAATTTGTGCCGTGTTTTGGGAAAAACGCAGCGGTGTAACTTTATATCGCGGAATAATTAAAATTTACGTATTGGACTACGCGAGGGGTGCGTAAAAGTTTACGTACGGCTGGACTTTGTCGTATGTGTTCTCTCCCTGCTGGCGACTCGTGCGCGCTCTCGGTCGGAGATTAGGTACTGTTTGTTTAATTGCCGGCTTGGGCAGTTCGACTTTGGCTCTCGGCGCATTATCATCTGGTCCCCGGCTGACAGAGTAGATGTAAAAGTTTTTTCGTCTTCCAGCTACTTCTATGGATAGGTAGAAGCCTACGTGACCTCCGGTAAGTCTATTAATATATATAAATTAATTATTCTTAAAAACAAATTGTTTTTATTTGATATTAAGGTGGATGCGTTGCGATAGATATTGCAGTGAGTCATTACCACGTGGCGGCTATCAGGTTAAAATTTGTTTCATGATGTTTAATCTCAACCCTGGTTAACCGATTAACCGATTATCATTAGCAGTAATGATATAATAAGGTGTTATATTAATGTAGTAATAATCCTACTAAAGTCACTAAATCAAGATGGGGCGTAAGTCAGTTATTTTCTGAAATCCGTGTACATCACGGACTTGTTAAAAGTTGCTAATTCCTGTAAGTGCGTCATGAAAACTTTTGCATAACTGTTAATTGAAATAATCATTATTATGGAGTGACTATATTTGGACATATTATATATTAAAATATTTAATGGGGTTATTTTGAAGCGATTTACTACATTCAATGGTGTTCTATACTTAGTGAATTTTCGGAGTTTATAAACTGGGCAGGCCATGCTATGTCAGCTGGTAAATGTGGTAGTGTGTTTTATTAACTTGCAAGTAATCCCAGATATAATTGTGCAGGGTTTCTGATGTAGACGGAAATCTGCCCCGCTCCGGAAGGACGGCCGAACAACTGCCTCAGATGCTGTAGTTTCAAACACCTTCGTCAGCTGTGTCAGCCGGAAGGATGGACTAGATACACCCAACGGAACCCTCTTAACTCCACGCTACTAACCAGGTGAAATTTAACCTTATTAAACCTAAATCTTGTGGCCGATAAACTCTTTGAGACTCTCGTGTAGACGCTCCAGTTTGGACAATTATTTACGGACAATGGGTGTCATATGTTATTTTGTAATTTGTAAGGCTTACGCCTCCTATATCAATATTATGTCTATCTCGTTCTGAGAGTGTAAACTCGGCCAGGGTCATGCACCACCTGGGTCGATGGGAGTTTCGGTAAATAGGGTCGGATCTAAATTTGTTTCTGTCTTAAGCATGCCTGGACGGATGTATCTGTCCACGTTGGGAAATTTATGTTTAATTAATCTTTTGGTTAATGAGGGCTCATGTATTTTATTATTAATTAAAGACCTGGGAGATGTTTTAAAATGTGGGCGACTCCCGTTGGAGCCGTCCACTGCAGGTCTGTATATGTCAGATTTTGCTGGATCTCGCCCGGACGCCTGACCCGGCCGGTAGTCAAGTTTTTTTATGAACACTGTAAGCTGGTTTTAGTACCTTCATGACATAGATTCCGTTTTGCAAAAATTCTGTTCCATTGTTCAGCTAATTTGTACAATTTAAATTTTGCCATAGCCAGTTAAATATTGTCACAGTTTGTATTTTACCATAGTAAATTTTGTAACGTTAATTTTTATTGCTCACTATACCAATTAATTAACCATTAAAGAACACAAGATTAATCAGTATCAGTTATCAAGATGCATGGTGGTCACGTTCCACTATTTTTACAATTTCTGTCAAGAAAATAAAAAGAGAAATACGAAATGCAGTTAGGCAACCGAGCATCCATGTTAACCTCGTGATGGCACTCTTCATCATTATCATTGACGAGATCCGGAATTGATAATTAAACCTCTGCGTGGTATTTGGGCGCAGGCTGCAATGCTTACATAGAAAATTTAGATTACTACTTATCTAATTAAAATTTTTGGGCATATCTGCTCCACTCCTTGGGATATATTAATTGAGGTTTTTGGGGTGTAGTTATTTATTAAGTGAAAATTGAGGTGGGCCGGATACTTGGTCAGAATAAGGGGGTTAAGGGTGTGTAAAAAAGGAAACTAATATACGCTGCTAACCGGGGTGAACATGTGATGTGTTACTTATCTGTAAATGTCTTTCTATGTCAATTATATGTGTGTGTGTTGTGTCTTATATGATTGTTACATTGTTATATTTGATTATGCATGTGTATATTTCTATATATTTATATCATGTTAGGAAATGTGTAATTACTTGCAGGTCGAGATTGTGTGCCATTTTACAATTGTATTATTATTATCATTTATGTGACATTCGACGATTTACTATTCAATGATTATTCAGATATTTATTATTTATTCAATATTTCTTGATGTTAATAATTTATTATTTATTGTTCAACTTTTTGGGAATGCATATATTAATGGAATTATAACAACAATTAAGGGTTTTGGAAATGAGCGATTCTGATTGTGAAATACTGAATTATCTTGCCTTAAGGGCGCATATGTTCTACAAGCAGAGCACAATAAATATTGTTGTTGTTATCTTAAGATCAGTGTTTCATTTGCAAGTCCCATCATACTGGACCTAGCACAATTTTGGCTTCTCTAGGCTCTAGCCTAGTTCTAAATAACTTGTGGCCTCTCTTTCAAAAAAAAAAAATATAAATAAATATTAAAAGGGGGAAAAAGGGAGTTGTTTTTCTATAGCTATAAGGCATGAAAGGAAAGAGGGGTTACAAATTATATAATAATTAATTTTCACACAAAATCTGAGTGATTGGACTCAGCTCCTAAACATATATTTTTTGTCATAACATTTATATATTTTTTATTTTAACTTAGATCCTTTCTAATAATGTATTCAAATCATTTAATACATTTATTTTATTTACATTACATAGTATAATAATGGATCTTGTCCATTAATTCACAATAAATAGTTTTTTATACCCTATTCAGAGTTACATTACTTAATAATTAATGACCTCATTTTGGTTGTTTCTGATATTATTTGTCTCTCTTATAGTATATTATTGGTTTTACACTGTTCTTCACTTAAATAATATATATGGGGTTTGAGTCTTAGTCATAGTCTGGTCGTTTTTTCATGTTAATGATATTAATTATTAGACAATATTACACAATTTTTCGGATTACTTGGGTTCGATACTGTTCACCTCACTTTCCTCTTATGATAAATTACTATGCAAATAATTTCCTCTATGGAACGTTCTGTGACGTTACATATGCCTCTCCGTTAAAATTGATAATTTGGGAAAAATATTTCTTCAGTTTTGATGAAATTATCATTCCTATATTAACCTTTTATTATCTTCTTTATATTTCATTCTTTTATCTTATAATTAAATTCCTGTACTACTCCTTTAATATATTAATCCATCTCATTATTCATGTTCGTTCTTTGTCGTATCTCCTATTCCTTTCCTTTTTACCTTGATGTTAATTATTTGATCTTTGATATAACTCCCTAACAATTCCCTAACTTTTATAGCGGGTTAGAAGTCAGAGTGGCTCGCTATGGCATACATTCTCCGCCCTTCCCTAACTATAATTACTGAAATCAGAGGCAACACATCTCTGTCCAGAAAATAATAATTGCACTTTCGCAACAAATAATAATAATAAAAAAATACAATATTCAAAGATCCTAGGCTCCTACACATAAATTCCCTTTCTTAAACTCTTCTGATTATTTCTCAATTATATTAATATATCGTTCTCCGCAGGTAAAATTATCTTTTAAAATCATTCAATGTTAATAGCTATATTTATATTCATCATTACCTCCTTATGTAACACACTGTTTCCCTTTTTTTTCATTTATCATTTCCTTTTAGTATCAATTATATGACAGTATTTCTCCTCCTTAGTAATATCAATTGTTATTTGATTGTTCAATAATTCATTTAACTAATTATGTCCTTTCCTTCTTTCCTTTTTCTCCTCCTCTAAGTACGGGTAAGTTGGTAAATATACGTTGACTTGGCTATTCGAAATAAATCTATATCTTATATATATATTTTTGCCTTTGGTGTAAGGTGTCCTTCTCGTAATTTTATTTATATTAATAATCTCTCTCCTTTTCTAAGTACGGGTAAGTTGGTAAATATACGTTGATTTGTTTTTATTCATGGTACTTTCTCAATGACGCTGGATTTGACTTGGGTTTTTATTCATGGTACCTTTTCAATGACGTTTGGTTATAAGTACCCTTTACTTTGTTACAAACAGTGTCTGTTACCTCGTATGTATTGTTTTCATGGTCTTTTGTGATTGTGAAAGGTCCTGTATATAAAAGTAACAATTTTTTCGTTATGCCTTGTATAGCACTGGGCAATTCTCTATTTCTGACTAACACCTTTTCTCCTACCTTATACTTAATTGCCTTTGGCTGGGATTGAATATATTTCTTCCGTTGCTGTTCCGTTTTTTCTAACACTTTGTTATAAAATTTGGTTCCTTCAAATTGGTATTCAGTTTCGTCGGGAAAACTGAAAACTAATAATCTCCTTTATCTCTCGTGGTGGGGGTCTTTCGATCATAACTGTGTATGGTGACACCTCTATGGTATTGTGATATGAGAAATTGAGAAAATCCTCGGTTGACGCTAAGTATTCGTGCCATCTCTTCTGTTCGTTATGGCAGTATGTTCTCAACAACCGTCCTACTTCCCTCAACACTCTCTCGGCTGGGTTACTATTCGAGTGATATACGGATGTCTTATACGTTTTTATCCCGTGTTCTCTAAGGTTTTCTTTCCATAATTTTCCCTTAAACTGGGTACCGTGGTCTGTAATTATAGAATACGGTCTGCCTACCTCCATTATATACCGTTCTATTATGATGCCTATAATTTTCCTGGTCGTAGCCCTAGTTATTGGATAAAGCTTAGTATATTTGCTGAAATGGTCAAAGATAATTATGATGAATTTATATCTGTGTCTTCCACCGCTGCGTGGAAATGGTCCACAGATATCGAGAAATACCTTTTCCAATTTTTCGGTGGATGTTATGGGTATCATGACCCCTTCCTTTCTCTCGTTATTACATTTTACTTTTTGACAAATATCGCATGACTGTATCGCGTGTTGCACTTTTTTATTCATCCCTTTGATGTATGTTTGCTCTTCCAATGCATTCCTTACCTTGAGGGCACCCATGTGTCCGTACCTATCGTGATAGTCGATGATTAGTGGTCTCTCTATCCCTGGTGGAATTACTAACTTCCAATTCTCTTGGTGTGGGGTATTCCTTATAAACAAAGTATCGTCGTGTATACAGTAATATTTATTTATAATTTCATCGCCTTCCAGTACCCTTTTTCTAATATTTTCTAATTTTGGGTCGGCCTCTTGTTGTGCCTTTACATCGTTTAAAATATTTTTTAAATCTTCCCTGCTCTTAATAATATGGTATACCTTCGCTATTTGTTCCTTTTCGCCGTCAAAGGTTTGGTTTTGTAAATTGATGCGGGATAGGACGTCGGCTGCTATGTTTTGTTTGCCTGGTATATATTCCCACGTGATATTATATTCTTGTAGGGCCAAAACCCACCTCGTCAGTCTTCCGTGGTTTAGCTTACAATGCTTTAAAAATGATATTGATTTGTGGTCACTCCTAACCGTGATGGGGTACCCTAATATATACGTTCGAAATTTACCCCATGCGAAAACTACACTCAACAATTCTTTTTCAGTGGTATTGTAGTTTCGTTCGCAACTGTTCAGCACGCGGCTGGCGAAGCTAATTACTAAATGGTTTCCATCCTGATCTTCCTGATATAAGGCTGCACCTAAACTTACGTTACTGGCATCGCAATTTAGATAAAATGGTTTTGTAAAGTCGGGGTGATGTAATATAACTGCTTCTAAAAATTTTTCCTTTATTTGATTGAGCACTCCACCTTGCTCTGGTCCCCAAGTCCATTTGTCTTTAGCTGATAACTGCTTTTGGAACCTGGCAGTTAGTTCTGAATAATTGGACCGAAACTTCCTGTAATAGGTACAGATTCCTAAAAATGATTGAAGCTGTTTCCTGTTTTTTGGGGTGGGGAACTTCTGTATTGCCTCTACTTTTTCTTTGGATGGAGTAATCCCTTGCTCGGTTAGATTAAAACCTAAAAATTTCACTTCATTTGCAATAAATTGGGACTTGTCTAATTTGAGGGTGATATTATTCTCTGATAGTTTCTCTAACACCTGTTCAACCCTATTACAATGGTCATCCCAATTCGCTGAAGTTACCAGTAAATCGTCGACATACACTGTCGTAAATTTCAGCACTTCCTGCCCCAATATTCTGTCCATTATCTTTACAAATACCGCCACTGAATTTATCAAACCAAAGGGTAATCGTTTAAACTGATAGTTTCTGCCTTCAAATATGAATGCCATATATTTCCTACTATCAGGGTGGAGTTCTACCTGCCAGTAGCCGCATACTGTATCCCATGAACTTATATACCTTGTCCCGTGAAACTTTTTCAGTATTTCTTCTATCTCCCCAGGGGATGTGCGGTCGTTAACAATCATCTTGTTAATCTCCCTAGCATCGAGACATATACCCACCTGTCCATTCTTTTTCGGCACAGCTATGATTGGGCCAGTAAAGGGCGAATGACTATATTCAATTATGTCGTCCTCTATCATCCTGTTCAATTCCTCCCTAACTTCGTTCTTTAGTGAGTAGGCGATCGGATATGAGTTTCTGTTAAATTCTACAGGTGTTTTAAATTTTATGGTGCATTGGTAATTTCTGACTTTACCTGGAGCGTTTGAGAATATATGTCTGTAATTATTATATACCGTAATCAATTGTTCCGCCTGTGCTTCGCTGATCTGACCCCTTGCTTTCGTACTTTGGAACTCCCTTACTTCTTCTAATTTTTCTAACCACAACTCTGGGTTTTCCTCCTGATATAAGGGCATGTTTAGTGGTCGATCGGCACAATAATAATGATTCACTATAGCTTGGTAAGGTGCGTTGTTTGTACTATCTCCTTGGGTATCAATAAAATTATTGGTCCAAATTCCCTCATTTGTTTTTAACGTTATAATCTTACCTTCTAAATCTATTATTGCATTATATGGCCTAAGTATATCGCAGCCTATTAGGATACTCATGGGTAAATTATTCGCCACTAATAATCCTATTGGTAACGTTACACCATTACTAGTCATCTCTAACGACACCTGTTTCTTTATCGATTTATTCTGCCTCCCCGTTGCTCCGACTAGAATAATGTTATTTATAGGCAGAGTGGGTATGGGTAAATTACTGTTTTGTTTAATTCTCTCTAACTCCACACTGTCTATGAGCGATACGTTTGATCCTGTATCAATGAGTAACGTTGCCTCTATACCACTGATATTTGCCTTGATTTGTACTATACCATTATTCCCTTTATTATGATTTTTAACTATATTGTCCCTCTCTTCTAATAATTCCTCCCTAATATCTCTAAGATAATTATTCGTTCTCAGTGTCATTGTCCTGTCTTTGTCCTGTCTATTTTTGTATTCAGTTACCCCATAATATTGGTTCAGTGAAGGGCTGTTTTCCTTTTTCACTGCCGCGTTTAGTTTAAATGAGCCCCTGTCTCATTTCCCCGGTCTCCCGGAACATTGGGTTGCTGACTTGTTTGTGGTTCCTGCCTAACCTCGGGGTTACCACTAATGGGTTGGCTATTCGTTGTATTACTCTGGTTACCTTGCGTCTGTTGTGGGTAATTCATGTAAGTAGGTAAATTGGGTGGATATGGCCGTTGACTATTGGCCATTGTATAGTTTACCTGGGGTCTATACTCTGATTCCTCCTATCACCTCCTCCTTGATTACCTCCGTTTCGATAATTATTTCGCTGACTATAGTTATTCCCCCTATAGTTGTTGCCGCGATAACTATTTCCTTGATTATAGTTCCTACTGTAATTATTTTCGGGGTAATTATTTCGGTTTGGTCCCGGATAGTTACGGTTATTTGGACCTTGATTGTTATTATTTCGGCTATTTGGTGGGGTGCTATTGTTCTGGCTATTCGGGTTAAAGTTATTACCTTTTCCACCTCCATTCCGGTTTGGTCCATTATTACTGTTATTATAGTCTACTTTACGACTGGGGGGTTGGTAGTCTTGGAACCTTCCAGCGGATTCACAGTTTTCTAATAACTTAGCTAAATCGGTTATTTTACTGAGCTGTTGGTACAATTGGGCATCTTTAATACCGTAGCTATAATGTCCAGCTAACTGTCTCACCAAACATTCTTCCGGGATTGGCGGTATCAACTTTCGTGCCAAACATATCTTTCCCAGGAAATAAGACGTTGGGGATTGTCCATTGGACGCGTCGTATTTCCCGTAGAATATGTCCATTCGTACTTTGTTTTGCGCTGTTTCCGACCAATACTTCTCTTTGAATTGGCGTTTAAATTCGACTAAGTTGGTGATTTCGGGTCGTACCGCTATCCACCAGTTATCCCTCGTGTTTCGAAACGTTTCGTCTAACATTTCCCTTATTCTGTCCCACCTTGTTTCTCTGTTTCTTTCGATGAATTCTTCCATCCTCTCTAAGAATTCCATCTTGTTTCGACGATAGTTTTGGAAGTTGATTACCTCCCTGTTCTCGCTATGACACGTATGGGTATTCAATATTGGTGTGTCCCTCAGCGCTTCTAATCTTTCCTGCAGGTTTTTCTCTCTCTATCTATTTCCTGTATGTTATTTCTATTAGTTTTTATTTGCTCGTCCAGCCTGTTAGCTATGTCATACGTTCTCTGTATTCTCTCGCTAACGTCTTTCCGGACTTCTCCCACCTCCTGCATGATTTCGTCTTGGTTTTGCCTTACCTTGTTTTCGAGAGTTCTAACATCTTGTTTGGTCTCTACGGTTCTTTCCTCTATTGTTTCAAAACGAGTATTATTTCCCTCCTGTAATCTTTCTAACTGTTTCTCCATAGTCTCGACCTTCCTGTCACTGTCGATTTTACTATCATCGATCTTATTGTTTACTGTTTCGTAATTTGTGCTAATTTCTTTTTTCAATGACTCTATACATTTTTTATTCTCCTCCTGAAATAGCTCCAGCTTTTTCCCATTGTCATTTATTTTTTCGGTTATATACTACCTTAAAGATTCTATCTTTTTGTCTAATTCCTCTTTATCTTCCTGTCTGTCTCTTCTCAGGGATTCTATACTTCATTTTATTTCCGCCCTATCTTCCTGTCTATTTTTATTATTCTCCTCCTTCAGGGATTCTATTAATGTCTCCGTTTTCTCATTACTGTCATTAGTATTTTTTTCATATTTTCGTTTATCGTTTGGAACATCATCATTATTACATTTATGTCAACGCTCCCTGTTATTTTTTCTGGTTCGGGTTTCTCTGTTTGGTCTACCATTTGTATGGGTTCTTCTCCCGTTTGTTTCTCTAATTCATCTCCCGTTTGTATTGGTCTTTCAATTTCTAGTGTGGGCGGTTCTAATTCTATTTCCTCGACTTGGACTGCCTCTCCGTCTTCCACACTTAATTCCGGTTCCACATTTTTCTTCACCTTCTTTCCTTTTGGTTGCAGCATTTTGATTTGTTGGTAGTTGCCGGGCTTATTCCTTTCCTTTCAAGCCTCACTAGTTGGGCTGCCAATTTATAATAAAAAGGAAAATGATGCGTGCGTGTTGTCGTGTTGTTCGTGTTGTTATTTGTCGGGCGTTACACTCCGCGCACTTTCAATACTTACTGATGACTGGTTCCTCTGCGATGGTGTCGTCCTGCAAAACAACTTAAGCTACTATGTGTATGTGGGCGCCACTTGGAATTTTTGTTCCAAGAAATTGTTATTAAAATTAAATTTTGATTTCTTAGCAGTTAGTTTAATTCTATGAAAAAATGTGAACAAGACAGTTTGAGTTTGAAAAAATAACGTATGTTTTAGTGAATCTTAAAAATCGTCTGAAGGACTAACATTCGTATTAAATAAAATTGCAGAGTTACAAAAAATTATTATTGACAAGTTTTTTCTCCAATCAAGTATCGGCTAACAAATATTTTATTTACTCAGTTGAAAAGCATGAGTTTAGTGTATGAAAAATCTTTATACTCAGGACGTGACTCCTTTGAACTAACAAGACAGATCAATAAGATGCTTTACAAAAATTAAGTGATTTGAAGGTGTGTGACATGTGTAGTACAACTGTGTGACAAATGTTACCAGGTAAAAATGACTTTAACTTTGAACTACTCACGTTCCGATGGGTAATTATTTCTTACACTGGACACTTCTCTTGGGGACGTTTTCGATCTCGCCTCTTCGTGTTGACGTTCCTTGTGCACTGATAATTATTTGAAAGTTAAAATACGGTTTTTTAAAACTCCGCACTTTTGGAAAAAAGTTTCGCAGTGAATTTACGCTTTGAATATTGCCGGCGACAATCAGCTGTCCGGGTGGTTTCTCGATTGGCCGCCACAGCGCTTATTCTCCTCCCACAGTTGATGAATAGGCTTTGTGTACGTAACGTTATAGGGATTTTTGTCAAAGTCAGTTTGTCTTAGCGAATACCAGCAGAATTGATTCTCTATTAAAATTTTGGTCCTTTCCAGGGCCGCTGATATTCTGGCTGCGTGCGTTCTATTAGATCTGTCGTGTTGCTGCTCTATTTCAACAACATGTTGGCGTATACTCTTGTAGAGGTTAAGTCAGTCTTTTGTCATGTACGGGAAAAGCTTTTCTGCGTTCTCGTGTCGACTTCTCGTTCTTCGGTTTCGCCTCGGGTGTGATGATCAGTTTCTTGGGTGATGTGTCTCCTCTGGAATCAAAGCATAAAGTGTTTTTTGGTCGAATTTCGTCTTCCTTTTATACTCTGTAAGGCTCATTGTTTTAACTTTTGACATGAACTTCCGGTATATTTGTGTAAAAATTCCTTCTAGAACGTTCGAGAATAATCAAATGGAACATCATGGAACAAATTTGACTTCCGTAGAAGCTTTAGAACAAAAATTTCTTATTCTTCACACTAAGGATATTACAAAAATTATTCTGGTATTTGTCAAAAAATTTTACATAACTACTTACAATCTACATGCCATTTCTATTTTTGGATTCTGTGCTTTCAACTGAATCTAATGATACTAATTACGATTGGTTTTGAACAAATTAACTCTAATAAAATAACATAAAATACAACTCTTACCTTGGAATGGTTACCATAAAAATTCAATTTTCTAATTATACAATTGTTGTGAAGTTGTTTGGTTCCTTCTACAACATTAATACATAATATTATCATCTTTGTATAACAAAATAAATAAAGTTTAACACATATAATATATAAATAAGTTCAGTTCAGTTTTACATGGTCCATGCATATGGCCTATGTTATTGTCACTGTTTCTTTACAATAATTAGTCTTTTTTCCTTATTATATATGGGATTTTTCGAGTATACACTGAGAGTTTATTATATTGTCTATCTTTTGTGATACCTGGTTTATCCTGATACATATTATTTTTTTGTAAGCTTACTTAGCATCATATTGGTTTGCATAAGTGGTTCATTTTCTTGGTGTGACAAATTTCACTCTCATAAGTCAAATTCTTTAAGAATTAAGTTTATTTTCAATTGAGTATGTTTGTTTTTATAGTACACTATAGGATTGTACCCTTTTCCTTTATTTTTGCTAATATTTTGCAATTGTTTAGTCAAATATGACTGTTTTTTGTGATGGTTCCTTGGCCTCAGCCAGATATGGTATAGGTAAATAGTTTCCTAACTCGACTATTAAAGTGTTTAAGTTAGTCAAATATACTAGTATAGTCAAATTATATTGTATTTCAACTTTATAATACAATTTGGTTGCATTTTGTCAACATTAAATTCATAAATATTACAATATTTTAGGTCTACTACATGTTTTCAGTTAATACTGTTTTTGGCTATTTTAACTGATTTTTATTCACTTTACAGCTTTCTTTATTTATGATAAATTGTTCATATTTCTCTACTTCACAATTACATATAGTTTTTATCTCAATTCTATAATAATTAATTTTCACACAAAATCTGAGTGATTGGACTCAGCTCCTAAACATATATTTTTGTCATAACATTTATATATTTTTTATTTTAACTTAGATCCTTTCTAATAATGTATTCAAATCATTTAATACATTTATTTTATTTACATTACATAGTATAATAATGGATCTTGTCCATTAATTCACAATAAATAGTTTTTTATACCCTATTCAGAGTTACATTACTTAATAATTAATGACCTCATTTTGGTTGTTTCTGATATTATTTGTCTCTCTTATAGTATAGTATTGGTTTTACACTGTTCTTCACTTAAATAATATATATGGGGTTTGAGTCTTAGTCATAGTCTGGTCGTTTTTTCATGTTAATGATATTAATTATTAGACAATATTACTCAATTTTTCGGATTACTTGGGTTCGATACTGTTCACCTCACTTTCCTCTTATGATAAATTACTATGCAAATAATTTCCTTTATGGAACGTTCTGTGACGTTACATAGTTTATACCCTTTTCTGACCTTCTATTCTAATATAATATTCTTTAATAATTCCTTCTTTTACTACAATAACATTTAGTATTGACTTTAAACAATTAAAACGTAACAATTATTTGACATTAAATATGGTATTTAAATTCATACCCTTTTTTGTATTGATTACTTACAGTAACTCCTAAAAACATTTTATTATGTAAGAATGGTATCCACATTCAGACATTGCATTCCTAATTCAAACTATTAAACATAATAACATTTTATAAATATAAGAATTAATCTCTATTTCCAAACCTTATGCATAGAGTTTATTTATGGTAATTGGAACCTAACATCTCTGTTCCATTAATTTTTAACACTTTCTTAAAACTATTTGGGTACAGTCTTATCTGTTTTTCTCACTTTATGGATTAACTCCCAGCTCTCTATTTATATTATTCACTCCATTGAATGTTATTACATAAATAGTGGCATTTTATTAGAAAGAGTAGTCATTGCTCTTTCACCATACTATTTTATTAAATAGCACTCATGATACTATATTAAAACTCTTAAAGTTATTTAAAGGTACAGTATTTAATGTACTTTCTCAGTTTATTTATTATAATATAATAACTTGCACTTGTCCCCTATTATTTCTTGATACTATCACTAGTGATTTTCATAGTTTTATAATATCAAATTGTTTAATCATGGGGGAACTGTTAAGATTTGTCTTTATTAATTATACAATAACTTTCTTGGGTGCACTTCTACTTAGCACTTTAAACACTTTTATTTTTATTTATTTTACATGAGTTTCTGGTTTTTTGGGGTGTTATACTTTCAATAGTGACATTTACTTTCTTTTGGGGTTTTTGTTTTCTCCCTATTGGGTTTCTTTTGGGTATTGGTCGTATTCTACTTCCTCTATTACATGTTGTCTTCAAACTTGTCCCTGTTCATTAGGTATATTGGTTTGTTCTGGATATCTTCCTTCTTCATTCTTGGCTTCTTCAGTACCATTTTGTTATTATTATTTTTCTTTGTTCTGGGTCTCTTCCCTTTTCGTTCTTGGTTTCTTCATTATTATTTATTCTTGTTTATTCTGGTTCGTTTATTTGGTCTGGGTATCTTCCTTACCTACTCTATCCTACCTGGGTATTAGTCTTATTTTAATTTTAGTTTTTTGGGGTTTTATTTTGTTGTACATTTATTTTTGTTGCAGAGTTTTTTCTTTATATTTACTTTTTCTTGTTATGGTGGTAATTTATTGTGATTTTTATTTGGTTCTCATTTGGATTTTTCTGGATATTCCATATAATTGATTTTTACTAATGATCATATGGTAATCTATTTAAGTGGATTATCTTATGTGGATCCCAGAAATATGTTTTAAGAATTTATTTTTTTAATCGTTTTTAAGGTTTTTTTACATTTTCAGTTGGTTTTGCGTATATCTTGAAAAAAGCATTTTGCGAGAAATATCAGAGGTCCGTAACTAAGATGTCAATATGTTCTTTATTTTGAGGAGTTATTTCCTTCCGTTTATCCTTCTTGTATAATAAGAGCAGAAAAAAGTTACAAAATTTTACGCATAAATGCATGTTTAACTTAAACCATAAATGCACATATTTCAGGGCTCGACATGAAAAAGTAAAATCTAAAATAGTAATTTGTCTTTCTTTTCTACTTTCTTATATCAATATTTCTTGAAAAAATTAAAGGAAATTTGGAGAGAAATAGGATCTTTGCGCACGAAATCAGGCTGATGCAACCTATAAGAGGGCTGTAAAAGAGAAAATGTTTTATGCTGAATTGTGTTTGTGTGTGTGTGTGTGTGTGTGTGTGTGTGTGTGTGTGTGTGTGTGTGTGTGTGTGTGTGTGTGTCACATTACTTTGAAGAAATATTAACAATTTTGCTACAATCGGGTTTCGTTTTACATAAACACAGGTTTAAGACTGACACGTAGATGAGTGTTTGAAAATAAAAAGGCGGATTAGTGTTTCTGTTGCGAAAATTGGATTTAGTTTTGAGTTTTGTTTTGTCAAATAAGAAGTTATTCTCATTTTTAGACATATGACTTTTAAATAGGGTAATAGTTTTTTGCATTTCGTAAAATGTGCTTTATTTAAAAATCTTACTTAATTTACATTTTACTTTAATTTTCCTTAAATTATACAGGGAAGAGGGACAAATGAGAGGGAGAGAGAGAGAGATACCGAGAGAGAGAGTGTGAGAGAGAGAGAGAGAGTGAATGAAGAGAGATAATGAGAGGGAGAGAGAGAGAGTGTGAGAGCGAAGGGTGGAAGAGTGAGAGAGCGAAGAAGGGAGACAGTGAGTGAGATGTAGAAGAGAGAGAGAGTGAGAGAGAGTGAGTGGGGTGATAGTGAGTGATAGATCGATTTCAGGTTAGAGTGAGAGGCTGTGAGGACTGGCGGGGGGAGCATGGGTGAAAGAGAACGGTGATTGTGGACACATACATAAATTACATTATTCTATAGTACTCTTGACTATATTTTACAATATGATTACAATTACCGTATTATCCAAGTTTACCTGTTAGTAAAATTTACCAGAAACTTTTGTTTGTAACCTTTGTCAACTATCTGATTTAAGTCGTAATGTTTTACAATATTGTGTAAATTGTATGTTTTTAAATTATGATTGTTTGCTAACACCAGTAGGGAGTGAAACATGGTAAAAATAACTTTTAATAATTACGTAGTGAACATCCCCTAATCTGTTTTAGTTATAGGTAATATATTACTTTGCTATATGTTGACTGTTGTAGGTATAAACAATTTATGTACCAATCTACTGTAATATCCAATTGTTGGTTACTGTTTGTTTAATTAATTAAAATAACATTATATTTAGTAATTTAAATTGTAATACTGTATAAATTAAGTTCTCTCATACTATAATTTGCTCGCTTTCTTAAAGATAATTTGAAGATGTAAACAAACTATCATAAGTCTTCACATAAAAAATGATACATACATACGCACGCACACACTCACATCACCAACACGTTTACCCAAATATTTAATTGTGTCGTTATGTTTGATATTTCTATTGTATTTCATACACAGGTCCTGAAGATGACAATAAATATTGTCGAAACGTCGACGCAAAATAACTAAAGTTGTATTATTGACCGATCCTCACTAACCATCCACTAAAACATTCACTGATTAACGGTCACTAAAAATTTAAGGACTTAAATTATACATTATTTACTATAATATTATAACTGAACAAATCTAATATACTTGAATTATTTTTTTATTTTGAAAAATTACTATTAAAATTTATTGACGTGTTGTTAAATTGTCTCAAGTTTCTTGGAGTTATTTCAAAATAAAATTATTATTTTTTCATGTAAAATTATAAGTACAACTGTGTAACTCATGTTTCACAATTTAGATTGTGTTACACATCGAGATTAAATGTATCTCTTATAATACTATAAATCAAGCGTTCAGTCTCTGATGATGCAGAACAAAACGTATGTGGACTTTTTACACTTTCCTACAAACATAATTTTTTTTATAGTATTCCTAATACACTCACATTCGCGCGCTCGATCTTCGAAAAGCTTTTTAATAAAACTGATTTTCAAAACCAAGCACTTTTTCGAACCGTTGGCAAAAAAATATCTAATTTGTATATTAGAAGAATAAAAATAAAACAGCTTTTAGCAAATTTAATAAAATTTTGATTTTTTACAAAGGATGTTTTACATTGCACAGCAGTATCAAGTAGGCTAAATAGCTGATGAAATGGAAAGAAATGCCATAAACTGAAGGTTTTAAAAAGTTCTTTCTCCGAAAATTTTCGTTCGAATTGAACGTGTCTTGCTTATTTTATGAGGAATGTTCTTTTTTCAGAAGCGCAAAAATTCCAGATAACAGGTTAAAACAGTGTTCTCCAATTCTCAAAGTTTTTGCAAGGTTAGGAGATTTTCTGGACAATATTTGTGTGTAAGACAACTGCATATGTCCATAACACACTATTTGTGATGTTTGCCAGTAGAAATTATCTTTAGCGGATTTTCACTTCGCTTGACTCTCTAAAGACAGTTATTTCAATTGGGCTGTTGTCAGTTGACAGGTAAAAACAAACCAAGGAAGTGTGACAGTTTATACAATAATGGTAAAACACATTATAACGTAAGGAAGAGAAATGTAACTTCCTAAAGGAAGGTGAGATTAAGACTGAAATTAGGCCTAACCTATAAATCTGTTAGTGAATGTTTATAGGCGTGACGTCACGCACTGTACGCTACATACACATGGTACGAATGATTGACTTCTTTTAGGGCAGATAATAGAAAAGAGAGTGTTCTATCATATCATGGTAAAATCATATCGTGGTATGATAACAAGTACCGCTTCATTCGACCAATTAAGATAAAGCTGTACAATCTAAATAATACTGAATACATTTGCAAAGTGAAAGGATAAGCTCTCCGTAACATGATGGTGAACTAAAAATTAAAGTTTTAGTAGCAAAATGAGAAAGAAATATAGAGAGGAAGAGTGAGTGAGTAAGAAAGAGTGGCCAGAAATACAATGACAATTAATAATGTGAATGTAAGTGCTAGGGGACGGAGCAAAGCATCATTATATATTCATTCAGTTCTTGTAATATTCACTTATTTCTTGTTTTTGCAAAAACAGAAATAAAGAAGAAATAATAGCAACAATAATAGCGGTATTAGTAGTATAGCAGTGTAGGAGAAAAGACAAGAATTTCTGTACGAACAACTCACACAAGAGCGCCTGACAACTCCACGGTACACCACAGGACAGTGCCGACTGTTGTGTCCAGCCTGCTAGATAATAAGATGAAGAAAAAGAAGAAAAATAAAATTTAATAGCAACATGCGCAACAGAACTACTGCAAAATATCGTAAATATCATCAGAAGCGGTGTGTCGGGTAAGCACAACAACAATAACACTGCAGCGCACACACTCACACTCTGTTCCGTTATTGACTATCGTATTTATAATTGCTTAACGTGCGATAATTACCCCTGTCTATCATCATGTTCTCGCCGTGATTTCTGCTACTCTTTTCGTCTTGAGCTGAGCTTTCATATCCTGTCATCATCACGATGTATTCCAGGAAGTGTTCCCAGTCTACAGTATTCCTTATTTTTTGTTCCTGAACATTTTGTCTTTAAGAAGAATTTTCCTAATATCTTGGTATCCCCACACTATATTTGTTACAAACGTAACTGTTTATTTCCCATTTTAATGAAAATCTTGTCTTTCGTATTTTCCTTCTCTTAATATTTTCATTAAGCAATTCATACTTTTTGCACGGTCTTGGTGATAATCTATTTACTTTCCACTTTTAACAAGACAACTATATTTTACTTAGTAAAATAATAAAATATTTACTGAAGAAAAAAACAGTAATTTAAGTAGACTATACTTTTATATAAAGACCTCGAGCAGCTATAGGGCTCATAACCTTGGAGAAAGTGGATTATTTTTAATGCGGAGAGGGTGAATGAATGTATGGAGTCTAGAAAAGTAGAACCTGCATGAGACAAAAGAAAGTAAAATAAAGAAAAATAAAATGAAGAGCAGGCTCTAGCTGAACCTACGTTGAATTTGATAAAATTAAACAATTCATCAAATATTTAAACAGAATAAAATTTTAAGAGAAGGAAACAAATACGGAGCGCTTTACCTGTGTTAAAAGGCAACAGCCTGGATATTGGGATTCTGGCTTCTCATCATCAACTCGCTACAACTCACAAAGTAAACGATGTGTTTGGTTTCTAGTGCACTGCATTTATCTATGAATGCACAGGAGCAGGTGTCGAATCGTAGAGAAAAGAACGTAAAGGAAGTCACATTCGTAAAACGGAAAACACGAAAATACGAATGGCTGGGGAAGTCTATAAGACATACGCATATAATATTATCCACTTGAAAATCAATACTCGTACATACAAGACACTGAATTAGAACTGTAAGTAACAAACATTCACCTCGTGAATATTATTGCTGAATTATTTTGCTAGAAACAAAAGTAAAATATATTTGAAGATGACACTACTCTGCGTGAATGTAACATTGGTCGGGTAATGTAAAAAAAATGGTACAAAACCAAAAGGTTTTCGGTACAAAATGTACGAAAAATTTGCAGAAACCAATTATGGTATCCAAATATTGTAAAAATGAGGTTTTTTTCATTTTCTACGTGGAATCCACGTCTAATTTAGCTGCGTACGCGGAAATAAGTTATTGACGTTGTTAGGTTAACATACAAATTAATATTACACAGGGAAACCAATATGCTTTTAAAATAATACTCGCTTTTTGTGAAATCCACGAAAAAAACAACTCGAAGCAAGGCGAGTGCCTTACACCTGTTTCTATACATGTCTCCCTTTTTTGTGACAGAACTCGTTCTCCACTAGTACTCGTTGTCTTTTAATAATACTCAGTTTCTGTGCATATCACAGAAAAAGCAACTAACTTGAAGTAAGACGGGGTGGCCGAAGGGAGGCGCTCTAATAGGAGCCCTTGCCTATTACTATACATGTCTCCCTTTTTGTGGCAGGACTCGTTTTCAACTAATACTCGTTTTTTTGTGAAGATCAGTAGAAAAGCAACCAGCTCAAAGCAGCATTGTGTTTCAATGCTGTTTTGCTATAAGTGATGATACTTTTTTTTGCAACTTGAAATAAAAAGTGGGTATTTTGTGTAAGTTTTGTGGCAGCTAGAGCTGAGGTTGACTGCCAACTATTACCTAAAAAAGTTACACTTAAAATGTACGAAGTATGAAGGTTTGTCAAAAAACAACAAAAGTCATTGAAATGACGTTTCTCGATAATGAACGGCAAAAGAGACAGAAAGAAAAGTGCCTCAGTGATGATGAGCGCCCGTAATACGTATTTATTCTCAAAAGCACGGCCAATGATTGCAGACTATGATTTGTGTATTGCACGTGTATGTGTTTGTTGGTGTCGGCGTTGTAACTAATACGACTCACATAAAGCTAATGAAGTCCTACATACGTATGTACGGAATGTTTAGGCCTATTCCTACTTGAACTCCAGCTGCCAATAATTCAGCAGCATTAATGATTGTTTCCTCAGCAGTCAAGAACAAAATTTTATTATGAAGCCTAGGTTCCACGATGTGACGAGATGACTGTTAGATATCATTCCTACACTAATGCCATCCCAGTTCATTAGTGTAAATTCATTAAAGTAATTCATTTTCCTAGCACTTTTCTTACTTTCTTACCTATCACATTGCTTTCAAATATGATTTTGATGAACTGAGTGTGTCTTACAAATTATTATTCCTAATATTCGTTTTCTTATAACGTCCTTTCCTTTTTGAATCTTCTCAATGACCGTTTATTAAAACTGACTAACACATTAATCTTATATATATATATATATATATATATATATATATATATATATATATTCCGTAACAGTACATAGCTAACATTAACAATAGATCAATAACGTCATAGGATAGCTGTTGATATGTTCATCAAAACGCCATTTAATATTTTTTTTTGCTTCCTTTGTGCAATATGTGCAAAATTATTAAACCGTCGTTAGGTCGCATTACTTTTCGTGATTAATCAGATACACCATAGCAGTGAGACAGGTACAGCAGAGCGAGGGACAAATCTAGCTGTCCCTGTGGCGCGTACACACCTGCATTATTGTTCCCACGGCCGCTCGGGGGTCAGCTGATGACCCCCAGCATACATCCTAATTACCGAGTGCACACCAAATAGCACCACCACCGTCCATTATCATACGCACGCGGCCACATATACATATACACACAAACACAGATTTCATCAAAATACTGAAATAAATATTAAATTAACCGGTGGTAAACTTAATGAGAGTTTATTCCTTGGGTTTGTGTCTGTTGCACAGATACACAGATGTATGTAGTGAGTAACGTTAGTGCTGTATGACCAGAGATGGCATCTGTGGTAAGAGAAATTTATTATTTGATGCATCTACGAATTTCATATCTGATACAAAGGAACACTGTCTTGCTGTTTTCATGATTAAAGAAAATAAGTACGTATGGTTCCAGAGGGGGAGGAGGAGTGGATAGATGAATAACTAGGTTCAGAGAGAACGCGAGAGGGAAAGAGACAGAGAGATGGTGGATAAGTGGAGAGATAGTCAGAGGTGAAGAAGGAATATTTAGATAGAGCGAGAGGGGGCAGCTATTCAGATGACGCAGATAAGCAGATATATAAAGATAAAATAATACTTTTCTAAGTAGACATCTTTCAATCAAGTTAGACCCATAATGTATCCATATTTTACTACAAACACGTGGATATTGTACTTCATATAAACACAAACACGTGAATTAAAGAAAAAACTATAATTACTGTTGGTGGTACGTCCAGTGTCAAGTAGGCCTACTATTATTATTTTTTGTTTTGTTTATGCTGTTGTTATTGCAATTTTATTTGGTTTAATTGTGTTAGTGGCTTATGGTGTAAATGCTATTGCGTGTTATTTTGTAGTATGTTAATTGGTAATTGATTTTATGATCTTCGAATTTCTAAAAGATATACTTTTTAAATGTTTATTTTGATTACTAATTATGGGTTTTTTCCATTTTTCGTATCATTATAATTTGCATACAAAATTAAAGGTGTATATAAAACGCTATGATACAAATAACCTGAGAAAATTTTGAGCACGTGAGAGGACTTTGGCTTTTTTGAGAGAGGACGACTTCGCTTCAGCTTCTTGAACAGGAAGGACCTCCTCTCTGGACCAGCTCTTCACTGGACATTTTCGGAAGCAATTTCGCTGTGCTACAGCTGCTGCCCTGCTGCCTTCGTTTGAAGAGGACAGCAACACTACATCTACTGCCCTGCTTGCTGTGAATTCATCAGGCCCAAAGAAGACAGAAGACAACCACTGGCTGGTGAACTGAGTAGCCAGCACAAGAACAGCTGAGTCGTCGGACGTTCTAAGGGCCACCAGCCAAACCGGCCCTTCTCAGAACCAACATCTCGCCTGTTGAAGATGAGGAAGCATAGCCTGCCAGAGCTCTATTTGCGCAGCGCATCTTGCTCGCTGACGCTCAGGCTCTTAGGTAGCGCTGCCCCGGACGATCCTTGCGAGCCCCCACCAGTGGTAAGCGAGCTCGGATATCGCCGGGGTAAAGAGGCCAGTGGACACCTCTCTTGGTAAGGAGAGGTATCTAACGAAGGCGGTCATTAGCCCAGCTTTAGTAGACAGCCTGAGCGCTCCAGCTCCCCTACTCGAGGTCCGACTCGGGCCGGACCCTAGGTCCCTGGTTACCGCCGGAAGCGCCTGGCTGCCTCTGGTCGGCGAACCTTCCGCTCGTTGATGGACATGCCCGGTACGGGCGAGTCAACGAGCACGCAGTCGCTCGCCACTGCCCTGCCCCACTCGAGCGACTCGCCGAGATCTCCGCTCATGCCTGTGGACCAAGCTGATCCCCCGATGGTTCCGCTGCCCGGTGACGAGACCGACGCTTTCGTGGCGGTTGGGCCACGGGGGCGCCCGGTTAAGAAACCAAGGCGGAACCGGTCCTCCTCTACCTCTTCCTCGGCGTCCCCCATGGAAGTTGTCCCCGTCGATGGCGAATCCGGCACTGCTCGCATCCCGCCCGTGTTCGTTCATGGCGTGAACAACGTCACCGGTTCTTACCGGCGACTGATAGTGGCTCCCGGACTTTCGCCGGCCAACGTTGACTTGAAGCTCCTTGGGGGCGATACAGTCAAGATCGTTGTCCGAGGTCTGGACGTGTACCGCAGTGTCATGGCGTACGTCGAATCCGCCAACATGCAGTTCCACACCTTCTCCCCAAGCACGTGAAGCCTCTGTGCTCAGAGGCTTAGATGTGGACTTTCCTCTCGAGGAAATCCTCGATGAGCTGCGCGAGCTGGGCTATCCGGTTCGCTCGGTGCATCGAGTATTTGCTTCAGCCGGAACAAAGCGTCCAATTCCCCTGGTCTGCATCATGGCAGAGAACAGCGAGGCAGGCGCAAGCCTACTCTCTCTAACGCGGCTTTTTGGATTTCGCGTTAAAGTGGAAAGAAGCCGCGCTCCCGGGGCTCTGCCCCAGTGCTACAGGTGTCAACGCTTCGGGCACCACTCAGAGACTTGTTCAAACGCTCCTGCATGCGTAAGGTGCTCTTTACCTCACGCCAGTAAACATTACGATGCACCTGCTTTCAAAAGGTGCATCAACTGTGGCGGAAGTCACCCCGCCAACTACCGGGCCTGCCCGGTGTTTCAGCGGGAGCTCGAGCGGCGAAAGCCGAAAGGGCGCCTGCCACCACCGAGGCATCCGGAAGCTGGTTCTAGACCTGCAACCGAGCAGCCAGGCCCTTCGCCTCCTGCTACGGCTGCCGTGTCTTTCGCCACAGTTGCAAACAAGCAACAAAAACGTAACAAAGCCCCGAAGCAAGCACCTGTGGTACAGGCAACCCCTACTCAGGCTCCATCCCAGGCCCCTGTTCCACCTCAGGCGGAAAAGCGCCGAAACCTTGCGACATCTCAAAAAAGTGAGACAGACCAACCTACAGAAAACATCTCGGTTGTGGAGCCTGAGACAACTCAACCCTCCCCAACACCGGAGAATCCTGACACTGTTTTAGAAGCAGCCTTGCCTGACCTCCCGCCCCCGCGGTTTCCTAATGCAGGCAAAAAGAAGCGGCATCGTAAGCCCCGTGGCGCTCACTCCCGGGCTCCTGCCAACCCAGCCGCACAGTCCAGACACCCTGCGCATCGCATTAAGACCGACGAAATCGCATATGTCGATTTCCTAGCACCTCCGCTAGAGGCGCTACACCTGGCCCTAAAACACCCTTGGCTTCCACCAATCCCCCGATTGATAAGACTCGGCGCTCTTACGAGCAAACAGTCTCCGGGCACTCTGCCTCAAAAGCCGTACCTGACGACTACCAGGTCGTCAAAGACTTCCTTGCGGAATTCGACCTCCGCAAAGTTGCCCAGACCTTCAGGTCCATCCGCTCCCGCTTGGAGACTGCTGATATAACCGAGAGGTTCATGCTCTTGGTGGAAGCCGCCACTTATGTAGGAATTCTATGAGTCGGGTCCTCAAACGGGACCTCTCCATTCTTTCCTGGAACGCCAACGGGTTGGCTAACAAGATCCAGGAACTCCAAGAATTACTGGCCCGACTCAAACCCGATGTAGTACTTCTCAATGAGACCCACTTGACCCCTGCGAATCGGTTACGACTGGCCAACTATGTGTGCTATCGAAACGACAGACCGGGCACTGCTGGTGGCGGTACTGCCGTCGCGGTGAGGCTCAGTCTAGAGCATCACCGAGTCGTCTTGCCTGCAACGACTCACCTGGACGTTACCGCTGTGGAGATGTTGAACACTCTAGGCGGTGTACTCTTGGTAGCGGCGTATAAACCGCCGCAAAAAGAGCTCCTTCACTTTTGCTGTCGCGTTCGATGCACACAAGAGGGTCATCATGGCCGGCGACCTGAATTGTAAGAATCGCGATTGGAACAGTCGCTTGACTGCCCCAAACGGGAAGCGCTTACGCAGGTTTGCAGATTCACGCAGGGTGACAGTGATTGGGCCCGCCTAACCTACGTTCTACCCCTCACAACTCCGGCTCCCGATGTCTTGGCCATAGCGGTGATCCAAGGAATTGACTGCCCGGTCGATGTGTCCGCGCTAACGGAACTATCATTCGATCATCTCCCCATCTTGATACACGTCGCTACCCAGCACGTCGTACGCAGAGATGTCAGGAAGGTGGTAGAATGGGACCGCTATGGCCCGGCGTTAAGTCGCCGATTGCCAGAGGCGGGACCACTCGAAACCGTCCGCCAAGTCGACGAGGCAGTTGCCACGTTTGACGAGGCTGTCGTATCTGCGATCGACGCGTCTTCCAGGATGAAGCCTGGCGTCACGCCCCACTGGCAGCGGATCCCAGAGGTGACGAGTTCTCTCGCTTGCGAGAGAAATCGCCTCCGGAGACGCTGGCAGCGGACCCGTGATCCGGCCGACAAGGCAGCGTACAACCGGGCGACCGGCATTTTACGTCGTGAAATGCATGTCTACCGGAGACGCTGTTGGGAACTCGCCGTGGCCCAAGCAGGGGACGGATCGAACGAAAGTAGCCCTTACCGGATACCTTCGGCGTTGGTAGGGAAGAGGCGCCGACCTCGTATCCCAGCTATTGCTGGAACTTTCGGTCAAATCCTGGCTCGCCCGGAGGCGAAGGCCGAGTAGTTGGGCGCGTGTTTCGAGCGACAGTTCGCTCCTAACCCGCCCATGGACTGGGACTTCGATGAAGAAGTCGAGAACGAAGTGGAAGACTTTCTGTCTCTTCCGATCACTGCGGAGCCCGAACCCATTACTAGGGAAGAGGTCACAGATCGGCTCGTTGAACTCGTACCGTGAAAAGCTCCTGGCCCGGACGGCGACTCGATCGCCGCTCTAACTCGACTCCCGGAGCAAGGAGTAATTTTCTTGGTTGCGCTGTTCAACGCGTGTCTAAGACTGGCCTATTTTCCCCATAAATGACGTAAGGCGACGGTCATAGTAATCCCGAAGCAGGGAAAGGATGCTTCCCATCCCGGCAACCTCCGGCCCCGGCAGCCTCCGGACAGTTAGTTCACTGTCAGCCATGTCAAAGGTTCTCGAACGTCTTGTACAACGGAGAGTTCTAGACCATCTACGAAACTTAGATGTACTGGTCCCCGAACAGTTCGGTTTCCGTGTGGAGCATTCCACCACTCATCAGCTGATGAGACTGGTGGAATACATCACGGGCGCCGGCTGTCGGAAAGAGCAGACTGTCGCCTATTTCCTAGATGTGGAGAAGGCCTTTGATAGTGTCTGGCATGACGGGCTCTTGTTCAAGCTCCGGGAAATCCAGCTCCCAGATTGCTACCTTCGCTTGATTACTAGCTTTCTGACGGAGAGGACTTTCTGCGTGAGAATAGATGACCATGTCTCTTCCGAGAGACGCATTACAGCCGGGGTACCTCAAGGTAGCGTGCTAGGGCCTCTTCTGTTCTCCGTGTACGTCAACGACGCACCCAGAGAGCCTGGAGTCCAGATGGCCCTGTTTGCCGACGACACGGCGGTCTATACCGCCGATCGGAACGCTGACAGGGCTATCCCACGACTCCAGCGCGCACTCGATGCGTATTCGACGTGGACGGAAAGCTGGAAAGTTTCCGTCAACGAAACCAAGAGCTGCGCGGTGCTATTCTCAAAGCGCCGGAAAGAACCAGTAGAACGTACTTGCCCTGGTCGAGAGAGGTTAAATACCTCGGTGTCCACCTTGATCGTCGGCTCACCTGGCGTGCCCACGCTGAGACGATGCGAAAGAGAGCGTCCGCTCGTCTCGCGCAACTGTTTCCGATACTTGTCAACAAGGCTATGACCCGCAAGCTGGGTAAGCTGATCGTCAACGCGTATCTGTTGCCGATCATTACCTACGCTATTCCCGTCTGGGGTTACCTCGCAACCGTTCATAAAAGAAAGTTGCAAAGCGTTCTCGATAGGGGTCTTCGGCTAGCGGCCAAAGCCCCCTATCGGTTTTCTTCTCGACTTTTGAGAAGAGGACTCGGTGTCCGCTCCTTGGAAGACACCGCAAGGCGACTTGCACGTAAATTTTACGTCCGAGCTGCGAGGACCCAGACAAACCCTCTCATAGCTGGCTTTGGCAAGTACCGAACACGTCCATGTGATTCATGGAAACGGCCTCGACTAATACTGTACTAGTCGACCTAGTACGAGCATGTCGTTGTAGCGACCACTAAATAATTAATTAATATTCCATCTGGACAGGATCACTAGGCAGGAGCCCCTACCGGAGGCTCGGTACTAGGAAACCATTGGGTCGTCTCACGACGCGCAACCCAACAGCTCTGACAGTCGAGTCGAGTCGATTTTGAGCACTCTTCATCGCCACGCCATCGGACGCACTTCATCTCCTCTCCTCTCTCGGACGACATCGGCGCGGAGTCAGCCGGAAGTAACGGCCGAAGAATAGTACCGGTGTTCTTGCGTCTTCGCCCTCCAGTTCCGCGCCAGCGATAGGACGTCGCTGGGCCGGCAGCCGACTCTACAACCGATGCCGAAAGAAGAGGAGGACTGCAGTGCGCTACGAACAGCGGGCGCGGCCGCCGAACATCTCAGCGCGGCACGACCAACATCAGCCTTCTCGCCACACGGTCCTTTTTAGGGCCACCAAAAATAGTAGAGTGTACGATTGGCGCCATTTGTCATGCGGCAAGTCTTTTGTCCGGTGACAAACCCTTACAGAGAAAACATGTTACATCTACTAGGAAACCTTCCTATACCTTTTAACTGAACTGTTAAGTTTACATTTACTTACGTTTTACGGTTTCAAGAGTTGTTTACATTTCTAGGAGGAAAAGATGCATATCGTAACTAGGCAGGAGCACTACAACTCAGAAGCTGTCGTTTCCTTCACTGTGAGCATTACAGTTTTTGACCATTTCTCATGCAGGTTCGCTATTCATTTCACTATGCAGTTTTTTAGAATCATAATTTACGAACTACGTACTTCGATTTTCTACTACATGATTTCCCGCTTTCCATCTGCTTTCACCGGTAACTGTTTCTGTTCGTAATTGCGTAGGTTCATGATGGATCAGTTAGTCATATAAATTAAGTCACATCATCATCATCGTCGTCGTCGTCATCATCACCACCACCACCACCATCAACGTCGTCGTCGTCGTCATAATCATCATCATCACCTGTCTTTTGATACTAGCTCTATCGTGACTTAACATTTAACTAATGTCTATTAGCCTTGTTGCATTGACGTACATTTCTTGTGACAACTCATCTTGAATTAATTGGCCCCTTGGCGATCAAATGGAATGTAGAGTTCATGCATCCGTCTCGACACTAACTCCAGTCGGTCGGTTAAGCAAAAATAGGGTAGTTTTGTTGCGATAGTACGGACACGATTGACTGACTTGACCGCGAGGCAGACTTTGACTGATCGGCACGTCAGTGTCCAGCCTCATCGCCCCACCTAACAGACCTTCAATATTTCGAATAAAATTCCTCAATATCTGTTGCCTCACATAGACTTTCACAATTTAAAAAAATGTTGACGTCCAATTTTGGCTTTAGTGTCCGTAAAGTTGAAAATTTCAAAGGAAATATTACACTTGAATTTTTGTAAAAATTCTTTTTACTCTCATAACTGAATTTCTCAAATTTTTGCCACAATTTTTACTCAGCTTTTAGGCCCTGGTGTCCCAGAATTTTTAAAATTTCTAAAATAATTTTATACACTATGTTCAAATTTTGGCTAAAATTTTATTTAATTTTATATTCCATACGGATATTTACGATGTTTTTTTTTCAAAATTGTTACCCCTTACATTTTTGACTCCCACTCCTCTATTTTTGGCATGTCTATAAAAAAAACTGAGAATAAAAGTGTGCGTGTAACAGTATGGACACGCATGCTGAGTTTTACAAAAATCGCTCGATTCATTCAAAAGTAATTGTTAGGCGTTCCTCCAACAGATAGATAGACGGGCAAACGCCAAATGGTCGAACGGCTTCCCTCATTCAATTAATTTTAAATTCAAAGGTGTTTTTTTGTTATTTTTTTCTACGTATAGGAAACTGTATGTTAATATATGTATACATAGTTTATACATAAGTGATAAACTTTCTTTTTTGTGAGACAAAGACTGTACTATTTGAAACAAGGACCACTGGGAATACATTCAAGGCTTCCGAGTCACGATATAAATGAGAGTGCAACGTACTGACGTTGTAACGCCAAAACTGAAAATTTTTTTTGTATAAAAGAAAGATGACACAAGAGGCAGCTGTTGATTTGACAATGACGAATGAAAGGACATTACCAGATGCAGTTAGGACAAAAGGAGCGTAAAATCCTTTAGCTACGGCCGAGCATGGTTCTGGAAAGGCCATAAATCCGAGATAGCAGATGGTCACCTAAAGAAATTAAGGGGTGTCGAGCTGTAAACTAAGAAAACAAAGACATCAGAGTCACGGGAGTATTACTGAGAAAGTTATCGTCGCGGGAAGCAGATAGGCCTACAGAATAACGAAAAACAGGCCACACCACATGTATGAACCCATCAACGACGCAACGAGACACTGTTCTCAATGAAAGGAAGAGATCGACCAGATGTATTACGAACAAAGGACATATCCGGTGAGATACGGGTACAATGGGTGAACCAATTAACAAAGACGGCGGGGAGCGAAGTGAAGTGAGAGGTTTCTAGCTAAGACAGAGAAACAGTAGCAGAGGTGACGTTACTTAGAAACGACCACACCAAGCGCGTGTGAACTAACAAGGACGCAGATGGACAGAATAAGACAATGCAGAAATTGGTCACGCTTGTGAGCAGCAGAAGTCAGCAGGTGCATGACAAGGGAAGACTGGGAAATTTATAGCGACGTTAAGTGTACTTGTTAAGCAGATGCAGCTGTGACAATTAGAGAAATTTGTCTGAAAGGAACAGAAGAACAAATGTCAGGATGATTGACATGCGTGAAATCTGACTACCGCCAGGGACGAAGGGTGTATCCAAAAAGGAAGGCGATGGGGTAGGAAATGAAATATCCTATCAGAAGCCAGAGCTCAACGGAGGCGGGTTTTTAATAGCAATTTTCTAAGAAAGTATAGAAAGAAAACGAATGGGAATTTGGAAAATTATCAAGTGAGGGAAAATAGGAGGGTATTCCCGTGGAAGAGACAAACGATAACCAATGGGAAGGGACCGATGGGCGAAGAGAATCTAGAGTGGGAATTCGGTGGATTGAGTACATAAAATAAGCCGAGAACGCAAACAGGATTCTAAGATAAATTTTCGAGAGTGAGAGAGAGTCAGAAGTCTACGGATTTCCACAACAATCCATTAGTTAACCCAACTGCTCTTCCCTAGTGAGTGGGGTCCATGTCCTGAAGTTGTCACCTGTGTTTAAGCAATACACAGAGTTGATTCGCCCTGTGTTTCTGTCTTCTGTATTAATTTATAAGAAGGGCATTTCAGAAAGGCGTGGTTATGCGAAACATCTGAAAGGAGGTATAAAACGGTTATATGAAAATACGGAGGTAGTCACCAATTCTGGAAAAACAGAACAAGACCAATTAAAAAAGATGTAGTACCGTATAGTAAATTATCGGAGTGACGATCAGAAGTGTTGATGAAGAATGATATAAGTTTCTTAAAAGCGTAACTTAACAGTTAGGAGTCGTGACGGAAGTTCAGAATTCGTTGATAGTGAAAGTCCGCGAATTAACTGAAAACGTACTAAGATCCGAGATGTATAAATGATTGTGAAGCAGTGTCACTTATACGTTATTTCATAAAACAAAGTTGACAACAACGTATGCAAATACGATCGAGATTAACAAGTGCGAACTAAGAATATAGTAGAACATAACTTATAAAATGAATAAGATCTCAATATGTGTCTATAACAGTCTTGTGAAAACCGTAAATTGAATTTCAAAAAATCTAACACTATAACTGGTTACCTGTCAGTATTCTATTGCAATATCGGAAGATGCCGGGGTGTGATATTCTAAGTGAAATGTGTGTACAAGGATAAATCACGAGATGAGATACGTACCTTCAATGACATCATCAATCGAAGGAGTGAGCGATGAACTCTACGCAGATCAGACGCCGTAGAAAGGAATAACTTACCAAAAGTAAAATTTTATGTATTAATTAATACTTAACAAACACCTGTCTGTCCTATTAAAAGGACGATCAGAAGTGTTGACGAAGAATGATATAAGTTTCTTAAAAGCGTAACTTAACAGTTAGGAGTTGTGACGGAAGTTCAGAATTCGTTGATAGTGAAAGTCCGCGAATTAACTGAAAACGTACTAAGATCCGAGATGTATAAATGATTGTGAAGCAGTGTCACTTATACGTTATTTCATAAAACAAAGTTGACAAAAGTTAACGTTGAAACTCAAATTAAAACCTTGAATAGAGCTCGTAAGATGAATTGCTATTGAAGTAGAGGATATTTAATATTTCGAATGAGTATAATATGTTAAATAAGAACTAGTATGAAAATAATAAATGCCTCAAGTATACTGAAATTTGTGTATGCGTTTATTTATTTAATACGTACCTGAGATAAGGAACAAATATCATTATTTGACAGAATGACATAGTATGCATAATCATCAAGCATATGTAAACAAATAAAATTATTTGGAGCTTCAGTAGAATTCATGTTAACATTAATTACCGTTGCTGGATATAAATCCTATAATTTATTAACTAACATTGTCTTAACATCATATTTTACACACAAACAAGTGACTCATTAACACCCAGTAAAGATAATGTTGTATTAGTATAGTGATAATTAAAAAGAGCGGAAATTAACATTGTAACGTACTGTATACTTTATGCTATGATAAGATAAACGATGACAAAATATTCAAGAGCATACATACCGGTAGGAAGTTTGTTTAAAATCTCATTGAAATAAAACTAATTTGGCTGGGAACATTTAGTCGAGAACGATACCTAGGTATTCTATAATTATTTATAAGCCTTATTTTAGTATTCGAAAATGGCTTATAAATAGGGCTGCATTTAGTAATTATGAAATTTTGTTAAAATTTTTGAAAGCTATGGGGGGCTTTATCTTCTGACCCTCTACCCTCTCGTAGTTACTTCACTCAATCCAATAATCCTCGGATTGTGGTTTCACGTTGACGATATCTGTATAAAAATCTTTGTATGCATCTGTGTGAAGGTAAACAATATATTCATTGGAATGGGTATATTTAATTATTTTTTTAGGCAAGGGTTTACAGGATCCAGTAGGCCTATGCCACGTTTCCCATTTCCAGTATGCCACCTGTCCTTACCTTCTGATATACGACGTGTCATAGCCACGTTTACTGTTGGTCCTCGTGTCCGCTGTCCTTCCTCTTCTTTGACGTTCATCTGTGATCTACAGTTAGGACCGTACAATTAGGACAGTTAAGCACCCATTTGCCATCTGTCCAGTATGATTTTCAAGTACCGATTTGTAACCACAGTAACCTGTCATCTCGTATTCTGTTTGAGATATTATGTTCTATTTTAATTTTAACTTTGCCTTTGGCTTCGGGATGCTGTCAAGTCTTGATAGGTTACAGGTATTCAGAATACAATTTCATGCATTGTATATACTATATCCTCTACTAAGAATCAGTACGTTCTTTTTTTTATATAGTTTCTTATCATCTTGTTCCACCAAGTACTATTTAATCTTGTTATACCTTTCCGACCCTGGTTAGTTTTGTGTTTTAAAATTTTTTAATATTTTAGCCTTTTTAAAGTTTGATTTATTATATATTATTATATGTAACAAATATCTAATGTATTTTCGGCTTGTTATAACTTGTTCTTTCAAATCTAAACTTTTGCCTTCCTCTCCAGGAAGTACGAGGCATCGCGTCGACTATCAGACTTGGTGTTTTGCATTTTGTAGCCTAGTCCCTCGTAGCAAACGAAACAGTTTATTTGAGAAGCGCTAGTGGTAGCAATATAAATATCAGTTCGAATTAAAAAATTTACGTGAAGAAAATTATTAGTGTGACGACGGGAGAGTTGAGTGTAATTTGAGCCTTCCGTACCGATTGGCGACGAAGTGGTGTTTGCTGCGGAGGGAACAAAGGGCGAAAATGTGGGAATAACAGTGACACGAATAATAATAAGAATAATGGAACAAAAGTTATAGTTAATTAATAACAGGACAAGGCATTTGAAGTGATTCAAACCATAAACGCTACGGTGCTACGACACGATGACGCGTCGACCGGCAGATAGCTGAGATCATTATGCAAATGAGAGAGAGAGAGAGAGAGAGAGAGAGAGAGAGTGAGAGCTGGGTGATTAGCACAGCTGGAGTAGCGGCCGGGACAATCTGTATTACGGTTTTATTATTGTACCGACTACAACTTCTGCGCTGTGCCGTACAATGGGAAAATAATATCATTCATTGCTGTTACAACTAAGCAGACACTACAACACAGTTATGCATTATTTTATTCGTGTTTTAGCGGAGTATTAAAAAGGTAGAAATTACACTGAAGAGTACTGCTGGGTGCTCTGAGTATGTACATGTATATATTGAGGCGAACTCTCTCTTCCTTCACTCCAAGAACTAAGTGTCTTCTAACAGGTATCCCGCTGTGAAAATTTCTTTCTAGTCCTTGTTTGTTGGCGATGGTTTGTGCGCGAGCGCGCTCGTGTGTGAAATGAGAGGAAAGGTTTCTCCGTATTTGTCCGCATCACAGGTTTGCATGGGACTATGAATAATTATGATATGTAAACCACAGGATTCATTAAAAATACATTTATTATGTGTATAATAACAATGCAAGAAATGTAGTTAAAAGAAGGAGAACAGTGAGAGGCAAAGAGAGAGAGAGAGAGAGAGAGAGAGAGAGAGAGAGAGAGAGAGAGAGGAAGGCCAAATGAATGTGCAGCTGATGGTATATTAGACGCTCGGTCCTTTACATTCTTCTACCCTTACATGTGTACTTTCTGTAATTTATTGTTACTTTATTTTAAGAGCATTATCTAAACTGCCAAGTTTCTTGAAAGCAGTTTTTCGAGTACATAGTTTTTCTTTTCATAATCAGATTGTTTTCTATTAATATCCTATTTTGCTGACTCACGTGAAAGTAAAAGCCTCATACGTACTGATAGTATGACAAGAGAAACTATCGATAATGTATTGATTGGATAGACAAAATGAATAACAAAACGACGTTTCCGCAGATCAAATGTACGAAATTGATGCCAACAGCTATGCGGTTGTAACGGAATTGGATTACCAGAGTGTAAGACTTAGCACCGATAGTATGACAAGAGAAACTATCGATAATGTATTCATTGCATAGATAAAATGAATAACAAAACGACGTTTTCGCAGATCAAATGTACGAAATTGACGCCAACAGCTATGCGGTTGGAACGGAATTGGATTACCTGAGTTTAAGACTTAGCACCGATACAAAACGAAGGTTCATATTGGAAATATTATTAGCATCATACTAAAGTTGAGTGACACCTCCCATGGGATGGAATAGATAGCCTGTGTTAACCCAAGTTAATCGCACTGTGTTGACACCGCACAAATTAGAGTGGACAGACAAGATGTTCTGTTATAGCTGGAGAAAGCATGTAGTCTTAACAAGTGTAAGTTAAGGAAGTAAATGGTAACTGCGATTCGATCCCGTTCCTGTATCCGGGATTCGGTGCAATGTGTATCGACGCCTCACAATAATCGCTTACGTTTTTCCACGAAAACGTTTATATACATCGTTTTCCTTCAAAATAGACATTACTGCCGATCGTTACCAGTAGTAGGCCTACTAATTTTCTCGTTCTGCATGTTCAGCTTTTTCCTTTCGGCATTTTCTATGCACGTGTCTTCCTTTGTCATCAGTTATCTTCAGTTAAGTTGTTTTTTTTTTAATTTTAAAATGATCTCTTCGACTCATGTTAACACTTTGCCTTAATGTTTTGCTGCTTACTATTTTGATTATATAATCTTCCCTCCTTCTAAAAGCCGTTTCCGCTCTTGTGTCAGTTTTATCGGTTATATGAGGCGTCTGTATATATTTACTTTACTTTCTTTTTTCATTAGAAATGTTTATAGAGTGTAACAGACCAGTGGATATGGGGGCTTGGATACTAACCTCGAGGAATTCTAAGAGGTGTTTTCCGCCCCCCCCCGCGTTCGACTCAACCTGTGGAACTGAGTACCTGGGATAAGATTCTGGCCACACTACCTTGCTTGTGCACCGAACTATACGGCAGTGTACCGTGCCTAACTACTAAACTACTTCGGGGATACAAAAAAAGCTATTATTATGGTGTAATGAAATATTTATTTTACTGCCGTATTTATGCAACCTGCTTTTTTATTAACCTTGATTATTTGTTCTGTACCCGCTTCTGTTACAAGGTGCTACTAATTAATTACATTTATTAATTTCCTTTTTTAACTATTTACGCCATTATTTATTATTTTATTTTTATAACGTACACCGAATTGATTTTAATGTCATTGCCAATGGATTTGAGTTTTATTTATTGTTCAGCACATTACAGCCTTTTCTGTATAAAATGTCGTCTGAAATATTATGTGTCATAAAGCATTCTAATTGTCACATATCATCCACATGCCACAATTTCTGAACACTCGTTACATACTATTTGAGACTGCACACTTTTCAAACTTTTATCCATTTAACAGCAGTGAACGAATGTATGAAGTTCCCTTTTGTACATCCTTTTAAACGCGGATCGCAGCTTAAAAAGTAACCTTTTGGTTTATGTGCCGCTACATTACGTTGTTGGTGCGTCTTTAATTGCATTTCATTTGAGTCAAAACCATGACCATGCTTTCAGACGCAAACTATCGCGTGAATTATCGCACAGCAAGTCGTTCCACCTTAAGTAGATGTACGAAGGGGCGAGTGCGCGCGAAAGTGTATGCACATACACCACAGACTTGTTATCTGGTCATTTCATACAGAGTTGTTATCGGCGCGACTACACGAGCCGTACAGCCCACCCACCGAGTCACACTACACCTTCTACGTTGTATACTGTAGCAATCATATAAACAAGGAAAAGGAAATTCACTTTTTCTTCTTCTTCCACTCTGCTGCGCCAGTATCGTTAGCAGACTACATATTTATTTCCTGTGTCCACATATTCGTCATATGAAGAAACTATTTACATAGATTTACACTCTGGTCTCGATTATTCATTACTAATCGAGGGCCAGTTTTAGTTTATCCCTATGAATTACAACCGGCCCATTCACGGGTCAGACCACTACGCGTAGCCTTACTTCTTAATCACAACTATCATCTTCAATGTTTTTGTAAACAGTTTTTCATTACTATACAGTAGCTAATAACACCATAAACCTGTAGAACGTATACTTACGCGTTTAACGCGTTACCCGTATAACGTGTGTTGTGCGTCCGAGCGCGCTAGTGTGTCCGTGGGCGTGCGCGTAGTGTGCGAGCTACATATAATTACGTTTAATGTCAGTACAGACTACCTTCAGCTCCTCTCCACAAAGAATCGCAACTAGAAAAAAGAGAACTGTATTTATAATTAACTGTAGGCCTATATTATCTTAAACACAAATTGAATGTTAATCAAGTGATGGCGAAAATGGGAATCATGCATCTAGAACAAATACGTTTGGACGGGACGTTTGGTTCACGTGGTGACTAAAGGACCAGAAGAAGGGATAAAGAAAGATAAAATTTGATCTGCAAACGTGCAATATAGAAAATGATACGAGAAAGAATATATTAAGAGAGGAGAACGTGGTTGGAGGGTCTCTTCAAACGTATTACTGCTAATCAAAGACAAAACATTATTCACGAGCTGAGTACCTCATGGTAGCGTCTTAGGTACCCTGTTTTTTGTGTACGTCAATGATGTGCCTGAAATCCGATTGGCCATGTTCAGTGACGACACGGCAGTGTATGCTATCGATCGTTGTGCTTTAATGGCCGTTATCTGGCTCCAGGAACAGCTGGACGCATACGTTGATGGAGGGTTTCCACTATCGCAGCCAAGAGCACAGTTGTTTCTCCAGACGCGTAAAGCTACCTCTCAGACTCTACATAAACGATACTGGACTCCCTTGGTATTCTGGTGTGAAGTATCTAGGGCTGCACGTTGAAGGGTCTCAATCCGAGGACGCAATCCGAACAAGTAGTCCCCAAAACAGCCATTCGTTATAACAACTCCGACCCATGCTTTTCAACAATGCAATCTCCCCGTCCCCTAGGCAGAGTCATCATGACCACGTATGTGAAACGTATGGTTACTTTTGCGATCCGAGTACGGGGTACTTGGCAAAGGCTCCAATCTCTCATGGACCGAGGTTCACGCCTAGGCCTGTAGAGGCCACTACCTTGCTTCGAACAGACTATCCTAGGTTTCCGTTCCCTAAACGCCAGCATACGGAAACTTTCCAGAAAATTCTACCGCCGCTGTGCCCGTTTCCACGGGAACCCACGTATCAGCGCCCTCGCTTAACTACCATCTGTGTTGGTAAGTCCATCCTCGCTGACCCTGAATTAGAAAATGTCTATTTGAAACCCCCTGCCTGGTAGCAAGCCATACTTAAAATTCATCAGTTATTCTTGTCCTAGCGGCGGGAGCTCATCGGAAGCTCGGGAGTGACTTGCCCGAGCTTCCGAATGTGTAACTAACTGGCATTACTAACTTATCCAGTGACAAACACTACAGACTGTTACAGATTGAAGACCCCTAGCTCGCTATCGCACATATAGCGATTAAATCTCCTGAAATAAGGAAATACGTAAGGAAATATTACGCGCGAAGCTGATTATTAAACATCTCACGAAGTATATGGTAATAGAGGTAAGTTTGTTATTATTCTGCTTAATTTTACCTGTGGTGTATTATAAACAACACGACGAGGCAAACAGAACTGCAGACCTAATGCCATAACTTTTATCCCGTTGTTTTGTCTGTGCATGCGAAAAAATATGAACGGAGCGCGCGCGCGTGTTTGTTGTATGTATTGAGAAACAGAGAGGGAAAAGAGAAACATGAAGAAACTAATAAACGCATTCGCAGTGTGGAACATAGTGTATTGTGTATGTATTAAATACGTTATATCATTCTGCTTTAATGGATAAATAAAGCATAAAACGGAATTTAAAATATTACATTATATAATCCTGACGGCGGTGGCATACAGAAAAGTAAATAAATAACTGTAAATGCGTCGAGGAAATATTTAGTTACATTTAGTACCATGTGTATAATGAACACATCGTAAACAATGAGGACAATAATAAACTATCGACACAAATAACGGAGGAAACACACACACACACACACACACACACACACACACCATACTGACGCGCGATAATCATTATTTTAAGCAAAAGGTTCTAATTACTCCAAACGTGTTTAATCAGAAAATTAAAAAATAAATTAAATTCACAACCACCAAGTAGAAGCTGAAAAGATGACAATGAAGAAATTACTCAAAATGACTTTATTTAGAATAATTTTAAACGGTAAAGGTAAGAGACTATGCAGTAACGTCTACATGGAATTCAACACCATAGTTAGAGAGGGTTTAGGCCTGTACGTAAGTGGTGCGTAGTGTTTCAGTGTTTCACCTTTATCAATTGCAGCTGACAATATTACGCCTATACATTTTGAGAATGGCGATTATAATGCTTTCTTCATGCCAATTTTAATGTCTTATAATTTAGAATAATATAAGTAAATACGTATAGACAGTTAACATTTAGTAATATAGGCCTATATTTTATTAAGAAAATAATGTAGCGAGAGAATTGTAGAATATAAAATGTTGTGTTGGTAACGCAGCACAGGAAGCTCTTGGGAAAAAGAATAAGTTCAGGAGTAGAAAGGGGCTAAGAATTTGGAACGATGACATAGAACATGAAATGAAAGAGAAACAAAAAGCCTATAGTCAATGGCTACAAAAAAGGGTAGATGAATCCAAGCATAGGTATACAGAAGAAACAAGGAATAAAGCAGAACGGTTATAACAAAGGCAGACCAAGAATTATGGAATAGATTCATAAGTGAAATAGAACATGATGTACATGGTCGACAAATGTTTGCATACAAAATATTAAAACATTTGACTCAAGCTGAGAAACATATGGCAACAATAAGTGTAAAGACAGGTGGATAGAACACTATAGACAGCTGTGGTTCTGAAAGGCGAGCAGACTTCACCAGTTAAAGACAATACTTGGAAACTCAATGGTGTTGATCTAATAACAATGGATGAACTGGTGTTTGCTCTAAAAGTGACAAAAATTAGAATCGCAACAGGTCCTGATGGGACTTCAATATGGAACTTCTAAAATATGGTGGCACACTCTTGCTTTGGAGACTATCGAATTTACTAAATGAATGTTGGCAAACTAGTCAAATTCCAGAATCATGGAACACATGGGAGGTTATTTCCCTGTTTAAGAAAGGGGATCGTAGTAAATGTAAAAATTATAGAGGGATAAGTCTGCTTAATGTTGGGTATAAAATATATGCTAGGATTGTAAATAAACGCCTTAAGATAATAACTGAAGCTTTGATAGGCCAAATTGGATTTAGGGCTGGAGGTCAACAATACATAATGTATTTACCTTGCAACAGACTTTTTAGAAAAGGAGAGAATTTAACCTCCAGACCCATGTTTCATTTATTGATTTTGATAAAGCTTTCCCGATCGAGTGAACAGGAATAAATTAGGTCTCTTATGGAATGTTGCGGCTATCCACATCATTTGAAAAATGTGATTAGGTGTGGTTAGGTTACCTTAATTGCAGTCTAAAATAATAGCAAATACTGGGAAGACAAAGACTGAAGAAGTTTTAATAAATAAAGGAGTAAGGCAGAGATGTAGTATTTCGCCTACGCTTTTTAATATATATATATATATATATATATATATATATATTGACGACATCATCCAATCATGGAGACGAGATATTGCCTCAGAATTCAGCTTAACCAGAACACAAGTTTGGATATTTTATTGCATGCAGTCTCAATACTGTTACCACATTACAGAACTGTAATTAGTGTCTTGTATTTTGTTTTCCACTGTACCTACGACGATCAGTTAGACCGTCGTAACAATACAGAACACAGAGGATGAGTTGCAGTATTCTTTACATCGTTTAAATCATATTTGTAAACAATATGATTTTCAAATATCTAAGCAGAAAACAAAAACCATGGCTTTTTGAGGCAAGTTTTCAGTTAGATCAAAAATTGTTCTTGAGAGAATAGTTTTGGAACAAGTCTCTGAGTTCAATTACCTGGGTTGCACTATCAGTATTGGGAACGACACAGGCCGAGATATTACTACATAAATATGTTGTGTGGCGTCATACATAGAACGCTGAGCAAAAAGACAGATGACAAATGAAAGAGACGAGGTTTTTATTTTATAAAACAATGGCAGTGCCTGTTTTACTATATGGATGTGAAATATGGGTCGTTACAAACGAGATTAAAAACTAGATTCAAACTTCAGAAAGGTTGCACAAGACAGGATCGTTTGCGCAATGAGGATATTAGAGAAGAGCTACAAGTATTCTCCATAAATGATAAAATCCAGACTTATCGCAGGAAATGGTTACAGCATCTGGACAGAATGGAGGATGGACGACTTCCTAAGGTTGCGTTTCGATATATACCCTTTGGTACAAGAGCTGTAGGAAGACCGAGAGCGAGATGGAGAGATGCTCTGTGAAGACGGAACAAGGAAAGTGCTTACTCCGTGAGGTGCAGAAGAAGAAGAAGATATTTTATTAATTATTATTAATATTGTTGGTATAGAGTGTTTTTATTATGTGGTGTTATTTTACCACATAATAAACAAATTGATTTGAATCAATTTGGCGAATGTTCGTATTGTTTACTAGTGGAAGACATTTCTGGGTTACGTTGCACGTCGTTTAAAGGACTTTTAGGGTAGGACTATTTTTACTGTGGTAAGACTTTCGATTATCGTGTATGTCGTTAGTCACTATTTAATATTATTTTTGTTTTGTAGGTAGCTCTTGATTGTTTCTTGCAGGACTTCTATATAATATGTATGTTTTAAAATAATAAATACTGCAGCAGGACTGTCATACTGCGTTGATGGTCTGTTATATTATTATCGTTTTATTTTTACCTGACGTACTTTTCACTGAATAAATCTGTATCATCAGTGATTTCTACACATCGTTTGATACATAGAAACCACTGATGATACAGATTTATTATGTACAACGTGTGTCAGGTAACAATACAACGGTAATAATAGCAACTATATAATAATAATACAAATACACTTGCAGCAGTATTTATTATTTTAAAACATTTATCTTAATATTATTTACACAAATAAAATGTTGGAAACTTTCGATTGTCTTAATCAGCGATATACTGAATTCAAACACAATTTATACGTATTTCATAATATCATAATTTCAATTTGAGTATTTCTGAAAACAAATGCTGTAAGACATATTATATTTTATGAATGTTCCGTAATTTATTAGGTTTGTTCAATTGAATTGTAATGTCTGAGTAGTAACCTTTGTTGCCACGCGTTTTCAGCAGCAGCAGCAGCAGCAACAGTAGCAGCAGCAGCAGCAGCAGTAGTAGTAGTAGTAGTAGTAGTAGTAGTAGTAGTAGCAGTAGCAGCAGCAGCAGTAGCAGTAGCAGTAGTAGTAGTAGTAGCAGCAGCGCAGCAGCAGCAGCAGTAGTAGTAGTAGTAGTAGTAGTAGTAGTAGTAGTAGTAGTAGTAGTAGTAGTAGTAGTAGTAGCAGGAGCAGTAGGCCTAAGTCTACATAGCCTATGTCATGTCATGCATTCTTTTCTAAGACGAACACAGCTGTATTCGCGAATCTTCTTTTATCGATGAAACACGTGCATCCTGTACAGTACAAGGCCTAACTACTTGTTTCATTGTGTGTGTGTGTGTGTGTGTGTGTGTGTGTGTGTGTGTGTGTGTGTGTGTGTACAATAATATTTCATATTACGTGTAGTTTAATATGCCATATATACATAGAATGTTTAAGTGTGTTTTGTATTTCCTGTTTTAAACAGTATCATATAAATTGCTTGGTTTAGTGTTATATAAAATAAGTAAACTTGAGCGCCTGACACCATATAACCGCGCATGAAGAGAAATAAGAGACAGGGAGAGGGAGAGAGAGAGAGAGAGAGAGAGAGAGAGAGAGAGAGAGAGAGAGAGAGAGAGAGAATTACCTTAATAGCTTGTCTAGTCGTAAATTTAGATAAATTGTATGTATTTGTGTTTGAATCCACGTTTGGCGTTTGAAACTCTCATGCGCTCTCGCACGTTGAATTGGCAAGTCGAAGGTGTTTACGCGCGCGCGCGCGCGCGTGTGTGTGTTTAGGCTACGTGGCGCAGACAAGTAAAGTAAGTACAATGAAAATTATGATACATTCAAAGAGGAAATAAATAACTGAATTAAGTAAATTCTACGGGGAGTGAGAGGTGGATAGCTGTGGCAATTGGTGTGGTATTCTACACTGCAGCAAACAGAAGAGACAGTAGAAGTAGTGGTTCACACACACGCGCGCGCGCGCCTACGCACGCAAAATTTGAATTTACCGTATAACGTAATCGGAAATAATGATATAAAAAGACACAGCTAGAGCGAAAACGAAAGCGAAAGAGATAGAGATAGAGAGATATATTGATAGGTAGATGAGAGATGAGGGAAGATGAGAAAGAGAGAGAGAGAGAGAGAGAGAGAGAGAGAGAGAGAGAGAGAGAGAGAGAGAGAGAGAGAGAGAGAGAGAGAGAGACAGACAGACAGACAGAGAGAGAGAGAGACAGACAGACAGACAGAGACAGATAGACAGACAGACAGATAGACAGACAAACAGATAGAGGATAGGAGGACCACTGGTTAGCGTTACTAGTACTAAATGATGGCTGACCGACGGACGAACGTGGCGCTTTACGACGCCTCACGGACGGACGCTAATAGCGCCGTAAAACAAGAAGGCCGACTCTGATGACCGCCGATGAATCATTTATCAAGCAATAACGGTGCAGCCCGCCGTCCGACCAGGCTTTACGGCTGGGACATGTGTTGTGTGCAGCAGAGAGGAGGGACATATACATGGAATTTTATACAAGATGTGTTTCTGTGTGTGTGTTTGCGCTCGAGACATCATTGACAACAAAATTATTTTCTGTTACTAAGCAGCTGCCTTAGATCCGTAGCTGTGTTCCCAATTTTATTGAAACGCACATGAAATTATGTTACCATGTGACGCGAGAAAATCAAATTTAAGCAATTTTCGGTATGAACGGTTTGTGTGTGTGTGTGTGTGTGTGTGTGTGTGTGTGTGTGTGTGTGTGTGTGTGTGTGTGTGTGTGTGTGTGTGTGTGTGTGTGTGTGTGTGTGTGTGTGTGTGTGTGTGTGTGTGTGTGTGTGTGTGTGTGTGTGTGTGTGTGTGTGTGTGTGTGTGTGTGTGTGTGTGTGTGAAATTAATCTGGTGGTATATTATGTACATATTATCTACAATTATAACTATAAATGAATTGTAAAATATTAATACAAATTAAAATACCTGTAATATTTCTTATTGTAAATCAATGTAGGGACTTCACATACTAAACACTAGCAGTAGGGACCATAGAAGTGGACAAAAATAAATACAAATCGGATTCATTTATTCACTTATAAGTAAATTATTTATTTACAAAACGCTGACAGCATAGGTTTTTACCCATCCAACAGAAAACGTAACACATCGAAATACGTACAAAATTGAAAATTATATCAGTTGTTATAATCACAACACACACACACACACACACACACACACAAATAAATATTATTATATCAAATATTTTTCAGAAGTTTTAAGTATAATAAACAGTACTTTAGTTTGACCGTCAACAATTTTTTAGTTGTTTCATTGTCCTTCTTTTTCTATTGCCTATTGTTTTTACATTTATCGTTTATTAATTATCGTCAGTCTTTATCGTTTATGCTCATTCCTTTCCATTTCCAGCATTTTCACAAAATACTTCAAATGCTTATAATGTTAAACTTTTAATGTATGTCTGTTCTCAAATAATTTTCTATCGAGTCCATATTAATTAGTACATTTTAACTTTTCTAGATATTTCTTTTAACAATATTGTGTTGAAAAGATTTGATTTATGATTTTGTTCATGCTCAGAAAATCGCCGTTGTTCTATGTGGCATGTGTTATTAACTTTCACTCAGATTTAATATTAGTTTTTTTTTTAAAGGCTGAAGGCTGAGTGTACCTTCTGAGTAATGGTTTAGTTTTTTTTTTTTTGTAAAGAATATATATTCATGTATTTGAAACGTGAAACAGTCAACTAATCATTGGTGTTGAATACGTGGCCCAACGTGTTTGTACACATGCAAGACAATGTAGGCTACCTCGTTTTTAACTAAAAAAATCAATTGTGACTATGTCTATCTTTATATAGGCTACACACACACAGCGCAATATGTGTTGCCACATAAACGCACAATATGATATGGACACAGGAATGAGTAAAATAAAATGTATGTGTTGTGGTTGGATTATAGAGGAAGGGTAGATAATTTATTGTGACGCCGCGGCAGTGGTTACCGTTTTAGACTTTGGTGAACGTACGGTGTGTATAAGTGGGTCCACTTATTGTAATGTAATGTCGGTTGGCCAGCAAGTATGTTGCGTTCTGAGGAGTCGTCTTTTCAAATAACAGTTTCACCCCTTCTTCTGTATTGCGGCGGCAGCGGCGGCGTTTATCCACCCCCGTATTTAATAAAGCATGTAAATTGTTATGAGCGGACATATGCTGTAGGAGAGAAGGGAAGAGAGCCATTGCCGGGAATGGCTTTTCGATCCAGCCACAATGGTCAAACTGAACTTTATGCAGGCAGTCAGCCCAGCTTCTTCTCTATATAAACATCAAAAATAAAGATCTCTTTTTTCTTTCTTCTCCAGATACATATATATACGTAGTAGCGTGGTCCATATAAGTTGAAAAAGCAAAAGACAGACATAACCTTATCATTATCGTACGCCTACTTGATTCAAGAAATTAAAATCATGATTTTAAAAGATCATATTAATAATAATTTAAGTTTATAATTATAATAAGAATGGAATTAAAAAAGTAAATAATTAAAAAATGAATTATAGATGCATCAGAAATATATATCGCACACTGTGAATACAAATCCCATTCAAAATGGGCGATTAAACGCTATGGAACATTGTGGCATATCACTACCATCTAATATGAGCCATTAAGTCTTCATATGCGATGGTGGTTCTGGATCTTAGGAGCTTATCATCTGATAATATAGGCGTATCAATGAATAGCTGTTATGCAAGGTCGTTGCATCCTATCTACATTGTTTAATAAGTATGTTTATAAAACAATATGTGAGTTGCAAGTAAATTAAAAAATGGACATAAGCCAACTTAGATAATACAGGTGACGTAGTTAGGTAAAGTAGATCTCCATGGGGTGTCTATTGTCTTCATGATATCTGCAATAATTACAAGGTGGCCATACCATCTGAGAAGATCGAAGTACTCGATTTTTTTTATCTAACCCAAACAACGGCTCCTTATTAAACAAAGTTATTTCAATTATTTCCTATACGATACAACATACGAGTACAATTAAATTTTGGTTAATCACGTATGCGATACACTTAGCAGAAATCTAGAAATAAAAACATACAGTGATACGCAAGTTGAACTCTACTAACCTGTAGGTCGTAGAGAGCCAAAGAAGCAGGACACAAAAGGTTAAGTGAGATTTTTCAGAAAAATTGAACTTTATCAGAAAGAATTGAATTAGAAATAATGCAGTGAGGAAAGAGTTACAAACTTTCAGTGTCAGTGGGACAATAAGGAAGTGTCAGTGGGGAATTCGAAGAACGAACGTAAAACGAGGAATGAATATGTGCCTGCAAAGTAGAAATAGAGAACGATACCGTGTCAGGTATCGTTGATGGCGAAATAGTTACAGGCAAGAAGAAGAAGAAATCATGAGTCTTATAGCCTTTGCGGTAGGCTATCGTGGACTTCGACATAGAGGTTATGAAGACGACATTACCTTTAAAGGGCGAATTGTGAAGTAAAGTTAAACATCGATGAGCGATATTTGTTGATTAAATTAACAAAAGACACATCGATGATAGAGGCAGTAGGATTATTAGCTTACGAATCCTTTAGAAAAAAGTATTAGACTTTTCTCACTTCATAATGTAACTTGACCGTCTACTGTTTCAATCCATACGTCTACTCCAAATCTTCTTCCTATTTTGTTTTCGTTAATTATTAAATTCGTGTTGAGGTTATCTTCTTGTTACACACCTTGAACGTTGCTGATACGTATCACAACATTCACCACCGCGATTCCGAAAATTATCCCCTTCAACGAAAAATGCGGGTAGCGTAGTGATAACGAAAAACGCTATAAAGATATATCGAAAATAACTATTTCACATGGCGTTGTTTAATTCCAATTGATTTAATTAAAAGCAATACAGCCAAATTAACGAAATGATGATATATACATCGAATAACTGAGTCTTACTCTCGTATACACGTAGAAACTGAACTATCTATGCATTTTTCTGTACCTACTTTTCAACCATTTCGATTCCCATATGTAATCTAAACAAGAATTAAAGCTCTATTGAGACATATTTCAAAATTGTTTACGTAACTATAACAAATAACACAAGACAATACGTGGAAGAGAAAAATCATGTAGGCCTGCATTAATGAGGCAAGACGCAGATTACCAAATTATTTTCTTGATTTCCATTGTCCCTCCTTGCAAAAGTAACAGTATAAAATTATGATAGAAGTAAAAATAATGTTTATACGACTATATATAAATTTGTAACGCTAATGAATATATAAACACAACGCTAGAATGGTAGTACAAAATGTAATACAGGCCTACACACGTATAACACATATAAAGACACACATACGCGGCGCACTCAAGGACGTGTGTGTGTGTGTGTGTGTGTGTGTGTGTGTGTGTGTGTTACACATAATACAATTATAGTATAGAATTATAGTAAAATAGAACACTATGCCTACTCTATATAGTACGGTCTGTAATAGTTATTTAATTTAGCCCCCCCCACACACAAACACACACAAAAACAAAAGTTTAAAAACACGTCATCTTTTGATGGTTATGGCAGTGAGACACATAAGGGTATTTCCGATGAATGCCTCCTGAACACCAGTCATTATGTAAAGGAGCAGAAGGTCACGTGTCCCAGATCAGGGCAGTTAGGGGTGGTGGTTTCAGGAGGTCAATTGTCCCTCCAATATGCCGGCCGCAGTAGTACTACCACTGCTACTATTGTTTCAAAACATACCGCTGAGACTTCAAACTGCTCCAAATGAAGTCGCTTCTTCTATCTGCTTTTATTTGTCTTTATTTTACTGTATGATTCATGTTTTATTTAAAATTGAACACTACGTAGTTCTGTATACACTTATGTATAAGGAAAGACGCACAAGAGTACTAAAAATTGCAACGATAACATGAAATGATAAATTCTTTATTTATTATCTTATCTGTTTATCGTAGTTTCTTCCATAATTATCTAAAAAAAATCTATGCCAAAAAGGGCTCCAGAGCCTTCTATAGCCTTATGAAAGTGCACAACTTTTGCTTTCATGTAGACCTATTTTTAGTTTTTCGTTTTGTTAAAATGGCATCGCCGTAATCATTTATTTTATCGTTTATTGGGAAATGGTCAATCCTTTCTTCATATTTTCATTTCGATATCTCCCTATTCATTTTCTTATTTCCCTGAAAAGTCAGACGGTAGTTTGAAGAAGGGTTCCATCTGTCCGCATTTCATCTGATTCTTTCAGTTTACACTCGAACGATTCGTAACCCTTTCAAATACATATCTTGTAAAGAGTTTCTACAGTACAGCCATAGTAAAAGGTTATGAGTGGTATCAGTGACAACATAACTATTATACTAATGACGACAATTTTACAACCTTTATGAAACGTAGAAGGACCTCACTGGAAGAAGGCAAATTATTTCAAATATTATTTTAGGGATGGGCATAACAGTTATTTAATGCTTTCAAGAAATTGTGGCCACTTGTTTTGTGTTAACGAAAGGTAAAAGCTCAACGTTATTAGTATTAATCTACAAAAATAAATATGAGATTCTGAAAATATAATATTCAATTTATCATGGTACACATCGCATACATTTTGATAAATACTTGTTATAAGCACAGAGAAGAAGACCCATGCTGGAGTGTGTTAAATTAGGGAAGAAACATATGTCAGGCCGTCTACCGATAATGGTATTAATTATAGATTGACCAAGGTTATACTTACAGACCGGGGTAAGATGAGTTATAGCGACGTCTTGAGGCGCCCCTGGGAGTGCAGTCTAATAGCGCGTCGTTTGTCGAACACGCTGGCTTGATGAACTTCTTAGCTCCCTGGTGGCAGCCCGCCCGCGTCTTACAGCGAAAGGGTTGACATCATGCCGATTAATTTAGTAAACGATTTACATGTATATAATACGTGTGATGAGGGTGGGCCAGACTTGAATATGCAAACAGACTTACACAAAGCGGAGACGGGTCACGATATGCGCTAGACATTTGGCGGCTTCTCACTACCTGTAAGCTTCCTTCAATATAACTTTCCCTTTTCCTTTAATATTTTTGAGTTTAATAGTAAAATTAAATACAACGACAACCGTACCAATAACAAGACAGACATTTAAACTAAGAAAAATTAGCTTATATATTTTGGGGTATATATTTTTCCTGGTAAACTTGACTTATGTTCGTGTGGTGTTTGTGAGTATATAACTGTTGGCATCGAGATAGGAGTTGTCCATTACCTGGGGTGGAAACCTGGTTACATATGTGTTATAAGACGTCACTGCTAAAAGTTATATTTTCACCGATAACTTCTTCAACAACGTTTCAAATTAATTGTAAAAACAGAAGACAACGCTATGTTAATTGCTTGTCAATACATTCTTATAAACATATGTTTTGTTGTACGTTCGGAGAAAATGACTTTGCATCGGTCTGATGTGGGTACATCTATACATTTCCAAACACTACATCCAGAGGATGCTATTTCCTTTGCAAGTTTTTGAACATTGTCAAATCTTATATCCTATACATACTTAAGAGATTTTCCAGAAACAGGAAAACAATAGTAAATAGTGTTCTGTTTGCAGAAATTTTCCGTATGTTTAAGCTCAGTCTTAAATAAAAAGCATACAGGTGAAATTGAAGACAAAGACAAAGTAAGCAACAACGACATCCCCGCGTCTCCGTGTGCCTATTAATTGTTGATTGTTTCAGAGTCATATCTGTACCTACATAACATGTTTTATCAGTTTACGAGCGGTTTTGAAACACTTAAAATTGTAACGTTGCATGTGTATATACAGTTTATATTTCATGTGTCAGCAGTTAAGGGCGAGGCTCTACCGTCACAGCGTTACCTAATCTCAAGCCTTGCCGTCACTTAAGTGATTAGGCACTTTGCCTGAAGGTTTGTTTTCTCTTCGAGAGTGCGAAAAAAACAAATGAGAAGGCCGTGTTCGTCACTGAGAGCGTCAACATAAACAAATGAGACGAGTCGTTTAAGAGGTTGTCGAAGATGAAGGGAGTAAGCCTAAGTAACATCGTAGACCTTATACAACTAAGACTGAAGAGGGCGAGCGGGGTTGTTTTATTGGATTAGTCAGAAGGGAGGGAGCAGGAAGGTTTGTAGCTGCCAGAGGGTCGGTATTAAAATTTCGCGGAAATGAACCCCCAAAGGTAATTTCCTCCACTTTTTTTCTCTCCTCTTCTCGACGCCTGTCTCACTCTCGCGACGTGGAAGCGTTATGGTAATTCCGTAAAGACGTGACAAACTACTAGTCACTAGGCTACAATGTATAATTATAATCTGCCCGAGAGGCGGCGTTGAACAACGTTATGACGATGGTCTAAAGGTCAGCTTTTGTTACTTTAGCCGTTACAAACCGCAGCAATGAATCCCTGCTCTCTCTCTCTCTCTCTCTCTCTCTCTCTCTCACACACACACACACACACACACACACACACACACACACACACACACACACACACACACACACACACACACACTGCCACCCTGTCTCACCCCTCTCACATTTTACGATGTCACCTCCGAGTAATAAAAACTCTGCAAAAGTAATATTCTTTGTCAACTTGTTTCTGAAAATAATCAAATTATTTCTGCTTTGTTGTTGTAGTAGTTGTTGGTGTTGTTATTTATTTTGGATTTTATTATTGCAGTAATCTCTCGGCCGGTTTGTTATAGGTGTCTTTTCTCCACACAAGTACTTGTTGTGCATTTTATTATTAAAGTCATATTGTCTGTCTGTGTGAAAAACTTTTTCCTTGGTGTTTTTTTTTTTTTTATAGCAGCGTCGCAGTGTTGTTACACAGCTTTGTAATTAAAAACACGCAATAAAAATTATGTTTTAATACCGACAGCAGTAAAACTTTAATGGCTGTGTGTAACGTAAGCCGCAAAGCAACATCAACGCGCCGTGGTATTCCGTACCATTTTATCACACTTAACTTAGATCATCATCAAGACAACAACCGCTGTCTAGGCCGAAACTAATAGTTCCGGAATAGATAAATTGGTCAGTATGAAATAAATAACATTTTCAAACTTAGTTAACACTAGAACTTTGCGTAAGTCATACTTTAATTAATGTTGTGATGTTACAATAAGAATCGTGTATTTATTTAACTCTAACGCATGAGTTTCTATCCGATATAATTAGTAAAAATTATTATTGTTACAATCGCTTGTGGAACGTTTCATGAAAGCCTGTCTCGTATCATCCGAGCTACAGGACTTAGTTCGCTCATCTGAGCAAAGCATCGCGATGAGCATAATATTTTATCGAATTACTGGAAATATTTTTGAAAACTGTCACAGTTATGTCGAATATAAAAGGAAACACGCAGTCGACAGGGAGCACTGCCACTGGAGTCTAGGCTGTTGCATGTGCAGGTTAGTCTACAGCTCTGTTATCGTCTACCTCTGACTTCTTCAACCCTTTATATAAGGCTGATGCGTATTTTGTTACTGGCAGATGATAATAATATTATAATAGACGTCAACATAATTCGTACCTAAATTATTCCGTATCACTAACTTATACAAGACTGCCTAAAGAACCCTAACATAGTACCTAAGGTTTTCCAATCAAGGCCAGCTGTTAAAGCAAGTAGTCGATATGTTTCTTGCTTACCACTAATTATTTTTATTATCTAACCAGTGTCTACTCAATTTGTTAGGCACTAAAAAGAGTCTTTCAGTTTAATATCTTTGTGCTACAGAATCAAAAGGAAAGAATGAATTGTCAAGATTCGGGAAATGAGGCAATTACTGAGGAGTACTACACGAGTGTGCAAAAGTCTTGTATGGTTTTAGTGTACAAATGCAGTATGAATATAGCGTATATTGTTTTAAATGATTGCATGTATATACACATAATTTCATCAAATTTATTGTTAAATTATGTTGTATCGAATTTACTGTGCACTTAGTTTTTATATTATTCGAGATATTTAAAAAGTACGACTAACTTGTGGCGTTGCAGCTCTGAGTCTGAGGATCTAAACGACGGAGGAGAGAGATAGAGAGAGAGCGATTGACGTCAATTGACTTTCAACTGATCAAGCATGAAAGAAGGAGTTCGGTGTTGTAAGTTGAAATAACTCTAACAAAATAGACCATTACAAGCAATAAATTGACTCAAGAACGTTGCAGTATCGTGGAAACCCATTAAGTATGCTATTTACCTATTAAGGGATTAAGACATTTAGTATGCCTATTAAAGGAATATTTTTGATTCACTCTACACAGAAGTCACAATCAATTTTTTTAGAAGGACAAAGTACATAGACAGACATTGCAGGATAAATATATGTATATATGAACTCGTCAGCTCAAATCAAAGTGGGAATGTTATAAAATAAGATACCAGTAGACAACGGAGTACAACAATGAGACAGCGTATCACCTAAGCTAGTCTCAGCATTGTTTAATTGTGTGTTCAGACGTATATAATGAAAAACAAATGCATTAAAATATACAAACTATGTCTTTTCAGATGATGTGGTCGAAATAGAAAAGTTATTAATGAGTGAAAGAGAATAAAGACGTACAAGGTAAACATAATATTTAATAAGGCTGAGTTATTATAATATTTAATATTTAACTTAGGAGACGAAAAGTGATGTTAACTTTGTAATACCGGTGAATATATTGAAAAGTCTGAGACGAAGATAAAAAAGAAGTATAGTAATAACAAGGAATGGCGATTGTATTACACAAATTGTCTCTTGAGTACGATGACGGTAGATTGCGTTTGGAAAGGTTAGGAACATTGTTAGGTGTAAGAAACTGTCATTTTGCATTAAGATGAAAGTTTATTATCAATGAGTGTGCTTCCTGCATTGGACTTATGACTTAGAAAGAAAGTTGGACAAGAATTACACAAAATATCCGAACTCCACAAAGAAACATGCAAAGGAGTAAGTTAGGAATAAGGAGAGAGTCAGGAAAACAATTAATGTATTTTGTTACAACACAAATAAGCCACCCCAATACCAGGGATAAAAATGATGATTCAACTATATAAAATGTTTAAACTAATGAAAATATAATGACAATGACGCGACAAACGACGACATGACCTAACCTAAGTGATTGACCAAATAAAAGGAAACAAAAGGAGAAGGGGAAAACCGAAACCAAATAAGAAGGTGATTGACTCAATACTACCAAATAAAATATAATCAAATAAGACAGTGGAAAACCAAAATAAAATGAAATTGAACAGAAATAAAATGAAAGTGAAGAAGAAGGAAAATGAAAATGAAACAAAACAAGTATAAAGGAAATTAAAGGGAAATAAAATGAAATCAAATGATAAGACACAAACAAATAATATAGAATAAAAGAAGGAGAAATGGTACAAGGGAAACTGAGAGTTCTGAGCCACAAAGGAATGCCGCCTTTCTTAAAAAACAATAAAAAACACTAAAAAACATGATCTCAGAGATGACGCCGCCACCGCTGGACCCGCAGCATCCCGATGGACCACAGCACCGCGAATTTCCGCGAATAAATTTTTTTATTTTTTTTATTTTATTTTTTTATTTTTTTAATTAAATTGATTTGGTGGGATGATGTTCAATGGACCACCAGCATCCGTGAATATACTTTTTTATTTTTTTAAGAAAGTTGATTTGCATATCAGTGGGTGGCGTTGGGTGGGAGGTTTTTTTATTTCATATCAGTGGGTGGTGGTGGGTGGGGGGTGGTTCCAACTCGAAGCATTACAGTGTATACTAAAATATATGATCAGGTGTACCAACCTTTGCATGAGTTCAAATTTGTCGTGTATTATAATGTATATTAAATCTATATGATCAGGTGTACCAACCTCTGTAGTATTATTATAGTGTATAGATATTTTATATGAGCAGGGTTGTCAACATTTTCTGCGGTGGGGGGAGGGAAATTCAAATATGTGTTATATAGTGTATATATTAAAATATATGATCAGGGTTACCAATCTTAAATTATTGTGTGCGTGTATAGAGCAGATCTGCCAACATTTCTTTCTCTTCTGTGGTGGGAAATTCAAACTATATATGATCATAATTGTTACTCTCTCTCTCTCTCTCTCTCTCTCGTTGTCAAACGTTATGCTCACCGGCATTATAGTGTATATTAAAATATATGATTAAGTGTACCAACCTTTACATGAGTTCAAATTTGTCGTGTGTTATAATGTATATTAAATCTATATGATCAGATGTACCAACCTCTGTATTATTCGTCCTCTCTCTCTCTCTCCCTCTCTCTCTCTCTCACACGTTGTGTATGTCTCTCTCGTTGTCAAACGTTATGCTCAAACTGTGGTCAGTACCGAGCGCATGTATATGAAATTAGAAAGTTTATATTTATTCGACAAATATTAACGTCCTCTCTCTCTCTCTCTCTCTCTCTCTCTCTCTCTCTCTCACACTCTCACTTGTTTCAACTGTGTCAACAAATAGTAACGTCCTCTCTCTCTCACTCTCACACGTTTCAACTATGCAAGGTTCCATACCCTTTCTCCTGTCTCCCTCTCGTACATTGAGTAGTCGGTGTGATGAATAAATAATTTTAGCCCTCTCTCGTTGTCAAAACGTCGTCTTCATTTTCAATGTATTAAATAATTAATTAATAGTTTTATAATGCAGTCAGTGTGATTGATCCTTGTTAGAAATATATATATTTGGCGTCAATGAACTACTTACCTGTTATGTTGTTACAGTTGACAAATCCATACGTTAACGGCTTAGCAATCTGGTACAATACTTCTGTTTTTTCATACAAATCTTCTGATGTAACAGTTCACAAAAAATAAATTAATTGTACACATGTTCAGAGGTGTAGAGTGAAATAAAATAAAGTCATAATTTGTTTAAATGATTAAATATATTTTAACATTCACAATATAAAATTCACAATTAAATAAATACATTAGAAATTGATATTTTTTTCGAAAGTTTATATATAATTGTGTGTCGTACTTGTAGAAGAAGCAACCTGCAACATAACAATACAACAACATTAAAATCATGTTAAATATCACACACACACAGATGCACACGCAACGCGCGCACATACAGACGCATACGCAACGCAATGCACCCACACACAGACGCAAACGCAACGTAATCATACACATACAACAACGTACACACGTTTGGGTTACACCACACGTGCACGCACACGCACACACACACACACACACACACACACGCGCGCACACACACATACAGACAACGTGCATACGAATCATGTACATGTAGGTCCAATAAAACAGATAACAGATAACAGATTTAAATATGCTATAGTCATTGTATGTATGTATATATCACTGTAGTGAAATAAATTAATGTGTCGTACTTGTAGAAGAAGCAACAACAACATTAAAATCATGTTAAATATTATCGTTTGCTGCAACAGGTAACGCAGTTTACAAATAATTACATATAGGTTCAGAGGCGTATAGTGAAATAAATTAAAAAAATTGTTTATTAAAAGTAGTTTGTCACCTTAACGAGATACAATTTCCACATGCGCTGTCTGGTTCTTCATCCCTCGAAACACAAGATGTAGGTCGCTGGGATTTATATGACGGAGTTCTTCATCTGTAAAGACGTCAGCATACCTCTTAGGTAGATATACACGATAGCGGCGCTCACAATCTTCCAACGTTACAAGCACAGACTTCCCATATCGCGTGTCCACATGCAACATGTTAACGATCGGATACTGTTTGTCCACTGTTAATTCTGCACAACGTTTGTACTCAATAGCAGAAACTGCGTTGAATTTTGTGATAAACGACATTATTTATGAGAAGTGAAGACGTCTGTATCAAGCGAGGTGGAACCATACAATGTCAGAATATTCGCTACAAAGAAGACTAGTGAAAGGAATGGTGTGGCCATCAGGAAAGTTCACTTTCATCGCCTGAAGCTTTGCACGTACATACACACAGGCAGAATTAGCGCTGTTACAAAATATATATATTAGGAAAGTCCACAGAAATAGTTATCGTCAGATCCGTTCTAAATAAGTTAATGTCTTTTCAAATAGTATTCTCTGCACTACAGTCAAACATACGCACACACAGTGATAAAAAAATTGTGTATTAAAAGTAGTTTGTTACCTTAACAAGTACTGTTATCCTACGCCGTTTTTCCTCATGCCACGAAACACGAGATGTAGATCGCTGGGGTTTTATAAATTGTTTATTAAGTCTTTTAGAAATGGTCTTATACTTGAGCTTGGCCTGTTGACTATTGCTTTTAATTTTGTAATTTCTACAGGTGTTAACCGTTTCGGAGAAAAAAACCATTTATGGAGAAGATCCTCCTCCTCTTGTTTTGATATGGTATTTATTCTATGATCCATCCTTCTTGTTCCTATAATAATAACAGTACCTGCTTCATTATCATATACATTATGTGCTATATATATAAATATATACATAAGGCTTTCAACACACACATCATAAATCCAGAACAGGAAAGGTATTATAACAAATATTACGAAAACAAGTACGTATGGTCACGTACATAGATCAACGTTTAAACAAACAGATTAATACCTGAATAAATTTTTTTTTAAAAACAGGACAGCGTATTATCTATATAACGTTCTGTTTCAGATAAGAATAGTTTGAATATAAAATGAAAGGGTACGTTGTATTTTGTTATGAGAAAATGCATTTCTAAATTTCGTTACATTTGACAAAAGATCTTATTGATCAGACGTATGAGTAATTATATTAATCCTTATGTAGAAAATACGCACGCATTCGTAAAATATAGCACTCAGGTGTAGGGCAATTAATCCTTTTTGTATTGAACGTATTTAAGTAGGTCTACTCGTGATATCAGTAAATTCTGTCTAAATGTATAGTACATAAACGTACCCAGTAATCGCTTCTTGAGTTACTCGATTGATGTTCATGTTAAACGATTGATGACTCATGTAATAATACAGATTAACCTCGTATAATAATAATGACAGGACAGTGTATTTAGAACACTTAAAATTGGAAATCTACAAACACATCAAAAATATCTGTCAAACAAAAACACCGTTCTTGACAACAGTAACTGACCTAAGCACATGTGCTTCATTAGGCAACAGACCAAAAAATCAAATAGACGACTATAAGCACAATTTAAATAAAATCTGAATATTCAATAAAATTATGTTTTTTTTTTTTTACTTAGTAACATATGCAAATCTTTTACTTACCTCTTAAATGTTGTTGTTGTTATACACAATAGTCGATTGTACGATGAGTGTCTCATACAAATGAGAAATAGTGACATGTCGCCTTGTGTGTATATATATATCATACGGCGGTGGCGTACACGTTTGAAAGTTGATACACATTAAATTCTCTCTCTCTCTCACACACATTACAGAGATTGATATTAATTGCATGTATGTTCAGAGGTTGGGTGTCTAAATCGATGCATTTTACTTTCACTTTCTAATTTGACACATGGCTTACTTCCATACATAAATAGCTATCGTCTACGAGTGTTGCTAAACGAAATTAAAAATGTTGTAATACATAACGTCCTGTGTAATAGTACGGTATGTTTTTAGGACAGCCAAAAGCATGAAAGTATTATTTAAATCTGTATGGAAGTCATATATAAATATCGAGTCAGCGCGACACAACGTAACATGATTCATGTCAACGTCGTATGTATGTGTGTGCGTGTGCGTCTATGTGTTCGTGTGTGTACGTGTTTGGTTACGTTGCGTATGCGTCTGTGTGCGTGCACGTCGGATGTGTGATTACGTGTGCGTCTGTGTGTGTGCGTGTGTGCGTGCGAAAATAAACTTAATTTTCTTGATCTATCAAATAGTTGGTCTAAGCGTACATGTATTATGTAATTCATCTCTTTTTCAGTCATCTACGTAAGTGCATTTGAATTATTTTCGCATGCGCATAACAGCTTTTTAGTACAGTTGCACACACACACACACACACACACACACACATCGACACTCACTTGCAACAACGTCTTACTTATCACACGTTCATGCGCTACAAATTGATATATAAAACGTTTAAGATACACTATAAGTACGGGACTTAGCATTGTAAGCTTCGAGGTTACGCAATAGTAACAGCTCTTCCCCGCCCTTGCCCTCCAGCGTTGTCGCACGTTACACTTGGTTATGCTTTGTCAATGGCGGGGAGGGCGGGGAGTGAAGCGACATGGCAATACAGCAGTCGCCTCGAAGCTTGTATTGATACGTCTCACATTAACATAATACCAGCGTTATAACCGTACCTTTTGTTTTTCAGTATTCATTCATTCTCAGTAAATAAATAACGCTAGTCAGGGTAATATGTCAGTTTATTACAAACCGCGAAGATGTCGGCTACTCATGATTTTAGTATTGAAAGTGAAAGAATAAAATCGTTCAAGTATTGGGAAGTGACGTTTATCAGCCCCGACGAGTTAGCGTTTGCGGGGTTCTACTTCTACCCTAGAAATTTCTATGTTTGTGGACATAGTATGTCATTCGTAGACGATAGAGTGGAAAGAAGGTGACAAACCTATGAAGGAACATGACAAAGTTTCATCTACATGACAATTTCTAAACGATGTTAAGAGTGAGACTTTTCATACACGCACCAATAGACATAGTATGTATGACTCAAACGTTAATTCGCATCAGCAAGTTTGCACGCTACATAATTACAAAAATAATTTCTTAACTGTGACAATTGGTATTGAACTTTTTACCTTGTTCAGTCTGCTCCTCCCCCACGTTCCTGCTGAAGGTTAGCTAGTCGTGGTTTTGGACTTGATAATGATTGAGACACTGAAAGGCCTCGTCCGAAGCATGACAGGTAGCAGTTCAGCAAGTAAGCACGACAAAGTTGGAATTACAGAGACTACTTATTTAAATAACAATTAAGATGAATGAAGATGATTCGTCAATTTGAAGGAAGAGAGAATGTACAGTTGGACGTGGACTTGTCAGTTTGGCTATTCCCGCCGTTACCTCGACACTTCGAGCTGTTACGACTTTTTTAACTCTACAGTCACATTAAATTTGTAACTTCGCCACCGCTGCTACCACAGTCGTCAGTAATAAAAAAAGAAGAAGAAGAAAGATCAGTTAGGAAACGCATCAGTACTCGTTCGAAACGATTAACATCAGTCCCAATGGACCACAGCATCCGTGAATTTCCGTGAAAAAAAAAAAAAAAAAAAAAAAAAAAAAAAAAAACGTAAAACGTTCTACTTACGTTTCATGTTAGGTTAAAAAATACAGTCCACGTACGTTTCACGTTTACGTTAGGTTAAGATGCAGTCTACTTACGTTTCACTGTTAGGTTAAAAATGCAGTCCACGTAGGTTTCACGTTTACGTTAGGTTAAGATGCAGTCTACTTACGTTTCACGTTAGGTTAAAAAATGCAAACACACACACACACACACGTGTATATTATTTAAATTATTATTTAAATAACATACACACGCGTTAGGTTGCAACCTAACACGTGTGTGTGTGTGTGTGTGTTTGCATTTTTTAACCTAACGTGAAACGTAAGTAGACTGCATCTTAACCTAACGTAAACGTGAAACGTACGTGGACTGCATTTTTAACCTAACAGTGAAACGTAAGTAGACTGCATCTTAACCTAACGTAAACGTGAAACGTACGTGGACTGTATTTTTTAACCTAACATGAAACGTAAGTAGAACGTTTTACGTTTTTTTTTTTTTTTTTTTTTTTATTCACGGAAATTTACGGATGCTGTGGTCCATTGGGACTGATGTTAATCGTTTCGAACGAGTACTGATGCGTTTCCTAACTGATCTTTCTTCTTCTTCTTTTTTTATTACTGACGACTGTGGTAGCAGCGGTGGCGAAGTTACAAATTTAATGTGACTGTAGAGTTAAAAAAGTCGTAACAGCTCGAAGTGTCGAGGTAACGGCGGGAATAGCCAAACTGACAAGTCCACGTCCAACTGTACATTCTCTCTTCCTTCAAATTGACGAATCATCTTCATTCATCTTAATTGTTATTTAAATAAGTAGTCTCTGTAATTCCAACTTTGTCGTGCTTACTTGCTGAACTGCTACCTGTCATGCTTCGGACGAGGCCTTTCAGTGTCTCAATCATTATCAAGTCCAAAACCACGACTAGCTAACCTTCAGCAGGAACGTGGGGGAGGAGCAGACTGAACAAGGTAAAAAGTTCAATACCAATTGTCACAGTTAAGAAATTATTTTTGTAATTATGTAGCGTGCAAACTTGCTGATGCGAATTAACGTTTGAGTCATACATACTATGTCTATTGGTGCGTGTATGAAAAGTCTCACTCTTAACATCGTTTAGAAATTGTCATGTAGATGAAACTTTGTCATGTTCCTTCATAGGTTTGTCACCTTCTTTCCACTCTATCGTCTACGAATGACATACTATGTCCACAAACATAGAAATTTCTAGGGTAGAAGTAGAACCCCGCAAACGCTAACTCGTCGGGGCTGATAAACGTCACTTCCCAATACTTGAACGATTTTATTCTTTCACTTTCAATACTAAAATCATGAGTAGCCGACATCTTCGCGGTTTGTAATAAACTGACATATTACCCTGACTAGCGTTATTTATTTACTGAGAATGAATGAATACTGAAAAACAAAAGGTACGGTTATAACGCTGGTATTATGTTAATGTGAGACGTATCAATACAAGTTCGAGGCGACTGCTGTATTGCCATGTCGCTTCACTCCCCGCCCTCCCCGCCATTGACAAAGCATAACCAAGTGTAACGTGCGACAACGCTGGAGGGCAAGGGCGGGGAAGAGCTGTTACTATTGCGTAACCTCGAAGCTTACAATGCTAAGTCCCGTACTTATAGTGTATCTTAAACGTTTTATATATCAATTTGTAGCGCATGAACGTGTGATAAGTAAGACGTTGTTGCAAGTGAGTGTCGATGTGTGTGTGTGTGTGTGTGTGTGTGTGCAACTGTACTAAAAAGCTGTTATGCGCATGCGAAAATAATTCAAATGCACTTACGTAGATGACTGAAAAAGAGATGAATTACATAATACATGTACGCTTAGACCAACTATTTGATAGATCAAGAAAATTAAGTTTATTTTCGCACGCACACACGCACACACACAGACGCACACGTAATCACACATCCGACGTGCACGCACACAGACGCATACGCAACGTAACCAAACACGTACACACACGAACACATAGACGCACACGCACACACATACATACGACGTTGACATGAATCATGTTACGTTGTGTCGCGCTGACTCGATATTTATATATGACTTCCATACAGATTTAAATAATACTTTCATGCTTTTGGCTGTCCTAAAAACACACCGTACTATTACACAGGACGTTATGTATTACAACATTTTTAATTTCGTTTAGCAACACTCGTAGACGATAGCTATTTATGTATGGAAGTAAGCCATGTGTCAAATTAGAAAGTGAAAGTAAAATGCATCGATTTAGACACCCAACCTCTGAACATACATGCAATTAATATCAATCTCTGTAATGTGTGTGAGAGAGAGAGAGAATTTAATTGTATCAACTTTCAAACGTGTACGCCACCGCCGTATGATATATATATACACACAAGACGACATGTCACTATTTCTCATTTGTATGAGACACTCATCGTACAATCGACTATTGTGTATAACAACAACAACATTTAAGAGGTAAGTAAAAGATTTGCATATGTTACTAAGTAAAAAAAAAAAAACATAATTTTATTGAATATTCAGATTTTATTTAAATTGTGCTTATAGTCGTCTATTTGATTTTTTGGTCTGTTGCCTAATGAAGCACATGTGCTTAGGTCAGTTACTGTTGTCAAGAACGGTGTTTTTGTTTGACAGATATTTTTGATGTGTTTGTAGATTTCCAATTTTAAGTGTTCTAAATACACTGTCCTGTCATTATTATTATACGAGGTTAATCTGTATTATTACATGAGTCATCAATCGTTTAACATGAACATCAATCGAGTAACTCAAGAAGCGATTACTGGGTACGTTTATGTACTATACATTTAGACAGAATTTACTGATATCACGAGTAGACCTACTTAAATACGTTCAATACAAAAAGGATTAATTGCCCTACACCTGAGTGCTATATTTTACGAATGCGTGCGTATTTTCTACATAAGGATTAATATAATTACTCATACGTCTGATCAATAAGATCTTTTGTCAAATGTAACGAAATTTAGAAATGCATTTTCTCATAACAAAATACAACGTACCCTTTCATTTTATATTCAAACTATTCTTATCTGAAACAGAACGTTATATAGATAATACGCTGTCCTGTTTTTAAAAAAAAATTTATTCAGGTATTAATCTGTTTGTTTAAACGTTGATCTATGTACGTGACCATACGTACTTGTTTTCGTAATATTTGTTATAATACCTTTCCTGTTCTGGATTTATGATGTGTGTGTTGAAAGCCTTATGTATATATTTATATATATAGCACATAATGTATATGATAATGAAGCAGGTACTGTTATTATTATAGGAACAAGAAGGATGGATCATAGAATAAATACCATATCAAAACAAGAGGAGGAGGATCTTCTCCATAAATGGTTTTTTTCTCCGAAACGGTTAACACCTGTAGAAATTACAAAATTAAAAGCAATAGTCAACAGGCCAAGCTCAAGTATAAGACCATTTCTAAAAGACTTAATAAACAATTTATAAAACCCCAGCGATCTACATCTCGTGTTTCGTGGCATGAGGAAAAACGGCGTAGGATAACAGTACTTGTTAAGGTAACAAACTACTTTTAATACACAATTTTTTTATCACTGTGTGTGCGTATGTTTGACTGTAGTGCAGAGAATACTATTTGAAAAGACATTAACTTATTTAGAACGGATCTGACGATAACTATTTCTGTGGACTTTCCTAATATATATATTTTGTCACAGCGCTAATTCTGCCTGTGTGTATGTACATGCAAAGCTTCAGGCGATGAAAGTGAACTTTCCTGATGGCCACACCATTCCTTTCACTAGTCTTCTTTGTAGCGAATATTCTGACATTGTATGGTTCCACCTCGCTTGATACAGACGTCTTCACTTCTCATAAATAATGTCGTTTATCACAAAATTCAACGCAGTTTCTGCTATTGAGTACAAACGTTGTGCAGAATTAACAGTGGACAAACAGTATCCGATCGTTAACATGTTGCATGTGGACACGCGATATGGGAAGTCTGTGCTTGTAACGTTGGAAGATTGTGAGCGCCGCTATCGTGTATATCTACCTAAGAGGTATGCTGACGTCTTTACAGATGAAGAACTCCGTCATATAAATCCCAGCGACCTACATCTTGTGTTTCGAGGGATGAAGAACCAGACAGCGCATGTGGAAATTGTATCTCGTTAAGGTGACAAACTACTTTTAATAAACAATTTTTTTAATTTATTTCACTATACGCCTCTGAACCTATATGTAATTATTTGTAAACTGCGTTACCTGTTGCAGCAAACGATAATATTTAACATGATTTTAATGTTGTTGTTGCTTCTTCTACAAGTACGACACATTAATTTATTTCACTACAGTGATATATACATACATACAATGACTATAGCATATTTAAATCTGTTATCTGTTATCTGTTTTATTGGACCTACATGTACATGATTCGTATGCACGTTGTCTGTATGTGTGTGCGTGTGCGTGTGTGTGTGTGTGTGTGCACGTGTTGCGTATGTGTGCGTGTACGTCTGTGTGTGTGTGTGTGTGCGTGTGCGTGTGCGTGTGCGTGCACGTGTGGTGTAACCCAAACGTGTGTACGTTGTTGTATGTGTATGATTACGTTGCGTTTGCGTCTGTGTGTGGGTGCATTGCGTTGCGTATGCGTCTGTATGTGCGCGCGTTGCGTGTGCATCTGTGTGTGTGTGATATTTAACATGATTTTAATGTTGTTGTTGTATTGTTATGTTGCAGGTTGCTTCTTCTACAAGTACGACACACAATTATATATAAACTTTCGAAAAAAATATCAATTTCTAATGTATTTATTTAATTGTGAATTTTATATTGTGAATGTTAAAATATATTTAATCATTTAAACAAATTATGACTTTATTTTATTTCACTCTACACCTCTGAACATGTGTACAATTAATTTATTTTTTGTGAACTGTTACATCAGAAGATTTGTATGAAAAAACAGAAGTATTGTACCAGATTGCTAAGCCGTTAACGTATGGATTTGTCAACTGTAACAACATAACAGGTAAGTAGTTCATTGACGCCAAATATATATATTTCTAACAAGGATCAATCACACTGACTGCATTATAAAACTATTAATTAATTATTTAATACATTGAAAATGAAGACGACGTTTTGACAACGAGAGAGGGCTAAAATTATTTATTCATCACACCGACTACTCAATGTACGAGAGGGAGACAGGAGAAAGGGTATGGAACCTTGCATAGTTGAAACGTGTGAGAGTGAGAGAGAGAGGACGTTACTATTTGTTGACACAGTTGAAACAAGTGAGAGTGTGTGAGAGAGAGAGAGAGAGAGAGAGAGAGAGGACGTTAATATTTGTCGAATAAATATAAACTTTCTAATTTCATATACATGCGCTCGGTACTGACCACAGTTTGAGCATAACGTTTGACAACGAGAGAGACATACACAACGTGTGAGAGAGAGAGAGAGGGAGAGAGAGAGAGAGGACGAATAATACAGAGGTTGGTACATCTGATCATATAGATTTAATATACATTATAACACACGACAAATTTGAACTCATGTAAAGGTTGGTACACTTAATCATATATTTTAATATACACTATAATGCCGGTGAGCATAACGTTTGACAACGAGAGAGAGAGAGAGAGACATACACACCGTGTGAGAGAGAGAGAGAGAGAGAGTAACAATTATGATCATATATAGTTTGAATTTCCCACCACAGAAGAGAAAGAAATGTTGGCAGATCTGCTCTATACACGCACACAATAATTTAAGATTGGTAACCCTGATCATATATTTTAATATATACACTATATAACACATATTTGAATTTCCCTCCCCCCACCGCAGAAAATGTTGACAACCCTGCTCATATAAAATATCTATACACTATAATAATACTACAGAGGTTGGTACACCTGATCATATAGATTTAATATACATTATAATACACGACAAATTTGAACTCATGCAAAGGTTGGTACACCTGATCATATATTTTAGTATACACTATAATGCTTCGAGTTGGAACCACCCCCCACCCACTGATATGAAATAAAAAAACCTCCCACCCAACGCCACCCACTGATATGCAAATCAACTTTCTTAAAAAAATAAAAAAGTATATTCACGGATGCTGGTGGTCCATTGAACATCATCCCACCAAATCAATTTAATTAAAAAAATAAAAAAATAAAATAAAAAAAATAAAAAAATTTATTCGCGGAAATTCGCGGTGCTGTGGTCCATCGGGATGCTGCGGGTCCAGCGGTGGCGGCGTCATCTCTTAGATCATGTTTTTTAGTGTTTTTTATTGTTTTTTAAGAAAGGCGGCATTCCTTTGTGGCTCAGAACTCTCAGTTTCCCTCTACTGGTACACTCAAATATAATAATGGAAACGAAACCAATATCTAACTAATGTAAAAAATAATTATTATTATGGATTAAATGATTTCATAAAACCCAATAAGAAAAATAAAAGTACACTAACCAAAGAAGTAGAGTTTACATGTAGTAAAGAACTCTATAAAGACATAAACTTATTGATAGTATAAATAACAATTTTAAAGAAAGAGAAAATTAAGCTCTCACGTCGCAAATTCGGCGAACTAACTGCTCGATTAAGAAGGTCGAACGAAGGCGGGAGTAAAATTTGAATGCTCCAGGCCGTCATAGCTAAGAACACCTTTTACCACACTAATTATTAATTTAATTGTTTTAAATAAACAACTTGGCGCCACCCGGGATTTATAAACACCTATGAAACAACAGGTAAGGTTTCCACTCGCGTTGTACTGGTAATTGAAGAATCGCTACGGACATCGTTAGCGCAACATAGAAGTAACGACAACTTGTGTGAGGCGAACACACAACTTATATACATTTTTACAGAGACGACAGAATCGTCACGTTACAGATTGGCTTCCATCGCGGGGCTTAAACAAGACGGACGTCGTCAACGCTTCGTTACAGATTGGCGACCAACTAGTGAGGCTAGAAAAGAAGACTAGCGGCGATTACGGGAAAATATGCAACATTCCATGATTACAAGGTATAAAGCAAAGAAGGGAGCTGAAGGTACCAACGAAGAAGAGATGGAAATGATCGAAGAAATGATCGGGGAAATGATCGAAGAGGATCCCCAAGAGGACCAACCAGAAAACCCAACCGAACCAGAACCGGAAACGGAAGTAATAGTCGACAAACAATCGGACAAACCAAGTCAAGACAGGGAACGGGAACAACAAGTAGCAGATACAGTCGAAAATCCACCGGATAAAATTACACCAACCGAAGAGAGGCAGCAACTGATGAGGTTTATGATGGAGCAATTTGGACAAATTAATAACAATTTCAAGAAAACGAAGGAAGAATGGAAAAATAGACAAAAATAATGAAAAAATAGACCAGATGAAGGAAGAAACTAGAGAACAAAGGAAGGAAGACAGGGAATTCTTCAGACAAAACAGTGAAGAATTAAGGAAACAACTCAAGGAGGACACGGAACCTCTGAATAATAAAATGGAAAGCAACCATGAAGCATTGAAGAGAAGCCAAGAGACGTTAGAAAAGAAGAGTGAGGAGCTGAAGAGGCAGATCAAGAAAGATCTTGAAATGCTAAATAACAAGATCGAAAATAATAGTGAAACACTCCTACGACAAATGAAGGAAGATAGTGAGAAGAATAGAGAAGAATTAAGATTCATACTAATAGGGTATCGTGAAGAAGTCAAGCAGACAAAAACGGGGATGAACAAGAAATGGGAAGAAACAAATTGTCCAGCAGATCAACTTAACGAAACAGTAGATAGTGGTTTCACACCATTGAATTAAACACTAGACAGCACTTCTAATGGTATCAATGAAGAAATAAAAAATAAAGAAGACAAAAGTGTATTGTTACCTGAGAATAAAAATAACAAAAACAAAGAGAAAATTAAGCACATAAAAACCAACCGTAGAGAAGTAAAGAAGAACCGAATAATGAAGAAGATTAAGAAAACAAAGGAAATAGGAAAAATATATAAAAGAAACTAATAAAAACAAGAGAAGAAGTGGAGATGATGAAGCATGGACTAATTGATGCGTTTAATTTACCCCTTACTGACCAAAGCAAATTAATGAAATATAAAGATTGTAGGAGGACCTTAAAAGAAATTATAGAGGGAATTCACAACAAGCCAGCGGATGAAAACTTCAGCAAATCGATATGTAAATTGAAGATACCAGAAATAGAAAGGAATTACAACAAAACAGTAAATAACAAATTAAGAAGGTCTCTAAAACACATGAGTACACCAGAATTGGAAATGCAGAATAAAAAATCAATGATGACATTAATGAGGGAGGTACAATTAACTTCTTTGATTAATAAACAACATAATATAGTGAATGATGTAGGCATGGAGACAAATGAACATATGATATTAGAAGAATTGTGGTACCAGATAGAAGATACCTATTTCACAAGGACAGAATTAGTTCTACACACCAAGGTTATCCGAACCACAAGTGCACAGGAAATGATGGACCATGGGTAAACTAAGTGAAGATAAACACCGAGAAATGGGACTGATTTTCAGGGTAATGACCAAGCAAACCAATGGAAAGTAAGGAGCATTAAATTAATTAAACCAATTAATAATAATCAAAAGAAAAAACATAAATAATACTTAAAGAAAAACTTAAGAATAACTGACAAGAAATGACTAAACGACCAAGACAAAGTGAATGAGAAGAGCTATCAAACCATAATCAGTAAAAAGAATTGTCCAGAATAAATGTAGAAAACCAAACATTTAAAGGAGAAAAGGAGAAGATCGCCAAAGTGTATTACATATTGAAGGATAGGAAGGACCTGGAAGAAATCGTAAATGAGATTGTGCTACAGCAGAAGCAAGATACAAAATTATCAAACATACGAAGGAGACTATTGGAATCTGAAGAAATTATTAATAACTTTTACTGCATACACCAAGATATACTGTTCATTAAAACAAAAAAGAATCAAGGAACATGGAAACTAGTAGTTCCAAATTCTCTAGAAAACAAAATAATTAAAGACTACCATGTCAGATACGGACACATGGGAACATTAAAAATGGTAAAAGCATTAGAGGAAGAACTATTCATTAAAAGTATAACTAGAAAGGTAAATAAAAACATTAAAACATGCACAATGTCAGATGGTCAAAACAAATAACGAGAGAAAAGATGGAATGATGATACCCATCACTTCAAACGCCAAACTGGAAAAAGTGTTTCTCGACATATGTGGACCATTCCCACGTAGCGGAGGGAGACATAGATTCAAGTTCATAGTGATTATATTGGACCATTACACCAAGTACACCAAGTTATACGCTATAAACAGAGCAACAACAAAGAAAATATTAGAGATCATAAAAAACGAATACATCATAGAAATTGGAAAACCATACATGATTATAACAGACCACGGAACACAATTCAAAGGGAGAAAGTGGAGAGATGAATTATTAAAATTAAACATAAAAACCTATAAAACATCCGTATACCACCCTAGCAGTAATCCCGCAGAAAGAGTGTTAAGAGAGGTGGGACGTATTTTAAGAACGTACTGCTATGATAATCAAAAAGAATGGCAGAAATATTTAACTTCAACCGAAGAATTTTTGAATATAAGTTACCACCATTTTATTGAGAACACCCCTTATTTAATGATGTTTGGAAGAAAACCACATAGAGAGATACAGGAATTAATAGACTTCCCAACCAACCCAGAAGACACGTATGATGAAAACAAATGTTATAACCGAATCATGGAGAAAATCGAGAAACAAAAGGCTAAATATTCTCAAAACCAACCTAAAATAATTAAATATAACGAAGGAGAAAGGGTATTAATCAAAAACCGTGAACTACCCAGTACAGTTGAAGGTATAGCCAAGAAACTGTTATTATTATACATAGGACCCTATATCATAACCAAGGACAATGGTAACAATACATACGAAATAAGCAACATAACAACAAAAAAGATAAAAGGAGTGTATAATCAAGTTTCTATAAAAAAGTTTTACGAGGAAAAATAAACCATAATAAACAAATAAAGAATTACCAAATTCAAAAGATGCAAGATCAGCTTACAATAATATTTAGATGACATATGAGGTATAATATAAAATATAAAATAAAGGAATAAGTTACAAAAATTCCTACAAAGTAAGATCACCTTACAATAATATTTAAATAACATATAAAGTAAAATAATAGAAAAAAAATGTGAATAAGAGAAAGGAATAAGTTACAAAAATTCCTACAAAGTAAGAACAACAAACTTACAAAAATTATTTAGAATAATATTTGAGACAAAACGAAGTAAACAAAAATAAAATCAAGCAAGAACTGGTAAGACAAATACCTAAAATTATAATGAATATAGAGTATTCAAAAAAAAAAAAAAATGAACTGGTATAAGAAAAAAAAAATGTATAAAGCAAATATACAACAAATGGCTAAAGCAAAATAATGGTACTCAACCAAGAAAAAGAAAAAAGATGTCTGAGATAATTAAAATGATCACAAGAAGAAAAGAAAAACAAACTAATGAAAAGTTAGAAATAATGTAATTAACAACAAAATAAATAAAAAACAATCAACTGTATGACTAGATAACAGTATATAGCAAAGGTACAGCGGAAGGAAGAATGAGTAAAAGGTTAAAAATGATGTAAAAAACCATGAAGTGGACAATCCCAAAAATATTAGGTCCAGCAATCAAATAACTGAGCAGAGATGATGTTCCTCTGATCTCAGAAAAATGGGTAGTAATGGAAGAAACCAGCTACTAAAAAGTTAGGGAACAAATTATATAAAAGGGAGAACGCACTAGTGGAAATAAATAAAAATAGATCTAAATAAAAGGAGTGGAACAAGTAAGAATAGAAATAAGAAAGAAGAAATAAACAAGAAAGAAAAGGAAAAAATAATATATAACTAATAATTTCATAAAAACTTATGCTAGTGTTTTACCAAAATGATCAATTTTGAAGGAGAGGCATTATGTTACAACACAAATAAGCCACCCCAATAGCAGGGATAAAAATGATGAATCAACTATATAAAATGTTTAAACTAATGAAAATATAATGACAATGACGCGACAAACGACGACATGACCTAACCCAAGTGATTGACCAAATAAAAGGAAACAAAAGGAAAAGGGGAAAACCGAAACCAAATAAGAAGGTGATTGACTCAATACTACCAAATAAAATATAATCAAATAAGAAAGTGGAAAACCAAAATAAAATGAAATTGAACAGAAATAAAATGAAGTGAAGAAGAAGGAAAATGAAAATGAAACAAACAAGTATAAAGGAAATTAAAGGGAAATAAAATGAAATCAAATGATAAGACACAAATAAATAATATAGAATAAAAGAAGGAGAAATGGTACACTCAAATATAATAATGGAAACGAAACAATACTAACTAATGTAAAAATAATTATTAATTTGGATTAAATGATTTCATAAAACCCAATAAGAAAAATAAAAGTACACTAACCAAAGAAGTAGAGTTTACATGTAGTAAAGAACTCTATAAAGACATAAACTTATTGATAGTATAAATAACAATTTTAAAGAAAGAGATAGTGAGAAAGTAAACATTAATAAGTGACAAAGAGAATGTAATGTTAGGATTACCCCACTAATAGACACTTAAATACAAATTTAAGAAGTGCAAAAGTGAAAGTGTAAAACCCCCAAAATAATGAGAAAATCTAGTGATAGATAAAAAACCCTTAGTAAATCAGTAATAAACACTAAATGGTTTAAAAGTGAATATTATTAATAAATAAGAATATTGTGAATGATAGAACTAGAAAATCTAGTGATAGATAAAAAACGCTTAATAAATCAGTGATAAACACTAAACGATTTATTGGTAAACAAGTAAGAATTTTGTTAATGATAGTAATTAAAGATAGTATTAAGATTAAATATAAATGAAGGATACGATGTTATTCAGGGGAGGAAGCCCATAGAATGTCAACAGTTAGTGTTACCATGGATAGAAAGTAAAGATAGTAAAAGGAAAAAAATATAGTAAAGAAATTAAAAACAAAATCAATAAACACCCCATGTTATAAGGGATGATCAATTAAGTAAGTTTAAATGGTGTGATGATGTGTTATCACCTAAAAATAAATAAGAATGAAACCAATTGTTAACAAACGTTGCTTAATAGCTGTTAAAAAATTGTTCAATTAAATTTATGAACAGGATATGGCTGAAGGAATTATACAGACCATAGGCCTAGATGTTATGTGTTATGTAATAAAGAATAGTAAGTAATAGCCAGATTATTAACAATGTCAATTTAAATAAATAAGAAGGTGAATTAATACAGATCTAATAACACTGGAAGATCAGTTAGGAAATAATTAACAAGCCATGATGTAGAAAATAATGGTAACATACAATTAGTATAAAAACCGATCCAAAACACATCAACAAATAAACAAATCAATTATAATAACAAAACAAAACACATTAGGGTAAAATAAGATGTAATTTGTATAAAATAAGTAAATATAATCAGTTACTACTTAGGCCTATGAAATGCCTAACCGTCAAAAACAAATAACTACAAATTGTAAAAAATTAACAAAGAAATTAGCAAATCTAAGGCAAGTAACTAGCCAAGGATAATTTGTGAATCATATTAAAAGAAAAATGTTAGAATAAGGACTTAAAATAAAAAAGAAATGTAATTAATAAATATTAACATAATTGTACAAACAATAATACATTAGAGAACCCAACCTTATGGGATGTCAAAATAATCTTTGAAAGGAAATACAAACAGTAGTGATAATATTTAATACATAGGAAGGAAGACGGAAGAATGAAAGCAATCAGAAGATATACAGTAATTTTGAATAAAAATTCAAAATTGATAACAATGGTAATAAGTCATGATCAACCAATCGGAATCAATTAGTAACCATGACAACGGACCGTTGGTTACGATTTTTCCGTTAAATCTTAGTATTCAATAAGTGACGCTCTTCCAGAATAGACGCCAGGCCGTGAATGACCAAAATTTTAATCTAAAATGTATAAAAATCAAAATTCAAAAAGATGAAAACGTAAGAAGCAGACGAGGAACGAGAACATTTAACTGATGCCAAGGACCAATTTAAATAAATTTTAAATGAATAAATTGCTACGACTAACATGAAAAAGACGCCAGAAGCCCCAGATAATTGAAAATTGACCACTATTGAAGCCCCATTCCATTACAACTGACTGACAGTACACCTCCAGTCGACTGATTTGATAAGTATTATTAAATTACCCGAATTTCAGAAATAAATTCACCTTAAATATTTCTCACAGTAATTTGAACTCTCACTATAAACTGAATAATATTTATTTCAAAGATTAAGTAAAAAAATAAAACACTGAAAATTTGTTAACTAATAAAATAACCTGTTGTTAGATTATGAACTTTTGAAACACACTTTAATACACTGCAGGAACAAATTATAATTACACATTATATTATTTAAGTACAAATAATGTAAGGTAGTGTACTTTTTATTGTAATCATTATTAATATCTTTTCCGTAATCACAAGAACCCAAGACTTTGAACGAAAATAACTGTAAACAAACAACTCAGTCGCCATCTTGGACTGTATAATTCGTTCAAAATCGATTCGCCAAACCCTTTGAGATATTAGTCTTATAATAATTGTCGGTGCAAATTTGACCAAATATAACTTTAATGTCAAACTGAGTAATTACCAATCACAAATTAAAAAACTAGTACAGAGTGTAACCATTGTTTTTATTTCATAGGGAAGTGTATTGTGTAAATTGTGTATTGTTTAGCAAAGAGAGCGAGAATGACGGTAAGCGCTCACGTCGCAAATTCGGCGAACTAACTGCTCGATTAAGAAGGTCGAACGAAGGCGGAAGTAAAATTTGAATGCTCCAGGCCGTCATAGCTAAGAACACCTTTTACCATACTAATTATTAATTTAATTGTTTTAAATAAACAACTTGGCGCCACCCGGGATTTATAACACCTATGAAACAACAGGTAAGGTTTCCACTTGCGTTGTACTGGTAATTGAAGAATCGCTACGGACATCGTTAGCGCAACATAGAAGTAACGACAACTTGTGTGAGGCGAACACACAACTTATATACATTTTTACAGAGACGACAGAATCGTCACGTTACAGATTGGCTTCCATCGCGGGGCTTAAACAAGACGGACGTCGTCAACGCTTCGTTACAATATTCAACAAAAACAACACCGCTAATTCTACACAATACAACTGAGTTTGCCTCGTCGTCACATTACCTAAGGATACTCATTGTAATGTGAGTGAAACGTTGTCATACAAGATATTTCCGTACCGAAAGAAGACTTCAAAAACATAATGGACACCGGTCGCGGAAGTCTACGTGAGAATGTCAACTAGAATAGATTTTACCATTTACAAAATTGAAAAATAAATGGCTGTGTGTAGGGCGGGAAAAACTGATGGCCGCGAACTCTGCCAGATTGGAAGCCAAGGGACACAAAGGGACAATGACAGTGGTGGTAAAATTTACACGAATAGACAGTTGAGAGGAAAGTGGGCAAACGAGTGCTGCTGCCACCCCGCCGCCGATTGGAATGGTTGATCTTCACCTGATTCCATACGATCATGTATAAGTTGTTGTTTACAACGAGCCTGACCAACAATAATCATTCTAGCGGAACCGGTATAGGATAAGACAACAGCTGGATATTTTGGCAGAGGAAATTCTGTTGGTACTGGGCTCCAAAAGAAGTAATCACTACATTCATCATCATGAGAACAGAACTTGGTTGGCAAGTTACAGGCAAGTAGGCAGCAGAAACAATTAAGATCAGTGAAAGGATGAAAATTTATTCCAAAATAAGGGAAGTTTTGTAGTTCGTGCAAGCTACTAACAACTGTCATACTGCAGGCCTACTATAGGCCTACATGTAATTTAGTAGATTGTAAGGACTTTTAATAAAAAGGCGTGCATCCAACCATCCGTTGCTTGCTTCTTTGTCTTAATGAAAGAGTAGTGTTTCACAGAAATCGGAAAGAAACGTTTCAACCGAAAGTAATTGTAAGAATAATTTAAGGGGATGTAGCATGCGGGGGTGACGCAAAGGGAAAGAGAAAACGGAAGGAAAACACGATTCCCACCATTCTGATAAAGAACATAAAATTTTAGTTGCTTTTATCAGTTCCATTATCTACATTACGAGGAGAATATTGTTTCTTCTGGTACAGTGATTCACACACACTAAATACATAGGCAGCCAGCACTATAATGAACAGTCGACGTAAAGATTCGTTTGTTTTTACTACCTCCTCCATTCCACTGCCTCCTCGATCGCCAACACAAGTATGCAGATGTTTCTAAGACATTTAACCGGCTATTAGCTCTGTGAATATGCACTTGTACGACTTAACAAAAAATAAAGCGACGAAGCCGTTGTCGACAAACACAATTCGCGTTCGAGGAATAAATAAAGAAAAAGAAGGGGCGAAATGAGAGAGAAAGAGAAAAAATTAAAAGAGTAAAAATGCCGGGTAGTTAAAATACTGCAAGGGTAACAAATGGCCCGGACGTTCTGTGCATAGCGATCAGGGAGGCAGTAGTCGGTAGTGTTCACAACATACTACCCCTTGTACTGACGTCCGACCCTTAACTCAGCTTATTTAATTCTTTCTTTCTTTGTTTCTTTTCTTTTCTTTTAATTAGTGCTGATGATGGTTTGGTATTTTCATGACTACTGTTCTCTCTCTTCTCCTGACGCGCGTTTCTAATTGTCTAGGAGCAGTTTATGTTTTTTCATTCTTTTTCATTAAATGAATTATCGTTTTTAATTCTGAAAGCAGTCAAGGTAGTGAACAGGGGTGGAGAATTATTTCTGCTGTTAAATTTTTTCTGTGTCGTTCAAGACAATATGATGAAGCCAGCAATAGTTTGACTTCACTTCACCCTCCTTATATTGTGCTTGTGAGTAATTAAACGAATGAATGGTTTTTTTAAGTTTATTTTTAGGGTTAAAGCCGAAGTTTCGTAAAGGTGATTAATTCCTAAGCTGTATTCAATATTCACATAATAACTAATATTTAATTTCATTAAAGATGTAGACAGTACTATTTTGTAATTTTACCAATTACAGTATATTAAATATAGTTTTTTTTTTAATTAGAAATCCATATGACGGATTTGTCACCACTTTCGCTTCCTTGTCTAGACGTCGTGTGTTCGAATTCGCTTCAGGGTGGATAGTTTATGTCGACGGCTAGTCCAATCATAATTGAATAGTAAAGGCGGCCCAAACGTAACACTAGAAATATTGCTCTGAGTGCTGTTAAATTATGTATTCTGACCTGCACTAACCATAAAGAAACCTACTAATGGTTACCTATATATATATATATATATATATATATATATATTGCTACAGTCTATTTCTTGATTCATATAGTGTATTTAATATTTATAATACCTTTACCTCAAGTTGTTTTTTACCTTATTTGGAACATGTATCGGGACACTTGTTGTTCCCATCCTCAGCCTTCTTAATTTTGAATCTAGTGGAGTACTTGTGTGTTGGTTGGTTGTTTTTATGGTTTTCTGTTGGTTTTTGGTATTTTAAATTGGTATTATTGTGTGTGATTGTGGTGTATATATTAGTATTTTGTGTATTTTCGATGTTGAGTGCTTTGAAAATTGTGACATGATTTATATTTATTTGTATTTGTTCAGGTATTAGTTTGTTTTGTGTTTGTATATTTGTAACTTTTCCCAAATGTTCATTATGGTGCCTTTGTGTGATATGTGTTTTATTAGTGCTATGTTGGTTATGTCTGGGAATTCATGTCCAGTGTTTATTGGATGTGTGGCCAAATTAGATTTACATATTTCTGTATTTTTGTATACGTTTAGATGTTCAAATAACGTTTTTCAGTTCTTTTTTTGTTTGTCCTATGTAATATTTATTGGAATCTTGGCATTCAATTTTGTATACACCACTGGTTGTTGTATTATCTTTGTTGTGTGGGTTATTTAGTTTTGTAAATTATTTTTATTAGTTTGTATGCTATTTTAATGTCTGTATTTTTAAATAGTTTTGTTAGCTTTGTCATTTTATTATTTATGTTTGTGATAGTAGCCCAAAATAAACAACACATAAATAATAACAGCAATAAAAAATGGGACAACAAACAAACAATAAAAACAAAACAACTCAATTTTCAAAGCACTCAACATCGAAAATACACAAAATACTAATATATACACCACAATCACACACAATAATACCAATTTAAATTACCAAAAACCAACAGAAAACCATAACGACAAGCAACCAACACACAAGTACTCCACAAGATTCAAAATTAAGAAGGCTGAGGATGGGAACAATAAGTGTCCCGAAACATGTTCCAAATAAGGGAAAAACATCTTGAGGTAAAGTTATTATAATTATTAAATATTATATATATACACTTGTGATTTTCTCTTATAAGGGATAAGAAGGTGTAAACTTAAATAACGTTATATTTATGTGTAGGTTGTTAACTTAGAGACTGTACTTACTTACTGTCACATGTCCATCCATCATGTCCTAGTATAGACGTGTTAAATAAAACTTTACTAACTTTCTGTCAACTGTATGGGTCGCAATTCGGTGGCCTGAGAGGACTGATTCAGCAAATACTTGTTTGGAATTCGGTTATTAAGAAACATTCTCAACACGGTTGCAGTTCAACTGTTATTTAAGTGCCATGTTAATTCCATTTAAATAGAACAAACATACATTATAATTGCTGTAGTCACTGTTTTAACTGTGATGGCCACAGTTGTACCGCACTTCACGTGTGTTGAATACTTTTTTTATCTGATCTCTAGTTGGACAACTGCAATTAAGCGACATGTAACAGCTGACAGATATAACAAACTACCCGTCGGTACTCGACACACGCTATCGAGGCGCCGCGCAGCGTTTTCCTATGTAAGCACTAACATTTATAGTTTTTCCACGTGGTTTATAAAAATGTAATCCGCATATCTAAGTAATAAACAAATATATAATAGTTATAACAGAAATAATCATAGTCTATATCTTCTTCGATCTGCAATATTTTTATGTCACACGAATCATGTCAGTTTTCTGTTAGCAAAAATTTGAAATAAATCTAAACTTTTAAATATCCCTTTTTTAAAAGCGCGGATTTTAAAACACAAATGTCTGTCTTTTTCAGTGTAAATCAAGTCGACAGTTTGATACTCTCTCTCTCTCTGTCTTTCGCGCGCGCGCGCACACACGCACTTTGCCAATTATCCTATAATAATAATCTCTGTTACCTACCTAAATATCATGATAAATAAGACTACAGCAACACAAGTATACAAAAGAACATAAATTACTATGTAGACCTCTTAAGTGTAACAGTTAATTCTCAAAATAGTTATGAAAGTAACAGCGATTGAGTTATAATTTGATATCTTTCGAGATACAATTGACAACTGTGTGCACTCAAATAAATATATGAAAAGGGAAATGATTTTGCCTTTATTGTAAAGGCCGAATACTCGTTGACAGTGAAATTGGTGGCTTGAACCGATTTTATAAAAAGTGTGAGTGTGGCTCGTACTGTCAATTTGAGGGTTGTTTACATTGACGAGCAAATATCACAAGGTAAAAGAACGGAACAATTGATTTTACAAATCAATTATCATCAACAGTCGTAAAAACCTATTTGAAAAACAATAGTGGATAATTTATAGACCTAAAGCGGAAAGTAGTTTTAAAATCATATAATAGCCGTGCCAGTTAATAAAACTTAATACGTAATTACAGTAATTAATATTAGACAAATAAAAACAATTACAAAATTACTGATCTAAATTACAAGCAGTAGAAGACTATATGTCAAGGAATGGTTGCAAAATTGATGCAACCCTTAGATCGAGCGTGTAGTGCTTTATTGTGGCATGACCCACGAGCCCCTGGGGTGCTCTCCGACAGAGCCAAATTAAGACGAATCACCCAAACAAACCATAAAGATGAATGCAAAGGTGCAATAAAAATGCAACATTAAACAGCACAGAATCTACAGCTGTTGTTGGGCCACTTTATCTGTACAACAGCCAGTCTTAGGAGAAGAGCAAGTTAACGATAACTATGTATCTAAGTGCGCGCGCACACACACACAAATACAAAAGACTTAGCTCCCTCTACACATACGTATAGTAACTGAATCAACTCAAGCCGTAGAACACTTCTGACTAAAGTAATAACTAGAATATAATTGCTTTGACAGGTTCGTTTCTCTAAAGAGTGGATTATTAGTTTTATCATTAATGTACAACAAAAGTATTGTTTTTTGTGTTTTGTACTATACAGTACAGTTTTAAATTGCGAATTTTAAAAATTAACGCTAGCTTAGTATTGTTCTCAGGTATATTAATCGTCTGGCTCTGTCTGCCCTCTCGAGCGTAGAGGACCTCGGCTATCTATCTAGGGTTAAGTACTCATGCATGTGATTCTTAATTATGAAAGTGGATCCACGATGCGTTAACCACGCGATATGTCAAGTATACAATAATACAGTTAAATTGTATAATTATAATGTATACAATTAATTGTATACAAAATCAATTAATTTCTTGCCACAACTTCCTTCAGAAACAAAATCGTTGTGTTTCCATTGTAAGCTGATGCAAGTATACGATTCTGTATATCTGGTTACGTATACATTACACAATACGTATTTTGTTCTTGTTTTTTTTTTTAAAGTGATTAGTTTTTAATATGTGTTATTTTCAAAATAAAACAATACAACTCGTACCTATAAGAATAGTAAGTAGGGAATCAAAATTGCCTGTTAAGTATGACGTAACGATTCCAGACATTGAGCCGTATGTTGCTAAATATAGTGAGTGGCACAACCAAAGCGTCTGTAGAAAAAGTATTCAGTATTTTAATTTTATAAAACGATGTATAACAGTTCTGTGTTCAGTAAAGGAACGCAAGTAAATATATTGCCCGATTTGGTTAAGTATCGTAATTGGCTTCAGGTTCCAAGTAGAGAACTTACACGATCGAATCCGGCCATCGACAGATAATTCGTAAGTTGTTTTAGCTGTGTTAATATTACACGCGTTTGCTTTATACGTTTACATACTATGGTGAGGGGGGAACAGGGGAGGTTCAAGTAAACAGCAACAGACAACAGGCATCATTCAGTTACATCTGACATTCTAAGTTCTCATCATTAAAGTGTCATCACGCTTCATTCTTCATTTTTCAACACACAGTATTGTCATTCCAGGTAGGCTACAGTTACTATGGAGTAAACTGAGAGATTGTTGACAACCTCAGCTGGTTGGATAGAATGGATATCAATAAAATTTCAGTTATTATTTTATTTGAATTATTTTACCTTTTTGTTATTAAAATAAATCCCAGATTCAGGCAAGTGTCGCTGAAAACGAATACGCGATGTTTTACTAGCGACTTCCGCAGAGTTGGGAGCTCTGAGCAAACATGTGCACACGATTATTGGTCAATAGAATTCTCTTACAATGAAAAGGTGTCTTAAATAATGCTACTTTTTTCCACTTCATCTTTATTCTATTTCCTATTCAGACAAATTGCTTAGTCCTTCAAATTCTTAATATTTCATATTAAATCTAGATCATATTCCTTAAAGTTAACAGTACCTTAATTTAAAATTACAAGTCAAAGTGCTGTATTGGTAAACACTTTCAGCATGTAACGCATTTCTTTTACTAATCCATCGAATTCTAAATTGTATTTCAAGTTTGGTGATGTACATATTATAATACTATTTAATTTATATCTTTTCTTTATGATCTCACAATCGGAAACTAGAAACCTATGGATTATGCTACAAAAAGTTATGGAATACGCTTTTATTAAACAGTCAATATTATTAAAAGCCACACTAGCACTCATTCCTTATTGCTAGGCCTACCTACGTTTAACACGAAGAACAACTTAATTCTATCATAAATTGCTATAATATAATATCCGTCTATTCATATCTCGGAGTTAATTCAGATTGATCTCACTTCGCTTTTTTATTTCATTACCACATTAGCACGTATTCTATTCTTTTTATTGACATTTTCACTTCACAAATTCCAACGGTAGGCTATATGTCTCCTCAAGTCTCCTCTTCGATTCACTGCTTCCGGATAACTCAATATCTGTGTTGATGTATCCGGATTTTGATCGCTCGTTTAATCCGGCACAAAGTACTTGTGAGCCCAGCTAAATAAGTTTGAAATTTTTTCTAAATCCCCTTGAATGGAATTTGAAGTTGCTGAAAGAAAATCTCCTTGTGATATCAACGTTGCTTATTGTAACGCAGACTCTTAGGTCTAACGTACTTGCTGAATGTGACACAAGTAACGTACTGACATGTATTTGTCCGTTTGTGTTGCAAGAGACGGTACAGCGCTACGCACAGTATTGATGTGTGTAAGTTTCCGCTGAAGTCGCTGGGGACACATACTTCTTAATATTTAACCGACCTCCAGCAACAGTTAAAGCTCGGCTGAGTTCAGACGCATTGCATTATTATCAGGAGCAACTCATACAGTATCTGGTGCTAATACACACAATTTCGGGACCATTTAATGGGCGCACGGTATTTTTTATTCTAGTTGGTTGTTGTTGTTCCTATTATTATTTTGATTGTTACAAAAAACGTAGCGTGTATTCCAAGAATAAAAATCAAGTAGATTCCGGTACTTGGGCTGTTTTGTTTTGGGAAAATGTCGAAAATATGTGGTGCCATAAGACGGTCAACGTGAAAGAACTTGAAAAAACAAATGTACATTTCCATACAATCATGGCAGTCTAGTGCTTATATGTATGTATACACAGCGAACAAACTTTAGGCCTAATAGTTAAAAAATGAGATTTGCATACGTTTCAAACGTGTGAAGTAATTTTTCTCAGGTATGTTAAGCGTGAGCATCGTATAAGATTGAAGACATACGGTCAGAACCAAAAGTATTCTCTGCTTAAAAAAATGAGTTGACAGAAAATTGTCATCTTTATTTATATAGTGTACTGAGTAGATAGCGAGAAGATGTGAATGCTACTGGCTATAAATGAGTAGGCAAAAATTGTAGTATACGTACACAAGAATGTAGCGAGAAGATGTGAATGCTATTAGACTGAAGACGAGTAGGGAAACATTGTAGGAGTCTAAGGCTAAGGCTAAGTCTTAGTAGTAGTCTCAGTAGTGGATAGTGGTAATCAGATATCTATTTCATTGCCAAATCTGTATTTATTATTCATTTTTTTATATAAATTATGAAGGAGTCAGTATATTTATTTATCATTGTTTTAATCGTTTTAGATCAATATCAGAAGAATACCAATATCAAATGGGAACTTTCTATCACAGCAGATTCAGACAGGCACACTGAACCTGATAATGTAACATTTTTAGAAAAATACATTTGAAGTCTATACTTGACTTTGGTTATTACTTTGACATTACTCACATTCCCGGAGTTGCAGAACTTGCTCGCTACTTTGACGAAGTACGTTTACTATTAGGCCTACATAAATTTCGTTATTAGAAAATTTTTCAATGATGGGAAAAATTATAAAAATCCCGATTACTCTATTATTTTTTTAATAATGTGATAATTGTATAGCACATAATCATACAATAAACACTACAAATTTGGATTAGGGTTAAAAATTCCTCTTACTCTTGACACCTTGCTGGACTTTCACTATTTAAAAACATTTTTAATCTCTTTACTGGGCTCTAGAGTCCCAAAATTTTTAAAAAACAATACTTAATACCACAGCCAGATTTTATTTAAAATTCTCTTTAAATTGATACCCCAACATGAATTTTTGCTATTTTTTCGAATTTTCACCCACTTTTGGGGGCTTGACGTCAAAAAATCAAAATTTTCAAAAATGAACAGGATATTCAGATTGCGGTTAAAATTCTCTTTAATTTGATAATAATAATGGTTCACATATGTACCACCTGGAGTAGTGTAGAAGAGGGCAGGGTAGGCTGCCTTATGTGAGCCGTACGGCATACAAGGAAGGCAGTGTGGCCAGCACTACGCTTCAGCCGCCCATTATTATCCCCAGGATGTTATCTCAGGTACTCATTTTCACCTTGATTTTATGGTGCGGGCCCGGAAATCGAACCCGGAACCTCTAGGTTAGTAGCCAGGTGCCATACCCACTGGTCTACTGAGCCGCCCCTTTAATTTGATACGAGTTTATAATTTTGCGAGTTTTTCACATTTCAATCTCAGAAACACTGGGGTACCATATGGTAAAAGTATGGACACACATGTCAAGTTTTACGATGCGTTCAAAAGTTATGTTGAGACATATCCCAACAGATAGACAGACAGACAAATGTCAAACGGTCGAGTTAAAACTGAGACTCGCTTCGCTTCTTCAACGTTCATATTCTGAGTTTTCTGGACCCTGTAAAGCATCTTCAACATTCTTTTTTACTAACCTTTTCCTTTGTTTTGCTACTGGTTTTTATATCCTGACACTGCTGTCTCAGGATTTTACAGCTTTTTCCTAACACTCCGCAGCATTGAATCTTTAGTGTGTACACATACAACCATTCCAGCCTTACATAAAACTGTACCTTATTATACTTAAATTGTTGAAACAACCAAACATACTGTTCCATAGCCTATAAACACACACTCTCGTTTGAAGTTTGAGTTCGGCCTTGAGTGTACTTTTACAAAAGTTTTTGTTTTGTGAGATCTCATACCACTGGCTTCACGGTTAATATAACTGAATGTCGCGCAATCATGATTTCTAGCAATCCAGCTATTCACAAAAAGTGCTGTACAATAATTTACATCCATCCGATCTTTCTAGTAAATCGTGTATCATGTGAAATAGAATATTCTGAGAACGCTGGCCTTCATTTTTTTCTCAAAAAGTAATATTTTTTCACATCACCTTAATATATTACCGCTACTATTCATGATTTGTGATGTTTTAAAATAAAAGTTTTCTTGCATGTGATTTCATGCAGAGCTAAAAATTATGCACTTAGTTTTAATTATTTAATCTAGATTATATGTAACATATAAACGAACTTTTCTATAAACCACATAAACATTTAAATAAATGTTCAACAATAAACATTTAAAATAAGCTATATAAATTTATATTAAAAGTAAATTTAGTTTTCTGTTACTCAAATTTACATGCAATATTTGTGTAGTGTAATTATTAGTTATAAAATGTAATTATTACTGTAATACAAACCTATATGTAAAGTACAGTATAATACAATTATCCCATTACTATGGTTTAACTCGACTTAATTCTATTTATCAAAGTGTATGTGCAAAAATTAATAATTATTATACAATAATTAAAATGGAAAAATCTGCGGCTATGACTTGGAACATACTGGTTTAGTTTTTTTTGTCCCTACAAGTTTATTTACAAGCAAATAATTTGTCCGAATTTCATAACAATTTTCGTTTAAGCTTTTGAAGATATTTAGAACAAAACACAAGATTAGAAAACATAACTCAATCCGTGATTTTTCTTAATTACTTTTAATTATTTGAGAAGTTATTAAAATCTTGTTTACATCTTTATCTCTTTTTACTACAATTCTTCATTTTTCTATTACAAGTCGGCTATTAAAACGCCGGTAGTTTAAATAATTTTGCAGTTTAAAGTTAAATTTAAATTCTCACTGTCGGTAATATATACGTATAGTCAAACGAAATGATGATATGGGCGATGTAATTTTGATGTTTTTGGGTTTGTTTTTATTCTGTCGTGAGTTATGAAACAAAAAGCATTCATCCATCCGACTAGTTTTAATTAGTATACTGACACATAAGAAAAACGACCAACACATTTGGCTCGACTCTATAATTATCTCGTTATTTATATTGTGAATTTCTTGACAGAACCCTAATTGAAAATATCGCTGATTCTGTTGTTAGGATCGAATGTATTGCACTCGTATGTACAGAGTCACCAGGAAGCATGAAAATATTTTTAAAATATTTATTAGTACTATTTCTTCTTCCGTTCTTTTGTTTTAGTTTCTAATCCTTTTTTAATGTAACGGTAACGCAACAAACAAGGATACTAACAACTAACAGCTAAGATTTGTTCCTATTACCAGTGTCTATTCTGTTTCATGATCCAGTACGCCTTCCCCCCAGTTAGAATCTCACTACAGTATCTATTTAGCTAATTGGTAACACTGCATTTAAACCATGGATTTAATGGATAGTATTTTAATTTTGTTACTGGGATGTTTATAACTGAGATTTTATTAAATTCTGATTTTTAAATTTACTTTACTAATTAAAAAGTTAGCCTGATATTAAAGAAATAAAATTATTATTTTCGTTTACATTACACTGAAAGAGGAACTATGTATGGCAAAAAAGTGAGTTATTAACGATAGTCAAAAGTAATAATAATAATAATAATAATAATAATAATAATAATAATAATTGAAAAATGTTGAAAAAACGTAAAATTTAATTTAGAGTTTACCAAAAAATTACAACAAAAGAAAACTTACTAGTTTATTAGTACTGTTTCATTATATGAAATGTTGCAGTGAATTTTCAATTAAGTAAACACAACAATGAAGGTTAAATGTCAAAGTACGGAAAAACAACCACAGTGTTGTTCTGGGGCCGTTAATAGCTCAGTATTCTTCTTCTTTCTCTGTTATTAATTTCGTCTTCTTAGTAAGAATACAACAAACGTCTCAGATTTCCTGACGATGATTGTAACCGGACTGGACTCAAGTGTGTGTGTGTTGAATATATGGTGGTGTAATTATAGGCTTGCATCAGACGTGTACAATAGCCGCTCTTACCTGTTATTACTATGTATCTACTTAATTAATCGATAGGACCCATTAGCCAATTGTTTTTTTAGCGTTCGTATTTTAATAATACGGTAATACTGTTCGAAGCAATGAAAGCAATTATTATAAAGCCCAGTACTATAAACAATATCACATAAAACTGTAATTATTATTGCTGAACTAATTGAATTCAAAGTTAATTAATTACGTTGCACTACCTCTATATCGCACAGATTCTATCGAATATTAGTTATTGGAATCATATTTAACTCTATTTATGTCAATTAATTCATAAAATTCTCTTCAGATGCAGAGATTAAATATGATATTTCTTCAATATTTATTTAAAATTTAATAAATGTTTAATTGTGTACGAGTAGGCCTACTGCGAGTTTTTCTTTTTTTCTTCGGCAAATATGACCACTGCTTTCACAACGGCTGCTAAAAAAATATCATGTTAATATTATTAGCACTTAAACCACTGCTGCACGATTGCCATTGTACAGACTAAACCTTATCGAATTCACTGTACCACGTCACTGTCCAGTTGCCTTCATTTTAGCAAATGGCTCTCTTGTTCCGTAAACTGACAACGTTGTCGTATTCTCGTTTAACCAAATGTCCCCTCCATCTTCACTTTATATCTTTAATTTTGAATTTGATGTCGTTTATTCTAGTTATTTTTATCCGAACGCGAAATTGGTTTCTTACCTTTCACTGGTATTCCTAGCATTCAAGACTACTGACAAGCTTTACTTCAAAAATGTGGTTCTTATGTTATACATACGTTATATAGTAAGGTACTTAGTTCTTATAAATGCATTCGATACTGCATTTATATTACCAATGTTATACTACTATTACACTATCTTCATCATTCATAACAAATAACTTTATGTAACCGCTGATTGTAATTAACTCTTATAATCGTATAGGCCTAACGCTGAGATAAATGAATCAATCGAATACGTTAACAAGGATAGGAATAATCATAATTGTTTTTCATTATTATGAAACAATGCTATATTAGCACTCCCAGCCATTCACTGTTATGTGACTTATAAGTATTAAAGTTAATAACAATCTATTCTGTTTCTCTTCTTCTCCACTTCATGAATTTTTGTGAGAGTTGATCGCATCTTTTCATGTATCTTCCAGTATTTCTCGCTAATCAGTTGCTTCTAGTTCCTTATTTAGTTTGAAAGTGCATTTTGTATTTTGTTTCATTCTGTCGATACGTTGTTCTACAGAATTTGACGATTGTCTACGAACTTACGATGTTTTTCTAATTAACTTGTTCTCTGATTACTAAGAACGATCAGACGATTTCTTATGTCTACAATTAGCATTTTTCTGTCTTTTATTTTTCTCTAGAACTTCATGTCAGCTGTTTGAATCTTCTTTACATTCTTTTTATGTAGGCGCTCAGATTGTATACTTTACTTTTCTTTATTGCCTACACCAGATATACAGATATACTGGTGTAGAATTGCTGTTGTTACTGCTTTACAAATTTTCTTAGATTAATGGCCCTAGTAAGGCTACCAAAATTAAAATAATTATGGCGAAAAAATAAAACTGAACAGCTACATTACAATCCGGTAAAACAAAATCAAAATGGGAATAACTGGCTACATGTAAAAGTGTCTTCAATTTACGCAAAGATATAAAAATAAAATGTTATAATACAAAATTATTTCGGAATAACCTTATCTTATTCAGAGATTTTGATAAGTAGATCCCTTCAATAGAATAGATGCGTTCAAACTAAGCTAAACATAAACGAATAGATAGAAATTGTTTGGTAAATATAAGCAAGTAAAAGAAGACACCAACACTACAAGCAGACATTTACATAAAAATGAAGATGGTAAATAGACTTGAGGGTGCAACTTGAGGTTCATAAACTGATATTTTAAGAGGAAAAGAAAATGCAGACGAGAACTGATATGAGACTACACACAATTAGCCGTAGGTAAAACTATCAACTTTGTATTGCTACATAAACACCATAACCAACTCGGTTGGTCTTCGTACAATTCATTGTGCGCAAATTATGCGTAAATTCGTTGCTAATGAAATCGGTCATACGCTTTCGTGCTGATAAATTATCAATCGGCTGTTGAGTGACCGGTTAGCTTTGTTCACGTTTTTGAATATAGGCTGACAATCATCATTACAGGCAGAGATACAATGATTGTGTACTAATACTCAGCGATACTATGCTTCAATATGAAGATATTAGTACTGCAGTTATGATATAATGATATGATATGATATTCAGTTAGGCACAGTTTAATGACGGGTTTTATAGATTTTCCTTTTTACAAGCTCTTCATCTTTAGAGTTTCATCGATTTGTACAATTCAATGACGGATATGTTTACTTGTACGAGATAGTGAGGGACCCACTAACAGACTACAGACGATGTCTTCATTTCCTTATTTTATTTTCTTTACAGAAAACGGATGGAATGTCAAAACTGAATCAAATAGTCAGTTAGTCAGTTTATTGGAAACCAACCTGCGCTCTGTTAGGCAAGAAGCTTCTATTGCCGTTTGAGCACACCATCTTAGCCTTGACGCTCTATCCTTTAATAGAACACTTCTATTCTCACATTCATCTCTCTTGCATCTGTAGCGACAACGTTCTTTCATTGGGAGGCCTTTAGGTCTTTTGCCCTTCGTGTTTCCTATAAGGGCGTTTATTGGTATTCTCCTATTACTCATTCCCACAACAGTCCTCTCAGATTCATGTAAAGTTACATGAAATGAAACACGGGAAATTATATGAAATGATAATAACATCTGGTTACCTCCTATCTTCCATTCCTCATTTTTATACATGGGTCCCAGGATTGGCTTCAGGATTTTACTCTCATAAATTGTCAGACGATAGTGCTCTTTGGGTTAGTATCCAGGTTTCACTGCCATACCACAAGGTGGATCGTATAATGGTTTTACATAAGCGTATTTTTGTCTGCATCTGAATATCTCATGATTTAAAGGTGGTGCTAAGTGCGAAACACGCTTTGTTGGCCAGTTGTCAGTCTTCTTATTATATCCCTCTTCATTCTCATCTTTTGATATAGCTTCTTCTAGGTATGTGCAACACGTGACTGCTTCTATGCAGTTTTCTTCTATAATAAGGTTTTACCTTGGTCAGATAGATCCTGTCTGACTTATTTAGTTTTACCCACGTTTATTGATAGTCCTACAATTTTTGACGTTCTTAGTTCGAGCACAAGCGTTCGTGAAACAACGCATTGCAAGTCAATTAAAAATTCCCAAAGTATTTCTTCATTAGTAATAACAACACACACACATACACACAGAGTTATTGTTGTGCATATGTGTATTATACATTGTCGGAACAAAATACGATTAAAATAATTTATGTTGTATAGTCACTTGTACTTTCGTTACAGTGCTTCATGGATCGTGTAAATTTTTGTAAATTTCAAAAAATTGGTGTTGAAAAGCACACGTTTTAGGTTTGGTGTGATTTTACTTATTTAAATTGCCAATAAATAAATTCAATTTTGTAATACATTTTATGAAGAATTTAATTCTGAGAAATCTGATATAGTCTATGTAAAGACGATAAAAAGACAAACGAGTGTTATAAAAATCAAATTACATTTAAGAGCTGTCTTAACTTCATGTGAATAATCAGGTGGTGCACCATCATGTTGAAAGAACATATGTAGCTTTTTTCAAGACGTATGTCTTCCAACAGGATTGGCAACTCATTTTGTAAAACATCGTTGTACGCAATACCAGTAAGGTGATCTTGGAATAATAAATTGTACAATTAACTACTCCCCAAGCTTACCACACCATACATTTAACGATAACCTGTTTCGAAAGTTGTGACTTTTATTCCATTTGGATTGTTAGTTGTCTACCTGTTACAGTTTTTCAAATTCTGTGTTTCTTGCAATAATAGATTCATCAGTGAATAAATAATTAGTAATAAATAATTAGTAATAAATAATAATAATAATTAATAATAATAAAAAACAATAAATAATTAACAATATTTCAACTTTCTTGTACTCATTGGCAAAAATTTTACCTTAACTCACAGTCACCTGGTTGAAGATGTTAACAGTATGCAAATGATAAGGATAAAAATAGTCTTTCTTTACTGTTCTCCAGACTTTATTACGAGGTATGCCTGTTTGAATTGAAATCCTTCTGATACTGTGTTGAGGCTGCACTGTACTATTTGAGTGATATTTTCTAATTCATCTGCAGACTGTTCTACAGGGTGTTCAGGGAAATTGTAACGAAGTACTCTTCTGTTTGGAAGTCTTGTTTTGCAGCCCGGGAATTTCCATTACTACTATCTGCACACTCATGATTTGAATATTGTAACGGCATACTGAATAAATTGATGTTATTAATAAATTGTTATTAACAAATAAACTAACTGTTTGCAGTATTCTACCAGAAGAAGAAATTTCTTACATTTGTTATTGTGTTTCTTCTTCAATATAATTTGAATTTTTATAACGCTCATTTGTTTTTTTTATTTACTTACTTTACATACATAAAATTTCTCAGACTTAAATTCTTTATAAAATGTATTACAAATCTGCATTTGCTTATTGACAATTTAAAGAAGTAAATTCACATCAAACCTAAAAGTGTATATTTTGACATAAATGTTTTGCGATTGACGAAACTTTTCTATAAAACTACCCAAGACACAGTTGTGAGAACCTTTTTTCAATTTCTCATATCAAAATTCTTTTGAAACCATTCAATTTATCCTGTAATTTAAGTTCTAACAATTTTAGTAGAGCTCAATTGTAGCCTTGGAGCAGAAATTAAGTTGAAATTTTTCGCAAGGCATAATTCGAAAACGAAGCGTTTTCAGACCTAGGTTTATGTGAAATTTCTTCTTTATTTCAGCATGTAGAATTAATTCCTGAAGTATGTCCCGTTCGTCATGGGACACTCTGAATAGAAACCTCTGATGAAACAGATATTTTTTATTTTTTACTGTATTCTTTTTTATATAGCCTAAAAGTACCATATGATGTTATTATTTATATTCTTAAAGCGATCGATTTCGGTCACAGACCATCGTCAGGTTATATAGCACATTTGTGTTCACAATATTATAAAACACTATTATTTATAAAATAATAACTGAATTTATGCGTTTTATAAGTAAAAAGTTTTATAGCCCACAAAATCGGTCATAAAATGTTCTGTTCTAAACCTTCTTGTACAGGAAAATCTATTATCGGTAAGAATATCATAAGAAGATTACAAAAAATTCAGTTTTAAAAAGTTCAACTTTGACATAGTCAGTCTCTTTTCGGAATCGATAATGAGTAAACGCAGCTCTGGTCAATGACAATTGGTCTGCCAGTTGTAACGAACGCAAGTTATATAAACTCGTAGAGTTACTGCGATACTTATTATAATTATACGCTATCCGAGGAGTGCAAGACAGTGCAGACTGTCTTCAAGCTAACTGGGAAGGTGTAACCCTAACATACAAGTTAAGGAGTAACACTATCGGTTCCCGATGTGAAATTGTATGTAACCGTGTCGGCGAGAAATATTGTAACATCACAAAATGTTCCATAACAATAATGAACACCAGAAGGGTGAATAATACTAAAAGAACTGTAATTGAGTAACCAGAAAGAATGTAACAGTATAAATAATAAACCAATAAAGAAGAAAAGAAGAGAAGGAATTCAAGTAAACAGTGATGAATCCACAACATGTACTAAATGACACTACAACATAAATAAACTGAATGACAAAGACAAAATGACAAGACAAGTTTCCCACATAAACTGTCAAGTGAGCCCAATAAAAAACATTTGATAAATAAATTCAAACAGTATAAATAAAATAACAACTGACTTGAATAATATTGTACTATATATTATGAATAAATAACAGGACATTAGCTGATCTAAGTAGAACAATGATATAAAAAAGACAAATATAATGAACTATGCTAGGAATAGCCACAAACTGTAAAAGATAATATGAAAACCAAATATGTATTATTATAAATTAAGAATAACGATAAATGTAAGCACGGTACGTGTTTAGGTAACTTCATAAGTAAGTAAAATGTGTACAAAAGATAATAATAGTCAGGGAACAAAACATTGTAATATAATGATAACAGACCCTGAATGACCAATTTAAATCAATGAAATGAGAATTAAATAGAAACCCTACCAATCATAATGCAGTAGAATCATGACTAAGATGAAAAGAATGTAAAGTACCACCACATGGGTGATATTATACAAATAAGAGATCAGAAGGACATGCTAAAATAAAAATAGTAAAATATGAAAGTTTATGTTAGTAAATCAACATATGTAAACAAATAATTAATATTGTTCAGCTGAATGCAGCATTTATATATAATAAGGTATTCTTTTTAATCAATTAATCATGTTCAAAGTAGAAATTAAGAATAATTAAACAAATATTATGAAAAAGTTAATAGTCGGATTTGCCACTTTTAGCAGACGACGCATGTAAACAATGTACTAGTAAGTTTAAAGTAATGAAATATTAATGAAAACTGTGACTAAACTGGCATCAAGCCATATCAAAATAAAGATAAATAAATAAGCTGTACAATGATAGTAATAGAACCCGAAATGGAATTGTAATAGTTGAGATATTAACGTTAGCATCATAAAATTGGTGAATTACGATTGAATACAACGAATAATATCAACATTGAAAACAGACGCCAAAATACAAATGTGTAATGCCTATTAATAGAATTACGTCATCATGACATAATTTCGCACCAATCACGAACGATTTTAGTAAGCCTTCGAGTGCTCCAATCGGCTTGATGAAAGAAGTATATAAACGAGGATCGTTGTAAACACAGAAGCATTTTGTCTAAATTCACTCAACCAGCAACAACAAATCCAGGCCAAATAATCATCAAAATTTAATAATTCAACGATAAAGAAGAAGTATAATTTAATCAGTGCAACGACAATAGTAGTGAAATTTTAACCAGTAGTGCGTGTGAACGAACGAGGTTAGGTATCAACATAACCAAACCTGTAGCTTATTCAAGAAGCAAATTAACCCGTTAAAGTTCGAATATCAGTGAAGTGTAAACACGATCAGTGAATAAGATCGTTAAAGTGTTAATAACTTAATCATTACGATTAATCAACAGGGAGTAGGGTGCTCATAATTACTTTGTTTACATTTTAGCCAATAACAGTATACTATAACATATACTATAACAGTATATCAATACACAATTGTACTGACGCAAAAAACAATAAGACTATAAGTATCTAACACTGTATCAAAGTTATTTAGAGGAATTAACAGATTCCGACGTAAGATTTCATATGTTAACGTTTTTATAACTAAACTCAATTTTATTCAGAACAAATGAACTTTTCGTTTATTAAATTTCGATCACTAAAGGTGTCTAACCTAACCATATGATATATCATAATAGCATTGTGAAATAAAGTGGCGTTCTATTCTGTAGCTTAAAAGAAGCCACCCTTGAGATAAATAACTATAATAAATAATTTATCGATCATAATTAGAGTTTTCATGTTAACTAAACTGAGCTAGACAAGGTAAAGAAACCGGACGATTTGTGATCCGTTAGTTATTTTCTAATGAATGTATTTAGTTGAAGTTATTCCATAACGAATAATAAATACCAGTATTGTAAAGTAACAACATTTGTCAACAATTATTTCAACTAGTAATTAACCAGTATTACTAATTACTGAGGTGCATTTGATAGTAAACAAACAAACAGAAATTTAATGCATGATCTCGATCTAACCATTTGATCATTTACTGATTAATTAAATATCAGAATTAACTATCAATTTATTCAGAAGAATTCTTTTTATGGGACATTTCTCTCGAAAACCCATATGGCGCCCAAAAAAAAATTTAAAGTGGTTACCAAAAGCTTTTACAGCATTAATATACTGCTCAATCAAAAGCTTGACAGTTTATTAACCACCTGTGACCAACTGAACGTCTAGTACTACATCACAGGTACGTGAAAGTTTGATTTATGTATAATAACCTTGTCAAGACAATACACTGACATACACAGACGACACTTTTAACTAGGAGAGTGAACTAACGTCGAGAGATCTACGCAATTGTTTACATTCATCAACGGATCTACAACTAAATATTTACTCATAAATAAATAAACAAAAACATCAAAATCGAATTAAACCAGTGAATAAATTTATAACTAATTTTAAAATTACGAACACTAATAATTACTACAAGCGAGTCTCGTTACAAAACCCTCGTTACAGAATTAACGACAACAACGTGTGACTTATAAAAAAAAGTAGAACTACTAAACCTAGAACGATTATTAACGTCACAATATGCTCACGCCCGGAAGTACCGTGAGTAAATTGGCTTACGTATTCATCCAAATAATATCCTGTCGTCTGAAGAATCTCCAATCTGAAGTTACGGGGAAATGAACTTGCATTATTTCATGCGCATTTATAAAAACCTATTTAACAGAAAGACCCTAAAAAGACTTTATAGTTTATATAAGACAAAAATAACTTTCTAAATACAAATTTATTTCATTATACAATAATTAAATTTTAGTTTGTGTTATAAGGCCAACCTATACAAATTAATTTTTGGTGTAAATTGTGTTAAAGACAGCAGATTTTTTGAAAAATTAATTAATTATAAATCCTCACACACACACACACAATCATATTCGAATCCTGCAAGAAAATTTACGAGTTACTTTAAAGAAATATATATATTGCAACGATACGTTTAGCATAAGTCTCCGTATCAACCCCTGACTGCGGTATGAGAACATACGAACGCACGTATGAGTCGTGTAAAAGATGTAAATAATAAAAATAATGTAATAATTAAACGTTAGGTATAAAACATAAATAAAAGAAACAAACGTATTAATTAATTTTAAATAAGGAAATAATTGTAAGTGAACATACATATGGAATTCCCAAGCCTTGTTGGTTTTAAACGCACCGAAGGGAGACGAAACACGCCCCGACTGGCAGCTGTGACGTCATGGCGACAGGTAACCGCGTGTGTATCAGTGTGTCAGTGTGTGTGTGTGAGTTAGTGTTAGTGTGTAAATGAAGAACAAGTTGAATTATGTATACGATTGTGGAAAATTGTACACTTTTTAAGTACTGAACGAAAACCAGAAGTCACACGAATCAGAGACATATGTAAAAACACAGCTGGCGCCTGGCGCTACAATTCAATACTAAGAGGTCTTAGTACGTGGGAATCGTTCAGCTATCGTGTGAAATTTTGCCATAACTTCCATAGTTTACACACCTTAATGTTCATAATTTGCATAGGTTAAGTTTATTAATGTACCTAACGACTTGTCATATTTATATTTATAAAAAAGTGTGCGCTTCATAGAAAGACGCGTAGGTTGTAATTAGTTAATAAACCGACGCGCTGACTTGTTCAAATCTGTCCGAACAGTTTTCAACAGGAATTGAACGCCGGCAGGAGTATAAAACCCCAGCGAGCGACACACGCTTTCTCAGATCATTAACAGACAGTACGTGAAATCCACGCATCTCGCCACCGAAAATTTTACAAAGTTTAAGTAATGTTTTAAATCGAATTACGTAACTTAAAGTGCTATGGAACCGGCAGTACGTCGGTGAAAGTAATTAGTGATATACACGAGTTATTTAAAAAACAATAATACTGTAAACTACGAGGAGTCGAAACGTCGTCGATGAACTTCAAGAAGTCCACGTAGAACTTCGAGACATCCACGAGGGAAAAGACGAGGAGAGGAGAGGAAACAGAGCAATATACTAGAGGACGCAGGGAAAACCACACGCAGCTACATCCAGCCGTACATCATCACGACCAGAGGTCCATGTCAGAACTCAGCATCCATTAGACGGAGAGAGTAATTACAAACGACGCAGAGACAAAGAAGGTGATACCGGAAGGGGATCCCAAAAACTCGAAAGTCCAGGTGACGGTAACAACAGTTAAATGGTTGCAGAAATATGCAGGTGAAGTCAGACATTTATTCAGTCTTATAAATGACCCTGAGGTCTATCAAAAGAAGGCTCTAGATTCCATATTCAAGTTTACATAAACTTTATTATTTTTATTTGCATAATGAATAATTAATAAAAGTTCAGAGAATAATAATTTATAACAAAGAAAATAAAACTTATTAATCTCATAAATAAATGGTAATTAGAGAAACCATATTTTATTATATTTTTATATTTTTATTATATAATTAAAATCAAGTAACTGTAACGTAAAATCAAGTACGAAAGTTTACTTCAATTGTAGATTTTAAATTAATTGAGACATTAGGAGTATAGTTAAATAAAGTAATAGAATGGTCTCTATTAGAATTTTTATAAATGTTTAATTATTTATTTTTTTAATTAAGTGGTACATAATAAAAAAAACCACACTTGCTAAGTCAATATTAATATTCAATTTCGTACGTGTTAATCACGCATTGTAATAATATATGTGTTATGTATTATATGTCTGTGTAAATATTCCAGGTCATATATGTCTTATTTTTGTGTATAATGTGTCTTAGACTATAAGAGCTAAGATTTTGCCACGTTATAATTATACGATATTCATATAAGTGAATATAAGGATTTCAATATTAGTTAACCCAGAAACTAATTAATAACATGACAATTTGCAGTTTTAATTAATAAACAAAATGAATATAATTTTATTAACAAAGTCGTACTAATTTCACAACCAGTACTAAATCCTCTGTACTCTTTACTTGTAACGATATTCATGTGCTTATCCACCCTCAATTAACTACCAAAGCCTGCGACCTAGCTGGGAAACATCAAGGTAAATACTGCAGAAGAAGAGTATACCTTCGAGACGTGGGTAAGTGCGCACAAATGAGTAATAGCATATGTGCAAAAGTGAGTTGTTAAGAGTATCGTTGCAATGTGTGTGTGTGTGTGTGTGTGTGTGTGTGTGTGTGTGTGTGTGTGTGTGTGTGTGTGTGTGTGTGTGTGTGTGTGTGTGTGTGTGTGTGTGTGTGTGTGTGTGTGTGTGTGTGTGTGTGTGTGTGTGTGTGTGTGTGTGTGTGTGTGTGTGTGTAAATGAAGGCTACCTACCACTCTTATTATAACTGCTGTAATTATGAGACGTCGTCTTCAGTGGTACCTATACTGTTTCCTCGTATGTTTTCTTGAGTATGGTTCAGACACATTCTGCATTCTGCGTTGTGTCACTGATCACTTACGGGTAGGGTTGTTGACTCCTAGCCTTACGTGGTCGAAACTTTTAATAGTAGTACTTTTTACGTTTACAATGACCTTTTATATATATATATATATATATATATATATATATAATTTATCTTTCTCTGTTTCACAGATAGCACAGCACTAAACCTTACTTTTTCTCTCTATTTCCTCATTTTGGTTTATTTGTTTTGTTCTTTTTCATTGTGAGAGAAAAAATTATTTGTGATTATTGACAACAGTAATAGTTTGAACAATTTATTATTTTTGATAATAATACTTTCGACGTGGTAGCCATAAGTTCTGTGTAGTCTCTGATATCCTCCCACATAAGGAAAAGAGGAAGAGAGAGAAAAAAAGAGAGAGAAACAGTGAGAAGAGAGAGAGAGAGAGAGAGAGAGAGGGAGAGAGAGCAAATGTGTGTGTGTATGTGTGTGTACTGTACCACCAGCATTGTGAAGCCAACTGAGTAGCCGGATATGTAGCGCGTCACTGAAGATTTCATGCGCATTACGACTGAGGCCTAAGCAAAGGGCCCAGAGAACTGTCTCTTTAGAGTTTAAGTTCACAAAGGACAATAATGAGAACAGGGAGAGTTAGAGAAACTGGATGATGTTTTTATGAATCAAACGTGGATGTTTTAGAAAAACCTCAACTCACACAACGCTAGCACTAAAGATTTCACTAATGTGCTAGGCAGAATATCTTTTTAATCAAGAGCTGAAATTCATATACAGACAGTGGGGGGCCGATAGACAGACTACAGACGATTTCTTCAACTCCTTTCTTATTTCTCCTCTTTATAGAAAATGCATGGAATGTCGAAATCGAATCAAATAGTCAGCCAGTCAGTTTATTGGAAAACGAAATCTGCGCTCTGTTAGTGTGTATGTGAAAGCGCGGTCGGTGTGAGTGGATGGGGATTGTGGATGTGAATACAACACATTCACTGAACGATTGACAATTTAGTCGGTTATGTAGAGGGTTAGAGGAGGGTTGTGCGGTACAGACTAACGGAATACCGCTGCTGCAACTCGTAAAAAAGTCCATTTGAGACAATTGACAAGCAGAAGAAGGGACGTTTGTGAATCCACACAATGTAAACCATACACTCTGAGCGTGTGATACTGCGACGCTATCTCTACACTAACATCTTCATTTCAGAAGCTATTGTGTAGTCGTCATGACCTTGTATTGAGGGAAACATTACGTATACAGAAATGTTTTACCTATTTATTGAAACTCCAAACAAAGGTTCATTACAGTACTTGTTGTAGCCTATAATCTTTACGACTACTTTAGGAAGTATTTGATAAATAGTTTACCGCAGGACGAGATACACATTTTAATGAAGTATTTATCAATTCTTATTAACCTAAGACTTTATACGAGTAAAAGGTAAAAAATATCGAATGTGATTTTCTCCAGAAGATATTCTCACGTTCGGGTTTTAAATATTCACAAAAATCTATAAGCAGTGGCAATCACGAGAAAAAGTAATGGATACGAATAACACTTAAACAATGTTAGTGCACTGTTGTTTGCTATTTATACAAACACGATGAGAGTAAGGTGTGTTCGGGTACGCTGTCAGTCAAACAATAATTACAACATCAAAAAACGCTAAGCATACTACGCACCACGAAAACAATCAGTCACTCACTCGCATGTTTACTGGAATACAGAGGAGGCGTCAAACCTGTGGAGCTGATGTGTTTTAACACCACCACGTTGCCAGTAGATGTTGGCACACGCCCCCTTGTCAGTTGACCCGTTGTCTTTAGTTCGATTCTCACGCGCGTTGTTCTTATTACACTAAAAGCATTTTAAGGAGAAGAAAAAAGGACTTCGTGGAAATGTAATTGTGGCAAAACTTAATCAAAAAGAAAAAAACTGTATCTTATTATTAGAAAGAAGTAATAACGAATAATGAAATCTAATAGGTCATTGTTATACATTAATAAGCGACTTGTATAATGCCTATAACATACGAGTTAACTTCAGTCAAACGTGTCGTGAGCGAATGACTTAAAAGAAAAAATTGCATTGTACAATTGTTTTTCCTTGCTACACAAATTTTTAAAGAAAGATAAAATGCGGTGTGGTTCAATACAAAAAAAAAAATCATGAAACGTTACGTACAATTACTCTGTGAATGTTTGTTTATTCACCAACTAATCACATAACTCATTCGATTATGTTTTTTGCAGTAATAAATAATAACAATTGTGATATCATAAATTAACTTTAATTTCAACTAAAAATATTTAAATGTTTTTCTTGTTTAATATTAGGCCTAGGCCTATATTCCCACTAACGCTGCAGCCTACAATTATAGTAACTTAACTATAACAAAAACGGTTACTCTACCTTTTAGTATCGCGTCCTTTAAACAAAAGTATACAGTAACAGAGACGCAGCGAATGTATGTCATACATACAGCACATACGCGCGCGCGCGTACTGAAAAACTACAAGTTATCTGTCGGCTATGCCATCTATGTCATATAGCCTACTCTGCCTGAAAAAAACGAAAATTTGCGTTAAACTTGTTTTTACTCTAAAATGATTTTAGTTATAATTATGTAGTGTAACCTATCTGAAGTATGAAAATACTTATTGATCGTTGAATGTATAAATTCTATCTATATGTGTGTTATGGTCACGTGGTAAGTATATACTCGAGTAAAACATGAAAACGCATACGTTATGAAAAATTCAGTTGTTAATTACGATTGTATATCTGTTGCTGACGGCTCCCAGCTTACACGCCGGCCCTACTTTACTCGATACGAAATAGATCAAGTAGTGAGTTTGTAACAAGTAAACGATTTTCCTATGTTTGGCAAATTTTGAATTGATATCATGGCGTTTGAGTTTTGGTGTTGCCAGCGAATGCTAAAAATTCCCTGGATGGACAAAGTAGGCCTAACGTACGAGAAAGCCAAACCCATCCTCGCGTGTCGGAAACGTTACGACAGGGCACCTCTTGAGGCATAGTAGACTATCATCGAGGGCATGTAAGAACGCCAAAGGCAGACCGAGGATGGAGTACATCAACCAGATATTGGAGGCGGACACCGACTGCCCCACGGCCATGACGAGGCTCGCAGATGACCGTCGAGTCTGGAGATTTGCTGAAAACTATCCCGTGAAATAAGAACCTCAGAAGAAGATCACGGTCTCAAAAGAAAACGTCTTAAAATGTGCTTCTTTCCTTCAAGTTAAACATTTCATTTAAAAATGCAACACGTTGTAAAATATATATCGCAAAGAAATATTTACTGCACGAGAATATCTAGACTCACGCGCACTTTAAAATCTGCGTAATTATACAGCATCTTAAAAATGATGGTATGTATCGTAATATCTCTCGCCACTCAGAGCTTTAGCAAACTGGACGTAAGCCATGGGACTGCAGACGGAGCAGAGGTATTAGCATAACTGCATGCAATTACCCGCCATCGCCGTAATCATTAAGCAATAAAATAATAAATGCCGATAATAATGTTGATAGTAGCAGTAATAATAATAACAATAAATGACAAACGGCAGCCTAAGCACTCGCGGCTATGCGAGACGAAACGATCGGTTCTCGAGTGTTTATTTGGAGTAGGATGTTACGTTACGAAGATGATAATAATGATTATTATTATGATAATATTTAGGATATAGTGAGGATCGGTCAAAAATAACACATAATTTTTAATTTTTTTGTGTCAACGTTTCGACAATGTTTATTGTCATCATCAGGACCTGTGTATGAAATACAAAAGAAATGTCAAACACAACAGAACAATTAACTATTTGGGTGAAACGTGTTCGTGTATGTGAGTGTGTGTGCGTGCGTATGTATGTATCATTGTATATGTGAAGAGTTGAGATAGTTTGTTTACATATTCCAATATTATCTTTAAGAAAACGAGAAAATTATAGTATGACAGAACTTTATTTATACAGTATTACAATTTAAATTACTATATGTAATGATATTTTAATTAATTAAACAAACAATAATCAACAATTGGATATTAGATTGGTACACAAATTGTTTATACATACAGCAGTCAACATATAGCGTAGTAAAATATATTACCTATAACTAAAACCAGATTAGGGGATGTTCAACTATGTAATTATTAAAAGTTATTTTTAACATGTTTCACTCACTACTGGTATTAAAAAAACAATCATAATTTAGAAACATACAATTTACACAATAACTGTAGAACTTTACGACTTACTGAGGAGGCATCAGTACGTAAAACTGAGGAGGCATCAATGTGCTGGCCATGTCTTAAGAACGGACAATAAACGAACTCCCCTAAAGAGTCCTTATGGGGAGTATGGATAGCAAAAGACCAAAAGCCTGTCCAAGGAAAAGATGGGAAGATGCTGTCACTGTGGATGCAAGAGAGATGTTGGGAGTGCGAGGATGGAATTCCTTTGCTACTAATAGAGAGAGGTGGAGGGTTAGGATAGAGGAGGCCAAGACGCGATTTCAGGCTGTAGTGCTGTAGGAGGAGGAATTAGGCAACTGTTCAAAGGATTAAAGAGGATTTGTAAAGAGCATTATATTCTTTGAAAATAATTGTGAAGAATTACAATGTTCTTTGTTAAGGATAACAATAGTATTCAAAGAAAAATTGCCAAGATAATTTAAAATCATTATTGATGATCATGTCTTGGAATGATTTCGTTATTTTCAGTACTTATTGTGTTTTATAATTCCTTATAAACAGGGTGTCAGAAAACTTGCTCAGGCCCGGACTGTACATGTAGACATAAGAAGACCATTATAGAGGAAGATGTAAAAAGATTAACAGCTAATTTCTTAAGGTCGTGGTTGTTACAAACCATTTTATATAGATTATAAATTTGTATTGATCAGTGGCAAGGCGTGACTTTGTAGAATTTGTATGCGTTCACAGCTACCCCATCCATTAATGAGTAAAAACTCCCCCTTCTTCCTCTCCATTGACGATAAAAACCAATGTCAGTAGTGTTAATTACGGATAATAGATATTACAATTTTTCCAGTTCTGAAGTTCTAATAGAGACCAATATAAGAATAATAATTTTTAAATTATACATTATTGTATAATTTGTTTTATAATGTAAAACTTTCTTTCGTATAACAGTCACTTTCTTTCGTTAATCAGGGTATAGTATACATAATAATTTTAGATGACATCACTGTGCATTAGTTGTCCAAATTATTTTTTAAACATTAGTGTTCTAGCACCTGCTTTTTGTGGTGAATAAGTCAATAACCATGTAGCAAAAAAAAAAAAAAAAAAAATGGTTATTCAATAGATAACACTTATAAAGCCGGAAGGATGTGTTCAGTTTCCAAGTTACCCAAATAAGTTTTTATTCTGTTCAAGGTTTAAAACAATCTTTCTGTTGAAGAACTTGTAACTGGAATTGTAATAATAAGGTTTACAAGCCTCCAAACCCAAGGAATAGTGCCACTAAGATCTCCTAAATAATTTAAATACTAAAAACAAGTCACAAATACTACTTTTATAAAACTGCTCATTTGAATAAACTACAAAAAGTTCACTCCTTGGTAAGGGAAAATCAATACTGGCCATGAAAGTGTTTTACAGAAGTAAAAGTTTCTTCTGAAAATTGTTCAAAAAATTATTGAACATCATGAGTCTAGTCAGGCAATAAAATCAAGCTGGCCTACATCTGCAAACCTCAGATTAAATCTACATTTTACTGAGTCAGTAATTTCATGATGCAACCTTTCCAAATCGATATGTCATCAACAAGTAACTTCTTATTTCTGTGTGTGCTTGCAAGCTGGTCCCACCTTCCTGTTGGAATATTCTGAGTGTCATTTGTGTCACACAAGAATTTATTGTAGTTATTCTTAAATTATTCCTCAAATATTTCTATTCTTCTATACAAAAACTGAGTTCAGATTTTTTTATTGCTAAAACTTAATATGGAATACCGCCTGTGACAGTATTGAACCAAACAGATCAAGTAAAAATTTGAAGTCTGTATCTGCTCCAATATAACTTTTGTTCCCCCACTTATCTGCATACTGAGCCACAAACTTGAAGAGATTTGTGATGTCAGGCCTTGTGTTCTATTACAGTAGCTGCTAGTGTGATCTTGTAGTCCGATTGGTAGCTGCAACTGATGGAAATTGCTTCTTCATTTCTTGGTCAGTTGCATGAGTTAGAAAAAAACAAATCAAAGCTGTATCAGATAATATGCTAAAAAATTGTACATTATTTAATGTAATCTACTGAGATTTTCAATTACAATTTCATTTTGTGAGCATAACAATGAATAAATGTTGCTTGGTTGCACCTACTTTTGACCAGAGCCTGTAATCCTTGATTTCACCAGATATATAGTAGCAGCTCCACTGTGCATTAGTACAACTAATTTTTCTTCACAGTCATATTCAGTCAGAGCATTGAATACATGGCTTGCCAATGTGTTCCATGTACGGTCTTCACTAAAATTGTTAAAACCAATAAATATTTCCTGAAAGATACCAGAGTTATTGACCTAATGAAACACAGTTGACACCTGGGACATGTTTGTGACATCTGTTGCTCCGTTGATTATTACTGTTATAAAGGAAGTCTGTTTTATATCATTTTTTTCTGCTAATAAGACTTGAGAAATGTAGTTAATTAAGTCATTTGAATAAAACTAGATTGACCAGAAAAACTATAGAGTGATTTCCTAACATGCCATCATAATTTCGTTGCAAAATTAACAGTCCTACATAATTTTCTTGATGTGACGATGCAACAGATTCATCATTCCTATGAAAAAGGAGTTAATTTTCAGCCAAAAACATGCTACATCAGTTAAGCAACAAAGAATGTACTGGTTTCGTTTTACCATGCTATCGTGCTTTTTAATGTTCCTTTGCAATTATTCACTAGACATACTCAGTCCTGGTTTTGCCAAACTGTTTTAAACCAAGAAGGAAAGCAACATGATTGTGTGTAACCTGATGTCATTTTTGCAAATTAAACAAAGTGTTTAAATCAGGAACTCCTGAATTCGTCCACATATTTTTTTGTTGAAACAATTGCCATTAATACAGTCTTGAGTTTTTTTATATCCATAAAGTGATGTTTTTATTCATAATGCTGTTTCTTTAAATGCGTTTTTGTTGTTAACATGGGAATTGATGGTGTCACTTTACCACTAGAGCGAATGATCAAACTTTAATTATAAAACGTCTACAAATTTTGAATTACATTCAGTTACACATGAAGATGATGTTTCCAACACAGGCTGCGAAAGCACTATGGAGAAATAGTAACACATACATTACCATGATTCACAGACAACTGTTGCAGCAAGTCAGAACGTTTTGTCATTTCAAACAAGCCGCATGGGTTTTGTGACTGAGTTGAGAAATATGTTTTCTAATTCTGACACACATTACCGCATCCTTGCTGTGCACTCTTACTGTCACTAAATCCCTCAAGCGAACATAAGTTTTGAGATGATAAATGTTCCCTACATCTCAACTAACATAAAATTAATTAGAAAACTTTATATGTTTACGTATAAAATTTTAAATTGTATACACCACATATGGATGCTTCAACATTGATAGCCACATAAAAATAAAATTAGAAGTAATTAATTTTACGTGTAATTTGTAATATTGTGTAAATTATTTTGTCTATAATATTTAATTTACTTTTGTATCAATTTGTAATATTAACTTATACAATTAAAATGAAGAAAAACAAATTAAAATTAAAATGGATTGGACAAATTACTCAAAGAGGAATTGGGGAAAAAGGTTTTATTTAATCTGAAAGTGAATGATTATAAAGATTAGGAGGAGAAAGTTCTAATTTGGAAAGAGGCTACATAATTAAACAGGTAATCCACATAGAAGAAAGTGTCAGTTGCTGTTTTTTTTTAATTAATTACAATTTACAAACCCTTACTATAATCAAAGTATCGGAATGTAGTTTTAGACATTTTAAAAATCTGCCACTGTATTCTTCAATATTAAATTTGGAAAGTAAACTGTGTGCATAAAATGTGGTGATTTAAACTGTAGTTGGCAGTAACACATAATGTCCCTACTGATGACAAGTCTCAAGGTATTATTTATCGCACATAGTACTTGACCCGCAGATCCTCAAGAGATATTGAAGCTGGAGTTACGCTGAATCCCTCGGCTTAAGTACATTTTACTGCAACGCTTTAATTTGAGGTATTAGCTGTATCTCGTCCTCAAAGAGCTCCAATATTTACGGACATTGATGTGTACGTTTACCATTCTAACCATTTATCAAAGTGAATTTCGATGTATCGTACTCAGTCATTTGATGGTATTATTTACCGCTTACTTGTACTGTTGGTTTTATAACATGAAATTTTGTAAATGTAATATTTAATTTTTGAGTGTTTTCTCTTAGTTCTCTATTGTTGCCAACTTCTGAATTTTATTTAAATTACATGTAATGCTTTCGGCGATTTACGGCGAGGAACTTCATGTGTCCGATTAGTACCTATTGTAGATCGTCTGCAAACGTTTTAAGTGGTCATGTTATTATCCTATGATAAGACCGCTGCATGCAGAAAGTCCTCCGCAGGTGGGAACCTGGGCTAAATTCCCTGGAGAGGAAGAAGCTTACATCGCCATCCACGGTGGTTTCCGACCTCTGCCGTCTCCACCTGACACACACCACCTCATCGTTGGCACGGGGATGAACTGGTATTTCGGCTAGATTGGCACTGATGTAAACTGAGCTAAGTGAGTGTCTTACGAACGGAAACCAGGTTAGCTCGTTCTTGCAGTACCTGTCCTGTTGACCAGTGGTGCTTCAAGCGCAGTGAACGCTAGTACCATAGTCTTTGCTCGCAGATCAGATGAAGGAGGGCCTTTCAGGGTAAGCCGCTGTGTGGCCGGCTGAACCCCGCCAGGTGGGCCTGGGGACTACGCCTCTTGGACTGGGGCTATACTGCTGATTACCGCTTTGTTTAACCATTAGAGACAAAATAAATCATATAATAATCTTATTAAATTATAACTATTTGTGTACGTTTAAATCAAATTGATTACCATTAATATTTTGGTATAAAATAATTTGCAGATTAAATTGTGAGTTGACACAATAGTTGTGTACTTGCGCATCAAAATGTCAGAGAAAAAACTAAGTGGAGCGGAGTTCCGAAAAATGAAAAAAGAAAAAATGAACAGACAGCGAAACTCGCAAAAATAAGTGGCTTTTTTAAAAAACATTCTCAGATCAGTCATTTGCCGGACAGTAGAGGCCAGCTGACACCGTCGTGAAGCAGTTTCATTGGCAGTATTGAAACCGCGACAGATGCTAGTCTCTCAACCTCTACTTTTTTCAGTAATACAGCTAGTTGATCAGGACCTGACACGAACAAGTTAAAGAAATAGAAACAGAACAGTCATTAAAAAGTATCGTCCGTGTGAAATATCCCAGTGATCGTGAACTTTACGCGAACGTTATTAACGATAATAAATTTAAAAAATGTATTATGGAGGGTGGGTTGTGTCGACCAAGTGGGCCGTTTAAAACCGACGACACAAGTGAAAAACAATCTTTTTCGGAATAATACTGTTCTTGTAAAACAAAAGAAGTAGAACTTAAGAGAACCTGGCTTTGCTATTCTCCCAATTTAAATAAATGATACTGCGAGCCTTGCTGGTTGTTTGTCGATAGAAGTAAATTAATTTCCTATGCTTGGGTGGATGGCATTCATGAATGGAAGAGACTTACTAAAAAATTTACTATACACGAATCAACAATACTGCACTTAGAAGCATGCTGTGTGTATGACACTTGCAAAAAGGGAACACGATGGACGAGTCATTAGAATTACAGATAAGAAATGAGGGTAACTTCTGGAGAGAGGTTCTTCATCGATTGCTAACGTGTCTCTTTTCTTAGCTCAGCAAAATTTAGTATTTAGGGGTCACGTAGAACACGTCGGACAACAGGAACTTAAAGGAGTAAATTTTCTACCTTTAATTGGACAACTCATGAATTATGATCATGTACTTACGGAGCTTATTGAAAACCCAGAGGGAGAAGTAAAATATCTCAGTCATAACGTGCAGAATGAGCTCATTGAAATTATTTCTGGAGAAGTGAAAAGAACTATTCTGAATAATGCAAGGAACTCGTCATTTTCCTCCATAATCCTTGACACCACTCCAAATATTTCGCGAGTTGATCAGTTAAGTGTCGTTTTCCGTTACGTGAAAATTATAATTAATGAAAGCGGCAAACCAGCTTACTTAAAAGTGGACGAACCTTTTTGGGGTTTCTTCCGGTGCCCAACCACACAGCTTCCGGGGCAAAAGACCTTATTTTAAATTACCTTCAAGTGAATAACGTTGTCTTGAAAAAGTGTAAAGGTCAAATTTACGATGGTGCGCGCATTATATCTGGTGTGTACAACGGCTTAAAAAGAAAAATCGAGGCGCTGGAGAGAATATATGTCCACTGTGCTGGACACAATCTGAATCTCGTGTTGAATGACGCCGCCAAGGGAGTTCATGATGTGGCCGATTTTTTTTATGTAGTGGATTGTATTTTTCAGTTTTTTAACACAAGTGTTAGGAGGAGTTAGTGGTTCTAGATAACAGTATACCTTCTTGAATCTTAAAAGGTTGTGTCCAACCAGGTGGATTTCAAGAGACGAGGCATTGACAGATCTCATTTTCAGGCTTAAAGATGTTATTAAAGCACTTACGGGAGTAAGTTTAAGATAAAAAAGATTGCAATGAAACCGCTGAAGCAAAAGGAATGAAAATGAAACTTGGCGATTTTTCATTCATTTTCCTCGTCGTAATTTTCTCTAAAATATTTTCCGTGGTAACCCCCTTAGTAATTGCCTCCAGTAAAAACCAATCGACATGAAGCAAGCTGAAACACTGATATAAAGTGCTTATGATAATATCAGTGTTATGAGAAATTTTATGGAGTTAAAAAGAAATCTCTCGAACTGGCACAAACCTGGGAGATAAAGTTAAATTTTAAACAAAAAAGGCTTCATCGCGTAAAGAAACATTTTGATGAACTGAGCCAAGATGAAAGATTTAAAGACAATGAAAAAAGATTTCGAGTTGAAATTTATAACTAGTTATTGGACATTTTAATTTCGCGATTAAGTGAGCGTTTTGAAGCATTCAGTACGGCCATTGAAAAATTTAATATACTGAGCCCCTCAGTACTGAATAAAGGAAGTGACGACGAACTATATTCATTATCTGTGCGTCTTAAAGATCAGTACAAGACGGATTTATCGGACTCTTTGCCGTAGCAGATGATAAGTTTCCGACCAATTATGAAAGAAGTAATAAAAAATAAAGTGACACTCTCGGAGCTAGCTAAGACCACAATATGTGAACACGCAACCGTTTCTTCCAATTTTCCAGAAGTCAGTATTGCCTACGCGTCCATTCTTTTCATTACTGCCTGTGACAGCAGCAAAAGCCGAAAGATCGTTTTCTAAATTTAAAATTATCAAATCATATTTGAGAAGCACAATGTCACAAGAACGACTCTCTGGACTGTCATTTCTAAGCATCGAAAATTAGGCGGCACGGCATACAGACTTCGATCTCCTGATTCATTTCTTTGCTGCACCAAAGTTCTGGAGACGGGAGTTTTGAAATGGTAATTTGGTTCAGTACCATTTTTTTAAAATAATATATTTATTTTATTTATGTCACATGTTGCATTTTTTAAGTAGGTATGTGTAGAACTAAGAAAATTAAAATTTTAGTGTAACAGTAGATGTCCTGTACGTTTTGCGTGGTACTTCTTCGTGATTTTGTACATTATAAATAATTGTGTTGTGATCATCATATTGTATTTTGTCTATTGTAAATAATTGTACTTTTAATTTAATAAGTAACGTTTACATATCGCAAAACTATATTTAATTAATGTAAAACTTTATTTAATTATGAAATTATTAAAATCTCGTTTCCTTCACGAGCACTGATTCGCTTTGAGGGAATTTTGTATCAGCACTTATTGAGATTTTTCTAACCGACTTTATTAAGACAGACCGTCGGTGCATTATACAGACAAAATTATAAATCCGACTATTATAACTTGTTTTCTTATTCTTTATTTAAAAATATTCTAGGAAAAAATTACCCAGACCCTTATTATTTATGCGATTCAGTTATCAAAACCCCGATTTCGATATAAAGTCGTGACGGGAATACCCAAACAATTATATGGGGGGGGGGGGGCTATTTCCAAACTTGCGAGGGTGACGCGGTTTACATAAGCGCCGTCCCTGTGATGGTCGATTATAAATGGTAATATTAGATTCGATGGTTTTCATAAAAACTATTGCCAACTATTTACTATAATTTTTGGCACGAACTTATTGGCATATAGGATGCAAGTAGGCCTTATCACTCTGTGATTTCCCGTGGTTCTGTAGTAGAGTGGAAAGGTCTCGAACAGTTGTGTATAATTATTCTTTTTCACTATGCGACCCCTTCCAATTATAAAACATCGGTGTTAACTAATAGATACATTGCGGCTGATATCCGTTCATCAGTCTTTGAAATCGCCATTTAGAGTAATATACCAACTAAAAAATAAATCAGCTGATAACAAGTGAATTAATTATAACTGTACAGAGAGCTGTGTAGGTGTATGAATTCTCGATGTGTTGAAGGGCAGCTGCATATCGAGCTGCTGTAGCCGCAGAATCGTGACCCGTCTGGAAGCTTCTCAACATCCGCCCACACACTGCTCTTAATGGATACCTGACAGTCCCAGAATTACACTTCCTAAACGACTAGCGCGGACGATTGTATCAAACAACTCTGCAACGGTTTATACCGTGAGAAATACAGCGGCAGAGAAAAAGATAGAGATAGAAAGAGAGAGAGAGGGCGAGGGAGAGAGGAGAGAGAGAGAGAGAGAGAGAGAGAGAGAGAGAGAGAGAGAGAGAGAGAGAGAGAGAGAGAGAGAGAGAGAGAGACAGACAGACAGACAGACAGAGAGAGACAGAGAGAGACAGAGACAGACAGACAGACAGAGACAGAGTGGGGGAGAGAGAGCGAGAGAGAGACAGACAGAGACAGAGAAATAAAATACAAACGATTAGAGGAGAGATAACAAATTGATAGGAAAATGGAATTATATGTGTGTATATTGCTGATATGCATAAGAACGGACTGAGCTATAAAAATATTTAATCAGATTGAGTTAAAAGATGTTTTTTTTTCTTCACTAAAGAGGAATAACAGCAAATATTACAAGAATTATAGACAGATAGTTTATATTCTGAACCTTTCAGAAATAGGTTTAAATGGAACGAGTAAAAAAAACCTTAATAACAGTCGAAAGTGGTCTAAGACAAACTGTTTCGCGTTGTCAGCATTTGTTTAATATTCTCATGTATTAGCATTTAAAGTAGAATATGTTCTAGAGATTACCAAAAGTTGTCCTCTACTGTGCTAATACTGTTCTCCTTGAAGAAAGTGGAGACTATTCGCCAATATTACTCTACATCTTCGGTTCAGTTTCATTATGAACGTTTTTGCTTAAAAATAAATGGACCATAGTGCCCGAAGAACCTCTAGTAGTGCAAACTTGCTGCCGATTGAAACAATAAATAAATACTAACACTAAACATTTGAGCATAGAAAAACCAAGTAAGAAGATTTTTACAGTGAACGTATAGGACAAACTGGGAAATGAATAAAAGAATACTTTTACAACAAGTAAGCGAAAGAAAGAGAAGCTAAGACAGGAAACTACAATGCCGATATGATATAGTATTTTCCTACTCGTGAATAATCCAGAACTGCATAAAACAGGGATGGAAATATAATAACGCATTGTAGGAAAACATTATCAAAGTGATAGGTGACAGACCTGTAAAGTTTCAAGAGGCAATAGGTCGTTGATAACTCTTTTTGTTATGATTGCGGAAAACACAACTTGAGTTCATAAGTTCGTATGTTATGGCAGTTCCAGTTCTTTTACAAAATTCATAAACTTTTGGATAGGTAATATCTAATATCTTAGGCAATATGCAATATCTAAATAACATCCAGCGCTCGTAATTCATTTCTATGGCCAAGGGACGACAAGTAATCTATGTGATGAAATCGGTGGGTACAAACGGAACTAGTTCCACGAGGAAACAGATTACCAAAGAAAGTTATGGATATGTCTATTTAGGTAGGCGAGTCGGTGGAAGGTCAAGGGAAGGCTGAAATTATTCGTAACATAGGCCCTACAATGTAGGTATCCCTGCAAGTTGCCACTTAACTAGTAAAAACATTAGTATGGGAAAGCTAGGATAACAGTGGAGCCAACGAAGAACACAGTAGCCTATACATAGCATGCACATATTAACAATAAAAAAATAATTTTCTTTTAATTTACAATGACTAACGCACAGTTATTTTATTAATATATGATTTTTGTGTAATAATCTATTTATGCACACACACACACACACACACACACACACACACACACCACCGCCAGTACCACCACCACACAATCAATCAATTGACACAGACTTTAGCTCATGAAAGTGTGAATGAAATATGACGCTTCAACGGAACAAGGGGACAGAGGACAGACAATAAACAAAGAAAGGAAGATACACACGGAACGGCACGGGTCATCGGCAGCATGTTCGAAGGCATTTACATAATCGAGGCCGCGGTTCCTTAATTGTGTGTGTATTCTTCTTGACACGACAGCACTGTCTGCTGCCACTTTGAAGTGACCGCGTCTGTCGTCGTGTCCTATGCAGGTATGACGCGATCCGTCACACTGTCTCGTAATCTAGAATGTACATCATCAGGGTCAATTATACATGCTTGCTAACGCTACCACTGAAACTATTTTACTAAAAAATTCTCTCTCTCTATCCCGCATTTCTTGTTTGTTATACTCATATTCTACTATTACAACCTCACGCGCGCGCGCGCACGCACGCACACACACACATGCCATCATAATAGGTTTCTCTTTAACGTTAAAACCTTTTGTGTTCTCCTCGCGACCGCCGTGAAGACATAGTAGATACTTGGTTACTTGGACAACGGAATGAATATAATACAAAAGTAAATTAGACACACACACACACACTCTCTCTCTCTCTCTCTCTCTCTCTCTCTCTCTCTCTCTCTCTCTCTCTCTCTCTCTCTCTCTCTCTCTCTCTCTCTCTCTTCTCTCGCTACCCCTTCTCTCTCTCATCACAATGAATATATGTGACTCTTTATACACCATCCTTTTAAGACTGACTTTCTTCTATATCCTAAAATTTAACCTACAAAATATAGGTCAACTGAAACAAAGTTTTGCGACCGAGTTTTCAAAACGCAGGTTTAAACAAAGTGTTCAGCGCAACGTATTCAATAGTCATATACTTGACTTAATTTGGCCCCGGGGCTATCGTCTCTTCTGTCCCCACCTAATATGCAGGCCTACGTTTCAAATTGTAACGTGCAATATACCTTATGATATTACAATCATAGACTAATATTACATTAATGCTATAGCACAACCTCGTCGCAATCCCTTGGTGACTGGCAATTCATCAGATAGTAATGTTGATGTATTGCTATGACTTCACAGCTCTAACATATACAGCACTGATACCATTTTTTAATAACACCGCCATAGCTTATTCAGTGGAACACTGTCGTATCCTTTTTGAGGTCTATAAATACTAAATGGGTTTCTACATTTTTTGTCATTCTTTTTTTAAGAAGTTATTTTAATGTGAAGATATTATCTATACAAGACTGACCTGCACGAAACCCATCTCTTCCTCAATTTTATCATATTGGCTTTCGGTTCCGGTTCCACCTTTAATAAGTTTTCCATATAACCTTGAGATAAGAGTTGGTTACACTTACTCCTCTGTAATTCGAAAGTATCTTCCTGTTGTTCCTTTTTTTTTGAGGTAGCAAATATTCGCAGTATATTCAAGAGAGAGTTCTTCATCTTTAAAAAGTAATTGAAAACATATGCCAAAAGTTCCTACAGTAGGTCTGTTCTATTTTTAAAGAGCTTTACGGAGCCCATTTGGACGTGGTGCCCGTCCGTTTTTCAGAGTAGTCTTAACCTCAATAACAGGAATTTTGTCTTCATCAGACAACGGTACATCAGAGAGATCAATCTGTTGGTGATTTAATATGAAAGTTAATTTCTAAATTTATGTTATTATTTCGTAAAAAGCATATTATTTCATATTTATTCCATAAACCGCGCTCAGGGAGAAATAGGTAGGGAAATTAGTGAAGTGTTCTGTAATGTTTATGTTACATATCTATAATCTGATTAACATAACTTTCGTGGTGGACTGCACAGGCCGTTCGCTCAGCCGCAAATCTCTTTGAATTTATTATGCTGGCACATTAATGTAAAAGGTGGATGTTTTGGGGACAACACTGTTACCCTCCACGTTTTTGAGTAAATATAATTGTGCGTGCAATTAAACGAGTTAGATAAAAACGCATCTAAACGCATATTTAATGCCAAAACGCATCCTTGTACACCGTTTAAGTAATCAGTTTTTTAATTTTTTTATATATATTTTATTTTTTTATTGAAATTTTATTGTTTGACGATCTCATATGAGGGATATATAGCCTATGTCTGAAGACGGAACGATCGTTCCGAAAAGTGTCACAAAGCTACTAGAAGGTCACAAGACGGAACTGAAATAAGTAATATCTTAATTAATAATGTTATTAATAATATCTTATTAAAAAGAATGTCGCCTTGCGCGCACGTTGTATAGACCCCAAGAGTTGCCTCGCACGCACCTTTTGTAGACCTTTTGGAGGCTGTAAAGTGTCCCTTCAAATTAGTGCAACCGCCACTCGCACTTTGTATAAACCCTACAGTGTATCGGATTACTTAACAATGAATACCTCAATGAGAAAGAAGCGTGGTGCGAGACTTGCAAATAGGAACAAGTCATGCAATTATGGGCAGTGTACGTAATGCGTGCTGTGTTGTTAATTGTTTCTAATTAGTATAAACAGTGTTTGTCTATTATATATCTTGATTTACATCCTCTAATTTAAACAAAACAACTACATCTGATTAATGAAATATAGGAATATCCAAATGTTGGCTAACAAAGAGAGACAGTAAGATAATAAAATGATTCAGGGCCTAACAAGAAAGCAATATTGTGGAGTGTATACGAAATTAATTTGGAGCTGGGCGCACAATAATTAGCCCACTTAATCACCATCACTATACCAGGGGGGGATTTAAGGAAAGATACTCAGTAATAATAAAAATAGTAACAAATAAATGAAAGCTAGAAAACTTTTGTAACTTTAAACATTTTGGTAGAAACCTCTTACTTACGGTATTAAGAGAAATTAGCTAATCTACGTAACATAAGCTACTTTTGGGGAAAATACGAGGATATTTGAAGAACAAACAGAAAAAGAAAACAATAATTGACTTCTGCAAAACGCTAGCTTCAGTAAAACCGATGTACACCATCGAAATATGGATGACAAGCAAGTAAGACGAAAGCAAAATGCAGAGAGTAAAACCGAAATTACTCCAGATCATAGATGGAAAACGGAATGATGACGTTGCAGAATAGCTGAAAGTATGAGGGACCACAAGAGGAGCCTCGCGCGCACCTTTTGGAAGTTGTACAGTGTCCCTTAAAATTCCATCGACGCCGTGCGCAATTTGTATAAACCCTTCTTTGTGTATCGGGTTACTTAAGAATGAATACCTCAACGAGAATGAAGACGTGATAACGAGACTAGCAAATAGAAACAAGTCATGTGCTCATACGACACAATATGCAAAATACGACAACATATAGATAGTGCTTACTCCGACCATTGCGATTCAGAGTGCTATATCGGACAGTGTTTTTTCTGTAGAATCAAAATTGTAAATTATTGTAGGCGGAATTCAATAATTGCTGACTCGTAATGTTTATTTTCACAGTTAATTTGGAAGTCTTAACTGCAATAGAACCACCTCCAATGGAAAGTCTTAATTTTTTCCTTTCACAATTAAAGTTTTTTTTGAAAGCCTATATAAAATTTATACTTATACATCATTATTCTAGTGGTGGTATGAACAAAAAAAAATACCATTAAAAATATTTTAGTTTCATTTATTTCAAATCTAACATGTGAAAGCATTTCTTCCTAATCTAAGATTATTTTTAGGCCTATGCACAACTAAATAACTACAAGCGAACGCGTATGGTACGATGCACACATATACAGCATGTGTTTGTGTGTGTGTGTGTGTGTGTGTGTGTGTGTGTGTGTGTGTGTGTGTGTAGTGTAGTGTAGTGCGTTTAACGCTGAATAAAATCCAGTTAGCACGGCTGACAGCGTACTATACTTCCATAGGCATTCTGACTATGTACTTTCATAAACTGTCACCAATTTTTAATGTTTTCAGTTAACTATTACTTAAATAATGTATGTGACACAGGAAATCAATTCTTTCGTTCTTAAAAAAAATTTTAATTTAATAGTTTTATTTTCGACATTCTAGGTATTTTGGATTTAACACATATTTTACACGTTTTCTGTTTAATGTAGCGCTTTCTCATAAGATAAGAACTTTTCTGGAATATACGAGTATAGAAATATCACTCGTATACTAATTCTGTTGTACTAAAAAAACACGTAACGAGATAGTGATTTAAGCGAACTATTTGTATAAGAAAATTAATGATAAAGAACAATTTTTGTGTAACTCTTATATTTTTTGTATGTACGTGTATTTGTTTATTTTTTTCACTTTCTAGAGATTAGTCGACGTGACGTCTATCAGGTGTTTCAGGAAATAGGAAACCATTGATACACGTAGAGTAGCAAAACTTCTTAAGTTTGCTACCAACAAACATGACCAGCAATCTACTGAAAATTCTCTGTCACTTCAAATGACGTCATCACAGCCAAATTATTTTACAACATCGAGCATACCGATGTTTTTGATCTATCACGTTGTGTAAGTATACAATATTCTCCAATTTTATTTTATTTTTAGTAATAATATTAAAGACTCGTTGATAGTATTACACTGGTTCGCAATGTTTCGACCGAAAAATACCAATAGTAATAACACTGGCGATAGATAATCCGGTTTGGTTGTCTCTAACATTCACTCATAACAAATCCATAAATAATGATTATCCTGGCAACATGCAAAGTCAATCAGAACGGTGAGCGACAACAGTCACTCAGTAGAGGATTAAGCAGTGAGTGGGTGAGCGAGCGGAACGCCGAGATGACTCTAGAGAAAAACACTCGTACAATCCTGAGGGGATTAACAGCTTTCCAGAGAGAGAGAAAGAGAAAGGGCTCACGCCCAAGCCGCTGCAAATTAAAACAGCCCCAGTTCATCCCCCTCCCCCGTATATAACATCTAACATCTCTCGGTCAGCCGGTGTAATCCCTGCGTTGTGCTGCGTTCGGACACACACACGCACACACAAACCGTGTTTCATGAATAGTGTAATTAGTGATTAATCCTGTATGGATTACACAGGTCATACGCCGCTGATGATGGTGGCTACAAACTTCGACCAGCTCACGTACCTCACAAAGTCTTTAATTAAATTAAATAAAACAATATTTTGACCGTCACCACCGCTTTCTACCACACATAAATATTAACGTAAGTCAACGTATTATTACAATAAGTTACGATCAGTTGTTGCAGGAGGCACATCAATTTTTAATATTATATGTTTGAAAAGTTATGACCGTGCTTCTTCATAAAACTTGCGAGTTTTCTTTGTGGAACGAGGAACAAGAACAGGGAACTTCTCGATTCCAGATTGTTTATCGAGCCAGTTAAGGAGGGAAATCTAGGAAAAAATACAGGCCCAGTTTTATAAAATCATAATAAATTACAGCATTTATATTTAAATTAGAGTCTTAGAACATCATCCTTCCTCAATTCAATAAATATGTTATGAAATACATTATGGCTTTCTGTTATGAATTATGTTGCAAGGGAGACGATTCTATTATAAATGGTAGAACTGAAAGCATTATCTGTCTTTGCTAAAAATTGACAAGTACGTACTGAAGGAAATAAGTAGAGCTCGAGACAAATAATGAAGTACGTATTAAACGTTAGGAAGGACGCGGAAAAGATAGCGTGAGTTTCTTACATATTCATGTATGTTCTTATGTATTCACGTATGTTTTAACAACTTCCTGCGTACAGCTACGGACATTAGAGACACACGGCGTGATTTGAAAACGTGATCTGAGGTGTTTTAGACGACACAACATGACGCTTTCGTACTTATCGTTAGTCTTTCTAGCTTTATACTGTTAACAAACTTCAACTTTCTACATGATTCCGTGTACATTTTGTCAGTTCCCTGCCTTCCATTATTACGTTTATGTCACTCTACTAACACTTTACACCTTTCTGTTTTTCTTCTTCCTACACAGAATTGAAATACAGTATGACTTCTGTAGCAAGTTGTGTTTGGATATTATTGTACATGGAAGCACGCAACACTCAGTATTCTTTGGACACAAACATGTGACTTGTTATTTTAGATATGGTCTCCAAGTGTATGTGTTTCATAGTTTCTTTAACTCCTATGTTTCATGTTGTTCGTCTCTGGAAGTTAATTACTGTAGCCTTAAATACTTTCTTGTTAGTTTATTACACCACTGAACATTATGGTATTCACCGTTGTTGAGACATGTATGCTTTCCTTACATATTTGTCACTACTCGGCATAACAAAAGTCCTTCTTTTGTGTATAATTCGTCTCCAATTGTCTCATCTAGCTTTTTCACTCAAAGTACTTACATCATTCGTTCTTCAATTATCTTATCTAGTGTTCATTCGTATTACTTATTCTGTGTAATTTGTTATGTTTCGTTCTTTGCTGATTATTAAATCTTTAAATCTTGTTCTCATAAAATGCACACATAGGCCTATTCGTCTAGGCAAATCAATTTCAAGCCTTCATTTAATATCAAATCAACCGCAGTATCAGTGTGTAACAGTATTTGGATAGTTTGGAGTTACAAGGGTATATTCCAATATTTTCCTTTAATTAACGTATTTTAAGTATCGTTCAAGGCGTATTGTTACCGATGAGAGACAAAAATTTTCAGTGTTAAGGATTCATCTATTTACTTACATCCCTAACTTGCTTAACGCCCAACTAAAAATTTCGACCTTTCACACAACATCAAAGACGAGGTAATGACGCTGTGAGAAGGTGATGTGTTTATGGTTGGTAATGGGCCAACTAAGGGACTGGCTATATCTACGAAGGGCTGCGTAACCTTGCTGACCCTACAGCAACCCTACGTGTCCGAGAGCTATTCGGAAGCTGCTTATTCCTCGTAAAACAATCGTTACCCACGACATTACAACTTACTAAAACACACACACACATACATACGTTCTCTCTGTTCTCCCCCCTCTCTCACTCTATCTCTCTCTCTCCTTCTCTGTTGTGGCTTAGGCTTTACTATAATATAACTTACGTGTACGATTAAGGTTCAAAATGTACACATTACTGTTTACGGAAACATGGTGTTCAAGTAATGGTGTTTATCCCTATGTATGCGTATAGTATACGTTTATCATTAAATATTTTTATGTAAAATAAATAATTATAAAGCAAAATATAACGTCAAAAAACATCGTAGATAACAATTCAAATAACCTATTCGTCCTGAAACAAAGAAATTTCAGTAGTAAAAAGTTGTATTGAATACGTTTAAAATAGGTAAATCAACATAGGTGAAATTTCACGTACGCCTAACATTTTGTTAGAAGTAGTTCAATATGAATTATTTTGTTTAAATTTAAAAAGTGATAAAATGTTAATAACAACTTAAGTTAGACTTAAGAACTGTATAACTAATACGTTAAAGATTGTATGCAAATTTCAATAATTTTAATACAAAAATTTTATAATAAACGTAATGTAATAGACATGATGGTTACATATCCAATGAAATGGATCACTTAAAGCGAGTTAAAAATACGAGGTAGTGAAAAAATAAAAGTTAGGATCATTATAAATCTGAACACTAAAAAAGCAACACGAATAGCATTAATGAAGTAGTTAAATAATTCAATGGCTTACCAGATGAAATAAAAGATGAGAACGACTTATAAAGGAGATAAAGACATTATATTTTAAACAAACAGAAGTCACTAGACAGAGACAAAACTAATACGGTCATATAAAAACTTTTGTAAATATTATTTCAGTATTAACAACAAATAGACTAAAGGTCGGTGAACGTTAGTATTTCACAAGAACTCAGAGGGTTATATTTAGCACAAATATATTAGAGGGTTACATTTAGGGCATTAAATAGCACAAAACAATCAGTAACGCAACTGACATAAACACGTATCAATTTAACTATTATTGTAGAAACCTGGCATGTATAACAGACGACGTAAACATTGTTGTGTCACCTTGATGCAGTCCGCTAAACAGAGCTAGTTCATGTTACGACTATTTTGTTGATATTAGTTCTATAATATTCATTGGTATTTTTAACCTTTATTTTTTTCAATGAAGAGTTTTTTATTAACAATCCAGTTCTGCGTCATCTCTGATGAGGGTTTTCATACTGTTCATAAGAAATAAGTCACAAAGCACTAAGTCGAAACGAGAACTAAGTAATTTAATAAATCGATAGTGAAAATTATGAACTGAGATTTCAATGTGTGTGTGTGTGTGTGTGTGTGTGTGTGTGTGTGTGTGTGTGTGTGTGTGTGTGTGTGTGTGTGTGTGTGTGTGTGTGTGTGTGTGTGTGTGTGTGTGTGTGTGTGTGTGTGTGTGTGATAAGGCTGATATGCATTCCAGTAAGATCTTCTGTTTTCTGAGATAACTTATCGATATAAAAACATAGAAAAATCAAACTCTAGTGTACACGGACTTCTATATTAAAAGTATTAAGTGCACACTCACATACACGCACACACGCGCACACACACAAACACACATATATACACACACACACACAATATATCTATATGTCATTTTACAACATTTATATTTTATATGAAAAATAATAATTCAACTAGTTAAATTTTTTTAATGTGCTGCATAAGTAGGTAAATATTGTACAAGAAACATTTTCAAGTAAGACATTTATTCTATAAAAATTATACATTTCCACCTCGTGTTATGACTTACATTATTCATTCAGTCTCTATCTAATTAGGATTTTAGTACGTTCGTTAGCCATATGAACACCATACTGAACAGCCATATGTTTACAATTATATAATTCTGTCTGTAATACTTTGGATAATAACCATTCAAAACGTTTTGAGTTAGTGCTTCAATTTGACATAAAAAAATGATTTCATTTTATTAGCTTTAATAAGTGATGTGCGACTTAACATATTCATCTGACAAATACAGCTTGCTCGTAAATTTGTAGACTGTTTATCTAGTCGCGCCATTTAAAAGAATCCTGACCTTTGCTTGCGGAAGAAGTGATACAGAAATAAAACTAACAAACTTTACTTTTATACACACATAACAACATAACAGTGTACAGACTGTTCCCTAAATTATATTCGCTATCGTTCAATGGAATTTACTGAAAACAATAAAAGTGCGGATTCTGTATGTGAGAAATACGTTACAGAGGAAAAGCGCAAGCGATGGAGTGGAAAGGGATAAAGGTAAAATGAAAGGAAAAATAAGGGAATTTATCTCAATATGGCTACACAATTGATTTACTTTATTTATTATGATAATGTGATGCTGTGTGTGTGTGTGTGTGTGTGTGTGTGTGTGTGTGTGTGTGTGTGTGTGTGTGTGTGTGTGTGTGTGTGTGTGTGAAGGGTTGGTAGGAACACCGTCGTCGCCGCCGGGGAGTAAGGTGAGGAAACAGTACGTGCCGATAAGGAGGCGCGATGTGGCTCGCGGAGAAGTCGCGAGAGAACGAGCGCGCAGTAATGCTATGCAAACTCGGCATATTGGGAAATTGTTTGTTCACCTTTTGGTAGGAGCAAGAGGTGGAGGCTATACTGTACGTAGCCGGAATATCAAGAAGGTGATACCGCACATCTGTTCTGCACCCCCTACCTTCAAAACTGTCTCTAATCAACAGCGTCTTGGTTTTGCATCAAAATTACCCTCGAGCAGCACCTTGTAAAGAGAAGACACCTCCCCCCCCCCCCCCCAACAAACTCAAGAGAGAAACGCGTCTTAAGTTTTCGCTTCTGTTGTAGAATCATCTTTGTTTACCAGAATAACAACCGCTCATACATGTCAAGTACAGTAGATCACACTGTGATTAGCTGACAAGAGCAAGCATTTGTTTAATATTCAAGAAATTGAATCGACTATTGTATTTATGATGAAATCATGTTAATTTAATTTTTGTTAAAAACAAAGGAAATGTATTTATGTTTGTTTACGTAGTCGTAAGAATTAGGTCATAGAGAGTAAGGCTTACTTAAATAAATATTAAACCAAGTTTGATGTTTCAGGTGTAGACCACATCATTTACTGGAACTTCAATGGCAGTAGACTACAGTTTCATCATTTGACACTCAATTGTAATATCAGCTTGTAGTGTGTATAGAATGAACTAGTTATAGTCTTTAAACAAATTACTTCATAATATGTACTGGTACGGTACCTTCAACCCTATTATGTCAAGTAAGGAGAAATGGGTAATGGAAGAGGTATTCAGATAGCATGTATGTATGTATGTATGCTTCATTTGTGAAGGTAAGTAAGTCATCTATTCTTACCTCAGCCCCTATCACAGTGTAGACTAACATCCCTCACATACGCATTCAGCCATACTATATTTGGCAGTCTTACTGACAGTACAGTTTTAACCAATGTGGTAGGCCTATTTTTTAACAAGATTGATTAAATTTTATCAAGCAAGGATTACAGTGTTTTACGCCCCCCCCCCCCCCAGTGAACGTGTGATACTGAACGTTTCTGAGACAAAGGTTAAAAATCAATCAGGAATTGTAGCTATCATGGAATCTTAATTTAGAGAATGTTGGTAACAGAAAATGATTAGATAGATAATGCAAAAAGTCGTACTTGTACAGGCCTACTACTGGGATAATGATGTCAGACTTAGGTGCTGATAGTGACGTACCGACAGCAATGACATCATTCTGTTCGTAATAGAAAGTACTGAAATGGAATTGGAATCAGACAAGGAGTTAGTTCGGTCTCTTTAAAATGTAAGTGATCTATCACATTCGAAGTGTAAAGCTGTGTGGTATTAAAATTAGATTTTAATATTAATATTTTGTAATGCCAATTCTAATACAACACACAGGGATACGGTTTTTTCGCTTGCCGCTTATTCAGGTAATGAACGTTGTTTTCCAGTTTTGATAAATTTGTAATGTTGCAACTTTGGTTGCAGGCGCTGATTGTTTACGCTCTCTATCCCTCCCTTCCTCTGTCTGTCTGTCTCTGTCTCTTTGTTTATACGCCGCTATTCTAGAAAGACTCCTAGCTAAACAGGCTCCAGCTGGAAAACCCTACTTAGTCATACCCACTTAAGCAACTGTCAATTTATTCGTGGCCTGAAATCCCGCTGATACTATGCTTCGTTCAGGTTGCTCAGGGTAACAAATCCTTAGCATGAAATGTACCTATATCTATCTGTATTGTATCTTCTATGTCAATACGCTACAAAATACAGTACGCCATATATTGTGTCTCTTACGTTACAGTTTGAGACACAATAACTTCTTATTTACCTACATGTGCACAGGCGAGTTCGTTCACACACACACACACACACACACACACACACACACACACACACACACACACACACACACACACACACACACACACACACACACACACACACACACACACACACACACACACACACACACACACACACACACACACACAAAGTTAAAAGGTTGGCTAATGAGAAAACAAAATCAAAAACTGGCAGCATTACTCACATACACTGATAGACAGGCAGCGTGTATGTGTGTTTGATGCAAAACAAACCACGCCCACTTTGAAATTTATTACAAGAAATTACAATTCCGTAGAGACTAGAGTGGGAGAGGGGGAGAAGTTTCATCTCACTTTATTAAACAGCAAGAGCACAGTAATAATGTTGTGATATAATAATTATAATTATTGGAGAGAGAGAGAGAGAGAGAGAGAGAGAGAGCCATAAATATTGACGCGCCTCCCCACTTATTTTGTGACGTCACAATGGGGTGGCAAAACTTTGTTACTTTGTTCTTTTTCGTCTGTTAATATTTATTATATTCATATTCACCGTCAGATATGGAGTCTGGCTACTCTCACGACTGAAAGCTAAGCTTGTTACACACACACACACACACACACACACACACACACACACACACACACACACACACACACACACACACACACACACCGGTGCGGCGTCTTGTCTTCATGTTATTAATGTTTCAAGTCAATTAACTTTTTTCTCTCTCCACAGTTGATGGGGGTGGGTTAACTGGCTATGTTCAAAGGCTTAGGTTGTATACCAAAGATAAAACATAATCAACTCAGTGTAACCTCTATGGACTATAATTTGCCGTATTAAGCCGCGCGCTAAAATACTAGAAGAAAAATATAAATTTTGAAATAAGAAATTTGCTTTGCAACGTAAATTTCTGTTTTGTATAATCCTGTCTGTGTGTATACGAGAGCATGTCTATCTATGTTTGCTGTTACATGTCATTACCATTATCATCGTCACATGGCCATACGAATACATTTGCAGTCATTCACCAGAGTATATCTTGCCCACTACACTACCACATATCAATAGGTCATCACTTATATTCTCTATCGCTTTCGTCCTCCAGTATATCTATTTTCCGTTTCTCACAAGGCGAATAACTTATTATTCACCATTTATTTTTTTAATCTTTTAATGATGTCACGTTTGGTTGCGTAGACGTTTTATTGAATATTTTTATTATTACTATAATTTGGCTTTCTGTGCTTGTCTGTGAATTCGAGAGGTCCTGTAATATTCCGGTGCTTACCAGCACTGTTTTATGATTCCCTTGGTCACTAACAAATGTTAATTGAAAATTTGATCCTTATAAGTATAAGAGACGCTTACTATTGTTCCTAAATACACAATTAAATCTATTATTTGTATTCCGAATAGATTTTATTAAATATGTAAATGTGTTTGTGTGTGTGTGTGCGCGCGCTCGCACAATTTCGTGAGTGTTTGGTATAATATTTGCAAAGAAATTCTTAATCACACTATAGTGTGTTATTAGTATAAAACCATGCTTACTGAAACAAAATTAAAAAATGAATCGTTTTATTTTGCTTTCATTCATTTAGGATGAAACAATTAAAAAAAAATCAAAAAACCATCATTTAGGATTTCAAAAAAAATACCAAAGAGGGAGTGTACATATAAAATAATTATTTTATATGTAGTTCGAAATTATAAACGACGTGAAGGACAAGGAATAGTTGTTTCACTAACAAAAATAAACTTTCTGTAAACATGAAGTGATTGAAAGGGAAGTCATGCGTGACTCATAAGTATCTGAAATAATAAATTAAGCAATAAATGTGATTGGTGTGGAAACTTGTTTAGTGAGAGATAAAAGAAGCAGAAAGTACAGGTGAGAACGTTAAAATAATTAGAAACTGTTCGCGACTGACGTTGCAAGGAAAGCACAAGATACTAAAAAAAAAGATTAACCAAAAAGAAAAAAGGAAGAGGCGTGAAAGATGTGTGTTGTTGGGGTGAGAATGTGCCGTGATGGTAAAGCGTTTTAGACCGTTAGAACAGCTACATAGACACTCGCAATAGGATCTTAAGGAAAATAAAAAAGTAGGTTTTCATTACTTAAGTAATAAAAAATAGGTATAAATAAAAGAAAATAAAAAAGCTGAAAAAAAAATATGTTAAAATGTAGGCCTACACTTTGCGTGACGTGAGTTTAGCAGATTGTCGGAAGTAAACTTTTGATCTCTGCCAGATGTGTTTGCTAGTCAGCGGGGGATTCGAATGAAAACTAGTCAAGACGTGGCCAGGTTAATAAAAGTTGGACAAATTCAAGTTTACGCACAGAATGCTTGATGAGCAGTTGCCGAGGAGGGGGCAGAGACAAAACATGTTTATCGAACGGAGACTAATACTCCATGGCTAAAATTTATAGGAGCTGTAAATGTGTTTTAGTTTTTCTTTCTGTTGTTTAAAAGTGTTCAGAAATATATAAAACATATGTTTTGCGGTGGATCAAAAAGCATCGTTGGTAGTCAGTTGGATCGACTTGCAAACATCAAACGGTGTTCATTCATTCATTCATTCATTTCTACACGATGTCTCTGTTAATTTAGAACGAAAACAAGTCAAGTGGTGGTGTAGTGTTGTGCTGGTCAAGGTAGTTGTTGTGCGTACGTGTGAGCAGGAGGTCAAAATCAAGTGTCCACACAGAATGCTGATGAGCAACGCCAACGACTGGACGTGCATCCTCCTCCTCTGGACAGGCTAACTACCTGTTGGTGGGCACCCTCGTGCGTCACGTGTCCACACCTGATTTAGATTTTATCAGTTTGTTGATAACACTAATTATCGATAATTTAAAGAGACAATTATAAAAGCGCAGCATTGTCTCCTAAACCCTACTATATTTCGACAGTTTTGTACTGTACTGTTTTTATAATAAATTTTATTTTTTACACAACCTCTGTTACAACATTAAAAGATTTAAAAAATAACCCTTTTAGTTAGGTAATAATTTATACTTTAACCTATTGTAGGCCTATGTCAATCAGCGTATATAATTTATTTGAATTTATATGATTAAAAAGCGATACATGATGTGTAAAACGTACATAGATGCCGAGTAATATATGTAGGTAATGATTAATTTAGATACTAGTCAGATTTTATTTTATGTAAATAATAACTAAATAATAATTGATTTTCCAAGTCAAATGTCCTTCTACTCGACGTACATGTTCAATTACATCAAATGAGCCATTAGAGTTTATGTTGTCTGAATATAGTTAACCTGCGTGTTATCTGAGTTTTGGTTCAGACATAGTCATAAAGTATCAGTATCTAATTAGCATGGAACGAGTTTCCATTGTCCATAATTAATCCCTAATGTGCTCATAAACATTTTTACATGCAAATTTTTTACTTATAGTAACAATTTACTAAGAAGATTTTTTATATATAGCCTAAGCTGAATTTTATTGTCGATGTTTAAGGGTATTTAACTCGGAAGAAAGGATAACTAACGAAAAAGCACTGAGAAGAGAGAACCTGATAGTAGACGAGAAAGTATGAAAGCATTCTTTAGTTTGTTTGACATATTATTATAAAATTAGACTAGAACATCAATCAAGGAAAAGAAATTTTGTAGAAGCAGTATAGTCTGTAGAAGAAGAGTTGAGAAGGAATAGAAGAAGGAAACAAGACGTACGATAAACTGAAATGTGTGGACCAAAAAGGAGTAAGGTAGATTTATTGGAACTTAAATAATTTTAGTAGATTTGCTACTGAACTTAGGCGTTCTTGAAATACAGTAAATAAATAATATAGTCTATAAGTGGACACAAACATAATTATGTATTTGACATTTTATAAAATTAACTTCCGTCTATAGGCTACCTTAATTACAAATAACATTAGATGTAACCGTCATCATTACCTACAATAAATGTTTGCCACTGTTAAACGAATACGTCCTCACAACAGTGCGAGAGAACCTAGCGACACAGCACAAAGGAAAAGTAAGAAATTTACATGCTTCGTTTGCCACAATAATTTTACAGTGTACATAGTACAGCAAGCAGGATTGCAACAAAAGGAAATTGACCCCCGCAATTTATCGGTTTATTTACACACACACACACACACACACACACACACACACACACACACACACACACACACACACACACACACACACACACACACACACACACACACACACACACACACACACACACACACACACACGCACGCACACACACACACGCACACGCACGCACGCACGCACACACACACACACACACACACACACACACTACAAAAACGTTTACTACGCTAACATAATGTACAAACTAATATTGTTATGGTAGGTAGTGAAATCGAGGCACAGAACAGCAGTAGACTGATAGCAAAGAACAAGGTTTCACAAGTGTCGTTGTGTGTGTGTGTGTGTGTGGATGGTACATGTGCGGGCGTGCGTTCGTAATACCGTAAACTACACGGTGCGTTAAAGTCTCCGTTTGGCTGACTTATTGCCTAAACAGCTCGCGGCAGGCAACCCGACGACACCTGTATGGAATCATTTTATAATAAGCTGGCGGTACACTCACAACAAAGATATTAATAACGCATTAGCCAAACAAAGTGTTACTGGATCGGTAATCCTATACAGAACCGTTTCACCGGTCGTTAGCGTCGTCTCACGACTTCTTCTTTATCCTCCTCTTATTCTTCTTTTCTTCTTCTTCTTTTGACTTCCTCGCTTATTGCCCTACAAGTGCTGCTACTACTACTATTATCAACTAAGCAGACGTTGATACATTTTTCTCGACGTCGCATATCTCTCTCTCTCTCTCTCTCTCTCTCTCTCTCTCTCTCGCGGGGGCGTTATAATTATATGTTTATATTTCATACGTTTATAAATAAACATTATAACTGTTTTGCGTTTCATTTTTAAAACAGTCTACTATCAAGCAGCCTGTGATATCGTACGTCTACTGTCAATGATGGGATCATTTTACCCTGATTTCATTTTAGTTAAATTGAACAAATTTAATTTCGACTGATACTTACGAAACATTTTAGTTATAGGCTCCAGACATCCTTAACTAGCACCAACAAGGCAGTATATGAGGAACTAAATGCCGGAGTTTAAGAAGGTTAAAGTCAGTGTTAGCTGCCTATCATGTTCTGGAACAAAGATTGTCCAGAATTAAGAAGAAAGAAAAAGAAATGCGATGACCGCTGTCTGTTGTACAACAGTATTTGGCATCTTCGTTGACTGACTCAGGATATGTAGTTTATTCTCTTTCTATGCGCACCTGAAAAACAGTTTTCTTCTGTACACAGCCTTCTGGAGGTGTAAAGTTACTACTCTGCGACTCAAACATACTGCGTATACTGTTAAACATGTAGATTTCCGTGTACATCCTATATGAAAAATACAACATAGGAGGTAATGTTGCAGTACCAATCAGATTCCTAGGAAACTATAGAACACAATTTCACATAATGTGATAAAAGAAATGATATATCAAGTTATGTTACTAGTAACATTTTCCTCATAATACCAGATTACAAGAACCCAGTAAACAAATGTATTCATAGACAGTGTTTACATACTACAAAATTTAACTGTAAACATGTTTTTCAATGAAAGTAGATAGGCCTATATTCGATAGCACTTAACATGTCTGCTTTGACTAAAAATCAGTTGTTTATGTAGTTTTATTAAACACAAAATGTCAATTTGATCGACTTCGTGAACTTAGTGATTATGTTTCAGTGGAACAATATACGACTTGAGAAAAAAATTTGGTACACCAATTTGGTACACCAATTTGGTACACCAATTTTTATGGAGATCCACTCGTTAATTGTAGGTCTACGATAAATCAATATAACTATAGATCTATTCGTCTGTCAGTTAATTATCTTTCTCTACATGTGAATTTTAATTTCATTGTTGTTGTGTCGACAATAATTTACTAACAATTTCCACAACAATTATGTGGTATTAGGTTTCGTTTCGTATCAACAGTGATTTCAACACAAAATTACATTAACCGGTGGTTCCGGCTGATTTGTCGCGTCCCTTGGCTTCTTGCACGCTGGTTTTTCTTTAATCTTTATTCAACATTTAATAGCAGGTACTAGTAGTAGTAGTAGTAAGCAACAGGGAGAGGAGGACCTTGGCCGGCACACACACACACACACCGATAATTACGGTGTTTCTCTCCTGTCGTCCGTAATTTTAGACCGTTAATACCAATAGCAGCCCATACTCTTGACGGTAAATTGATATTACTCCATCTATCTGACTAACAGTGTTGTTGTTCTTATTATTATTAAATACAAAATTCCATTATTACCACAGCAGCGAGGTACGTATTACCATTATTTACTAAATTATTATTGTTTTGTTACTTCAGAAACAATTTACTATTATTTAATTGTTGGCAGCCGCGCTGATGTAGTGGAAATTTGAATGTCTAGTGTTGCTCCACGGTTAAATCAAAAGCGAATGCAGTAAAATATTTTAGTATTTATTAGATGAAAATAAATTTATGTACTGTTAGATCGTGGGCCTTAATTTGTTGTACGCTACTCTGTATGCCTCCCTCTCATTCTATATACATTTTTCCAAGTTGTAGGGCATCTTCAGTAAGTAGTGACATACGTACATTACTGTCTACTGAACAGATTTGATTTCAGGACAAGACGGTGAAAGATATTCAGCAGTGTGCAGACATGCGCTAATGATTTAATGCTTTACATGTTCTCACATACTGTAATTGCACATTTACATATTACACGCACGCGCGCGTGTGTGGTAGACGGAGATGTTGTAGGGACGTGGTTTGCGTCCAATAGTTGGCACAATTTTGGAAACTAGAAATTTAGACCTGTGGAAATCTAGAGCATATCTTTTGTGCATAGTCCAAGCTGGAGTCTTTACAATGTGCCTCTATATTTCAGGCCTCCACACGCTCTAGTCAGATTCCGGACAAATGCCCTGTGTCGGCTGCATTTCCTTGAGGGCTGGCACTGATACTTTTCTGTGTTGGGGACACCAGATCCACGATGACCAACTGCGTTAATGGATATTCTGACCAGTCGTGCCTCTGTCACCTACAAATGATTATTCTCTTAAAACGGAATCTCACTAGCAAGTACAGTCCAGTTAGACTTTAGTAATTAATATTGATAGAAGCAATGTTTTCATAATTATACATAGAAAGATCAGATAAGTCCTTTAGCTGTTACCATCTAGTCATAGGTTTAGAAAAACATAGATTTTACTAGGAACTATAAAAGAACAGTTTTATCGAAAACGTCTAGAGGAGGTCAAGTTATGATCTCTTCAACCCTTAAAAAACATTCAACGTCTGATTTCATGTTTTACTAAAACTGAAGTGTAGTACATAAAGAGTAAGGCAGACAAAAATTATTGAAGTTTTTTTGATTTCAGAAGTTCATACGCCTTTGCGATACAAATTGGCCATAATATAGCTAGAAATTACTAAAAAGTGATGTGTTCCAGCAAAAATAAATCTATCATTATATCACCTTACCTATATTAATTTACCTTATTTATATTATACTTAACTGCAAAACGATTCTTTTGTAAAAGTTCTTTAGAGAAGAATATTTAGTTTAAAAAAAATGTTTACCGATTTTTTAAAATGCAACTTTTTTCTTTTTTTTTTATAAGGTCCCTGCAACAGGAATGGTCATTAGCGACCACAAAAATTGAATTTGTACAGATTCTTAAACAGATGTATTAACATATAGGAAATATTTGTTTAAATACCAAATAGTGTAAACAAATGAGATAGATAACAATATTTAACAAATAACAGTATTAGTTTAACTGATGCAAAATAAAATGAGAAATATTAACCCCCCCACAACACAAGCAATATAAATACACATCATGCACATAAATAAATATAACTAAGTATACATATAATAAATATAACACTAAGTAACAAAATATAACAACTATATAACAATAAGCCATAATAACATATCAGTCCATTAACTTAATTACACAATTTTTAATGTTCTTATAATTTTCTTAGTTCGTACCTATATTGCTGTTTAACAACTGAATCTCCTTTAAGAGGAGAAGTATGTTGGCGGCTGCAGTCTTGTCATTTAAACTTTTTCGCACATCTGCAGGGATATTAAATTTGCTTCGTAGATGTTGAAGAGCAGGGCACTCTGAAACAAGATGGAAAGCTAACAAAACCGTGCCACAGCGATTACATCTCGCAGGAGGCTGTCTTGTGAAAATGTACTTGTGAGTCAATAGCGTGTGCCGATGAGTCTTGTTATGACCACTTGATTTCTCCTGGAGCCTGTAGCAAGTGAGTGTTGCTCGTAAATATTTTTCCTCACTCGGAATAGCTTGGCGGGTGGTGACTTAAGCCATTCATCATTCCAGTGCTCCAGAAGTTTTAAATGCAGATATTTCTTAAGGTCATTGTGGGATAGTTTGTGAGGATGATATTGACTCGACGTAGCAGTTTTCGCAGCCCTATCAACCATCTCGTTGACCTTAATTCCGATGTGCGATGGTATCCAACTGAAAATAATTTCCTTGTACTGTCTAGTTGAGATATCAAGGGTTATGTTACTTACGTCTTGAATAATGGGTTCTTTGCTGTCCTCCTGCTGCAGACTATCTAAAACGCTTCGAGAGTCTGAGAAGATAATATAGGCCTACTTGGAGCCCATGGAATTTTTTATTATTTCCAGTGCTGAACGAATTGCATATGCTTCCCAGAAAAAAACCGAGCAGACCCTGTCCAACCTAAATAAGTATTCATGTCCAGATAATATTACTGCACATCCATTGTTTCCGTCTGTGCGAGAACCATCCGTGAACACATGAGTGTACTCTGTGTATTTATCAAGTTTTTCGTAGAACTTAGACAAGAAAATGTACGGAGTTGTAGTAGCTTTTGGGGATTCTGAGATCATGTTATCAAATATGAGAGTTTACGACACCAAGGAGGCTCTGGTGGATGTTGCTGGGTGAAAACAGAAGGAAAATGAGTGTTTAATTTGCGTAGGTAGATATTAATACGTTCATAAAATGGTTTGGGTAGGGTTGGGCGTTTAGCAAATTTGTCGCTGTTTCTATTTGACACACACTACCCTATTTAACACATTAAGACTTACAGGGTTATCAGGATTTGAAGCTGCTTTTGTGGCAAATGACAGACAGAGTTTTATTCTTCTTATTCTAAGCGGATATTCATGAGACTCGGCTAGAATGCTGATAATCGGGCTAGTTCTAAACGCTCCTAGGGCTAGGCGTAGGGCGGATGTACCGTATGTATAGTCTCCAGAGATTTTAAAATGGTTTGTTTAGCTGAGTCATATATTATTGCTCCGTAATCCATTTTTGACCTTATAAAGGCTTTGTAGGTGTTCATGATTACGTCTTTGCTGGTACCCCAGTTGCATGATGCGATTGATTTAATAAGGTTCATTCTCCTTAAACATTCACCTTTTAATGCCCTTATGTGAGTACCCCATGTGAGTCGCTGGTCGAACGTGAGACCTAATATTTTGATTTGATTTGATCGTCTAATTTCTTTGGTTCCAAGTGACAACTTTATATTTCTTGAATGTGGTCTTCTGATGAGAGAAAAAATTATATATTCAGATTTTGATTCTGAAAATTTAAAACCCGTGTTTTGCGCCCAGTTAGTTAATTTATTGAGTGTTTCCTGAATGCAGTCCGTAGTGGACTGGATGTTGATTCCTTTGCACAAAAGCGTTAAATCGTCGGCGAAAGGACATTTTTGGATGGGCTTTGATATTACAGAAGAAATTTCGTTAATGGCAATTAAAAAGAGAGTGGCACTAAGTGGAGAACCCTGTAGCACTCCGTTTGAGATTTAATAGTTATCTGATAATATGTCATTCACTCTTACCCGGATCTCTCTGTGCTGTAAGAAGTTTATTACAAAGTTAAGTAAATATCCCGTAACTCCAACATTTTTCATAATTTATACAATTCGGTCCTTCCATACAAGTTCATAAGCTTTTTCCAGATCTAAGCAGACGGCAACAAGATGTTCGTTATTTATAAAGGCCTCCCAGACATTTGTTTCAATATTTATTAAGTGATCTAAACTAGATCGAGCTTTTCGAAAACCGCTCTGATGCGCTGATAAGAACTTAATACTCTCCAAGTACCATTGTAATCTTCTGTTAATATTTTTTTCCATTAACTTACATAAAGTACAGGTAAGAGCAATTGGACGATAGTTTTCAGGTTTACAATGATCTTTATTTGGCTTAGGGAGTGGGATAACTATCGCTTCCCTCCATTTATCAGGGAATGTTCCGGAACACCATATAACAATGAACAAACGTATAAGGAATGTCAGTCAGTATAATGGATACCGTCTGGCCCTGGACTAGAATTTCTACATTTCGACAGAACATTTTTTAGCTCCTTTAGAGAAATAAGGTGATTAATTTTGAGATCCGTAACTGCGCTTGTTTTCGTGATTTTATTTATCGAAATGTTAGATGTTTTTTTGATTTCTTAAAAACTGGATCGTAGTTGGTGTCGCAAGGGTTTTTAACAAACTTTGCAGCTAATGTATTAGCAATGTCTTCCGGTTGTGAAATTACCGTCCCGTCTTCTGCAATTAGTACTTTAGTCCCGTTCGATACTGTGAGGCCTTTTATATTCTTAAGTTTCTTCCACACATCGGTGGTCGGTGTCTGATTAGTGATGGATGAAACATATGAAGTCCACGCCGCCCTCTTGCATTGTTTGAAGGTTCTACGAGCTTTCGTTCTATGTCGCTTGTATTTTATCTGGTTATCATAAGTTGGATGCCTTCTGTAAGTATTATAAGATTTACGCATTAAAGATGGACCACCTTACATTCTTCATTCCACCACAGAACTCGAGACTTGGTACCCTTATTGGCGGTTTTTGGAATACTCTGATTAGCAGCAGTCAGTATTAAGTTAGTAATTATCTCCACTTTGTTGTTAACTGTTAAATTTTCTGGTTCGTGTGCACAAAGAGAGCTTAAGTGCTCCGTGATTATGTTTCGGTATTTTTCCTAATTGGCTTTACTGAATTTTCATTTACGCTGGGGTATTAGGTTGGGGCCTCTATGATGCATTTCCAAGAAAATAGGAAAGTGATCACTGCCATGGAGATCACAAGAGACTGTCCAGCTGAGTAGATGGGCTATGGAAGGGCTGCAAAGTGGGACAATCGAGCTAAATTTGTTGTACGACATATTTAAGTGAGTATAATGATTTTTGTTCAATATTACAAGCTTTGTGTTTTGTATTATTTCCTCGATGACCCTTCAGCGCTTATCTGTTTTGTAAGAACCCCAGATAAAGCTATGACTACTAAAATCCCCTACTATCAGAAAAAGTTTGGGTGGTTGCTTTACAATACCCATTATGTCATTATCAGAGAAATTGTACCAGTTTGGTAAATAAACATTACAAACCGTCAACAAACCGATAGGGAGTAATACAGACACAGCTACCGCCTCAATATCAGTATTTATTGCGACGTTTGTTTTGCTGAGTTTGCTGTTAACATATATGGCGACTCCACCACTAGCGTGTTGAGAGTTAGTTCTGTTTTTGAAAGTAGCTGAGTAATTTTTTATTTTTGCATGGTAACTCTCTTTAAAATTGGTTTCCTATAGGCAGATAACGTCAGGAGAAAATTTTTTGATAATCAGTTCCAAGTTTTCTTTTTGTGGATAGTACCCGTTGATATTTCACTGTAAGATAGGTTGTTTCATGAGGTGTGGGAAGCAGTTTTTGTGCACAATTTTTTGTAGAATTGAAGTGGGGGGAGTAGTTTCATCACCACTTGAAAACTATGCGTGACTTTCAAATTCCTTATTGAAAGTTTGTTTATAATTCTCGTAAACTAGCTTTTGATTTTCCTTTCCGTAAGACGCTGGTTAGTGGCTTTGAGTAAGGAAATTAATGCTGGGATGTTCTCAGTGAATTCAAGTGTTAATTCATGTAAGTCAGATTTTCCCTTAGCTCTTTCGACAAATGTCTTGAGCTGATTGTAGTTTATAATATATGGATTATTTTCACTCGTAAGTAAGCTTTTTAGCGGTTGAAGCTGATTGTCTAGAGCATCGTTTCTCAACCTGGGGGTCGCGAAATAGCCTAAACAATAATGAAATCATTTTATGAGAAAAAATCATTTATTATAAACATTTTACTCACAATAAGTACACATGTAAAGAAAAGAAATTAATGTGATGGTTGCATTTGTTTTTCATTTAAAAGTTTCTCCATACGTGGATCTACGTTAGAAACACACAAAAGCAAATTGTTTTCGAGTGATAAAAGACGATTCCTGTATTTAGTTTTTAGCGCAACCATAGACGAAAAACCTTTTCACAGAGATAAGACGTGGCGAAAGGGATTAATATTTTCAATGCTTCTGTGACTAAATTTCCATATTCATTTCGACGAGCAAGCCAAAACGTATTTAAATCTTCAGATGTAAATTGCAGTTGTAGCGTTTTGTCGGCAGACATTTCGATGAGCTGGTCGTGAATCTCAACTGGTAACTTAGCAGCGGCAACAACGTTTTCACTAAACGGATTCAGTACCCATCTCTTCGAGAAATCATTTTTATCTTCCGGGAAATACTCCGTCAACTGAGTTTTTAGCTCACGCAAATGCATCTTCATGCAATCCAAACTGTGGCGAATAATAGTGTCTTGTTCATTCAAATTTTTCTCAATATAATCCAAAGTGAGTGGGAACATATCCAAATTTTTGCTTTGAAGGCGAATAATCCAGATATCAAGCTTCTTAATGAAAGCATGAACTTTGTCTGTCATTAATAAAATGTTTTTATCACGTCCTTGTAAATTCACATTCAAGTCGTTTAAATGCGAAAATACATCAGCTAAGTAAGCCAACAACAACATATACTCATTATTCTGTAAAAACAATGAGAATGGCGTTTGTTTATCCTGGAACAAAATTATTAATTCATCTCGTAATTCCAATACCTGGGTTAACACTTTCCCTCGCGATAACCATCTAACTTCTGTATGGAAAAGAAGAGATTTTTTATTTTCGCCCATTTCATCGCATAGTTTAGCAAACAGCCTGTTCAGTAACGGTCGGCTTTTAATAAAATTAACCATTTTTACAGCTTCACAAAGAATTTGATTGAGATTTTCCTGCATGTTTTTTTGCGACAAGAGCATGTCTGTGAAGGAAGCAGTGCGTCCATTCCGCCCTTGGTATAAGACGATCTTTTAATATTTTCATTAATCCACTGTTCTTTCCTGTTATCGCCTTTACACCATCACTACATACTGCAATACATTTTGTCCAATCTATGTAAGTATAGTTTCTAGTAGCTTCATAATAAACATCAAAAAGACATTGTCCTGTTGCATGACCCGGTACTGTTTTGCAAAACAACATATTTTCTTTGATTGATGTGTCTCTATCACATTCATACCTCACAAAACATAAGAACTGAGACCTGTTTGCTACAACTGTTGATTCATCAAATTGAATACTAAAAAATTCACTTGAACTCACTTGCAGAATTATCTGATCGCGAACATCGGCAGCCATGTCATCGATTCGCCTTGATATTGTGTCGTTAGAAAGCGGAATTTTTTTAATTTTTTTGCTTCTTCCACGCCTATTAAAACACTGACCATATCAATTGCATCAGGCAATATGAGGTTTTCGGCAATTGTATGGGGTTTGGACATCTTAGCTACTCTTAATGCTACGAGATAAGATGCTTCAAGTACACTTTTATCAGTATGGCTTGACTTACAAATAGAAGTTTGTTGATTTCTCAAGGTATGTAATTTTCTTTCGAAAAATTCCAACGGTTTGTTTTTATGAGCCGGATGTTTACTTTCCAAGTGTCGAACTAATTTTGATGGCTTCATGCTTTCATCGGAGAGAACTTGAAAGCAAACAACGCACTGTGGCTTTCCACCCAATGAGGTAAAACCATAATTTAAATAACTGTCATTGTACAACCTTGTCTTTTTACCAACCGATTCACTGGATGTAGATGGCTCACTTCGTTTTTTCACAAATTTATCCATTTCGCATAAGAAATTAAAAAATAACAATTCAGTTTCACGGTTGACCGCACGCTAAAATAAAAGCACCAGACGCACGCTTCGCATTCGAAACTTAACTGAAGTTGTGCAATCGCAAGCGCCTCTTTTATACTGGTTCCAACTTGATGTGTACAAAGAGCACGTACACATCAAGTTGGAACTTGTAAATTGCTCATGTCCGTACACGTCATACACGCATGTTCATACCCGTCGCTATAAACGCAGCGACATAAAATAATAGGAATAGTCGTATTACATTTTTTATACTGTCGGTATTTTCTTACTTAATGTATAAAATTAGTGTAATATGATTATATAATATTAAATAATTTTTTACATTTATAATTACAGTCAAAATTCAATTAGTAATAGTAAGGCTTACTGTTATTATTCCTTTGGGTGGAGGGGGGGTCGCGAAATATTAATTTTATTTATTTTTACTATTTGGGGGGTCGCGGAGCTAAGAAGGTTGAGAATCGCTGAATTAGTGCAATGTGATTATGTAATATTAAATAATTTTTTACATTTATAATTACAGTCAAAATTCAATTAGTAATTGTAAGGCTTACTGTTATTATTCCTTTGAGTGGGGGGGGGTCGCGAAATATTAATTTTATTTATATTTACTATTTGGGGGGTCGCGGAGCTAAGAAGGTTGAGAATCGCTGGTCTAGAGGATCAAGACTTGCACAATCAGAAGATGTTGGTACTATTTGTTTTTGTTTCTTGTTACGGGTTTTAGTTATTATGTTATTTTCTGGGCAACCTGGTGAATTTTCGGCGGGATTTTCTTCAGCACTTGATGTTGTTAATGAAAGCGTACGTTTTGTTGTATTTCTAGGGAATTTCTCTTCGTGTTTAGTTTTTTACTTGTTTCTAATGACGGGTTAACAGTTCCTACAGGATTTTTCAATGCGGGAAAACTTTGTTCCTGTATGATATTGTAATTCGGAATGTTTTTATTAAGTATAGTATGCTGTTCCGCTTCTAATTCGTTTGTCTTGTGTACATTGTTGTCACAATTTTTTGCCAAATGTCCTAATTGCTTGCAGAGAAAACATGATATCATATCTGTTGAGGGGTAAATCCAATAAACTGTGTCTTCATAATTAATTCTTATTGATGGAGATACTTTAGAAACCTCTTCAGGGTGAATGTAAATTTGCCTTCGAAAGCTCACGACGTGGGATAAACCCGGTTCAGAGACACCTGCTCTCAGAAATGAAGTTGCCGATCCCAACCGTATATCATGTTTCTTAAGTTCGTCCTCGAGGACGTTGTGGGGAATAACAGGACACACATTTGATAAAATCAGTCTCTTGTATTTGGTTAGAAGAGGCTTAATTGTTAGTATGTTGTTGCCTAAGGATATATATATGTGTCTTTTGATCGGTAACTTTCTGAACTATTTCTTTGCTTGAAAGATATATACAGACTCTGTTCATTGAGACCTTGGAGGCAAATATAACATGGGATGGGTCTATAATTTTTCCTAACGCTAATATGTAGTCGTTGATTGGTATACCTTCGATTGACTCTAATACTCTAATACTAAGACTCTAAGACTCTAATACTCTAATAATAAGGCTTGATCCTTGGTTGGGAAAACTTCTTTTTGTGTAGCATTGGCATAACTACGTTTCTGTTGTTCAGTGGGCTGTGATTGATACTTTGAATAGAATTAGACATTGTCAACGTTGGAGACACGCGTGCGTGTACTCCACAAGACTCTACCAGTTTTATGCCCTTATAATTATGTTGCACACGTGGCTACTATCTACAATCTACAGTGTACTCTGTTTATACTCACTTGGATAGTAATAAACGTTATCTCACAGCACAACACAATTCACTTATAAACCGGTATACGCAACCATTCTCCGCGGCTGCTCTCTTGCTTTTCTCATCATTAATATTGTTAGTATGCATTAAACAAATAAATATTCGAATTGTTTAATGTAATTTCGGTTAAAGGCGCTGTAGTTTTATTCACTTAACACATGTCGGTGGTTCAAATATCCTTATAAGTTATACTAAATTTTATAGAGAAAACTAATTGTTTTAAAAACTATTGTAATACGTTTTATAATCTTTAAACTTATTGTGTAACATTAAAAAAAATCATTAGCGACGTTTCTTTCTAAGCTACATAACGTCAAGAAATTATTAATTTAAGGATTCTTTTACAGTTATTTAAATGTTATTTAAATTAACAACTTTTTTTTTTAGAAAAACGATCTATCAATAAAGCTGTATGTTTAAAATAGAAAATTAGAAAATACCTTGTTAATGAAATTAAAGCTAATAAAACTTCATTAGATCTGGTTTCTCTCTTATCTTTATACGTGAGAATAAAATAAGATATTTTTAAAAATGTGTAAAATTTTAAAATTTAATTTCTGTAAAGCATGTTTAGTCTAACAGCAGAAAAAATGTTTTGTATGTGTCTAAACAAAAAAATGAACTGCATCTATGTTTTAATTATTGTTAATACAGTGTCTCCAAAAAGCAAGGATAAAACACATACACCTGTGTCATTCATACAGCACTCTCATACAGTTGGCTACAATCAAATTAAATCCAAATAGAATATAAATTAAAAAACTGATAGAAGCCATACGACTTCACAGCTGCCTACCCTACGTTACAGTATGCCTACTTAATGTAAAGAAGTCGATGAGCCGTTGTCTGTAACCGCCCAGTTAAGGTTTGCAGTGGGACAAAAATGAGTCGAAAATTGATTATTTACTAGTAAATTTAGAAATAATAATTCCACCAAAAAATTACAACAGAATTTTTTAATGCTCAACTCATCTTTAAATTGTTTTGTTTACTAACATCGCGCAAAACGATTAAGGTGAAAGACTTTTCCGAATTTTTGGTCTTTTTCAACAATTAACTGTAACTATAAAAACTGATTTATACACAAATATTACCACACACACACACACACACACACACACACACACATTCTCTCTCTCTATTTATCTCTATCTCTCTCTTTCTCCCTCACTTACACATACATGCATTCAAACAATTTTACCATCCCACTACAGGTTAAAATTAAAACTAAACCACAGGTTGCGTAAACTTATGTCCGAAGGTTTTCTTTTACGTCAAGTTAAAGATTCTTCCACTTTTTTGATCCAACCTTTGGTCAAAAGGTACAAAAAAAAAATGATACAACAATATTCTGTTAGTTGCCAGAAATACATTTCAAACAGTTATCGAGAAAATTGTTGATGAAACCAAAAAATATGAGTCGAAAAGACGCTTTCTAATTAATGATCAGAAAAAATCAGGTACCTGCTTGTCTAATGACAGTACTCTCCACTCATCATTAACTTATACAGTTCTGTAAGCTTACAAAATTGTTAACATATAATACTCATAACTTACTTGTTGATCACTTGTTAATACACTGTTGCACACCACTGTAGAAAAATATTTCCGATATTTCAAAGCGTTTTCAAGCTTTACAGCTCATCATCAGATCGGAAATATACAATCTGATATCGTATACAAACAATACAAAAAAAATTATAGTTGTGTGAACAGTGTTATTTGTGTTTGTGATTATACCCACTAACACAACTTTTCCAATTTAAAAAAAAAGTTGTTAATGTCTTATCAACACCTTATGAAACAAATAATTTGTCAAACAATTTCATTAGCGCATTTTTTCCTTAGATATCAGAAAGTGCAAACTTTTTTGACTAGTGGTAGTTTCCAAACAAAGAGCATGCCAATATATGCGTGTATTATATTTTTGCTTTATTTTAACCTGTATAATTGAATTCGTGCGTGTAATTTTTGTAAAGTGTAATTCCGTACGAGAGAAAGCGATTCATGTGTTTAAAATTGTAACAAATGCTGCTATCTTCATAGGCAAATTTTCTGTAAAGCTCAATGTCAAACCAGTGACTTGAATGGAATAGGCCCTATATTTTTTTTCACAAGTATTTTAAAAACATTAATATACTTTTCGCTAACAATTATTGGAGACAATAATTGATCAAATATAACCAAGACTTTATGATAAATGTTATGTTGGATTAACATATTATGTGAAAATAAATACAAAACCACTTTTTCCATCACACAGAAAGTTTCTTAAACCCTTCTTCATAAACATTCATAGGACGTGGTCGTGGCTAGTTGCGCACGGAGTCCTGTTTGTCATTAGAAAAAACATTTTCCTGTCCAAATATTTTGTGAGGGTTTCAAACAAATGAAAATCACATTGTAATAAGTGCAAACCTGTCCAGTGAAGTTCGTCCAAGTGACAGTAGTAAAGTGAGGCCAGGCGTTATCGTGAAGAACCAAAGACGGATCGGAATCTTGCGACTTTTGAAACCAATACGTCTCTCTAACGTTGCCAACAGTACAGAGTTGTGCGCAGCTTTCCTCAAGTAAAACATAAATACACAATACCTTTAGCATACCAAAATACAATCGTGAGAACTCTCGCAGCAGACAACTATGTTTTCGCATTCACTGGAGTTGAGTCTTCTTTTGCAACCCACTCCATACCCTCAACCTCTTGGTTTAGGACTGTAATGATGTACCTGCGATTCATCACATAAGAGAATGCGCATAAAAATGAGTCTCCCTTTGCTGCAAAGTGTCTCTGGAGGCTGTCTCTTAGCACATAAGCCTCTGGAAAATTTCACTTCTTAGTGACCTTCATTTGCGTTCAAAATTTTTGGTACTTATTTCGCAGAGATTTTGCGTTACTTGAACTCTCCTCTAATGATTCTCTGCACATTTTCATAACTACTGAAGTTACCACACTAATTTCGTGAACGGTTATTTGTCGATCGTCGTGAATAAGGTCTCGAACTTGCAAAATCTTCTGAGGAGCAATGCTTGTTTCTGGGACGACATGCGTAAAGTGCAGTTAGAACCTTCGCAGAAAAACGTTATCCACTTGTACACTTGTACACATTGCCGAATTGTACACTCAACTGCACAAATTTTCAGCTGGTTTAACACGTTTGGCTACTAAAATTTAAAGTACCAGAGTAAAACTGGTTCGATAATCTCTAGTCTACGCCTGTATGTTCTCAAATAAGGAAAACAAATACCGGAAAAAGAAAACGTTTAATGGCACGTAGTCCGGGCTTCCGTGGCGTAGACCAACGTGTTCTATTGTCACCAGCTGTCTTAAAGAGTTACGTTAAATCGTCCCGTCTTCATCGCAAAGTGATACTCCGCTCCTCTCCTTCTTCGTAGTTCAACCTAAGTAATTAGTTATACAAAGAAAATGGGGTTTTCTCCTCTCACTGTTTAAAACCACGAGGTAGGAAAAATACATTTTCACTACACCTATTCTACAAAAGTTGCGAAATAAATTTGTATACGTCTTCATCTGAAGAACGAATAGTGTACATTTATTTTTCACTTTTCCGCACTGAATATAGCCTGTGCTGTGTTATTTTTGAAATTGTACTTTATATTATCAACATTAATTTAATTAAGATAGTACTGAAAAGCAGTGTAGCTAGTAGTAGTAGTAGTAGTAGTAGTAGTAGTAGTAGTAGTAGTAGTAGTAGTAGTAGTAGTAGTAGTAGTACTGTTGGGGGGTGATAGTGGTTGTAGTAGTAATATAATAATTACTACTACTACTACTACGACTATTATTATTATTATTATTGTTATTATTATTATTATAAAATTGATAGGATGATGTAAAAACGTTATTTAACGAAAGTAAACAGAAAAATCATTACATTTAACAGCTGCTAGATTTAGTCAGCATTTAATTCCCGCTAAAAAATCAAAAACATCTGATAGCATATTAAGAGTCAATGTATGTGGATATAACCGAGGTAGAGAGTGAGAGATAGAGAGAGGAAAAGGAAGAGACAGCGAAAGGAGGAGGGAGAGAGACCGTAGCAGCAGAGCGTCACAAGGTCGTTGGGATGCGCGCTTGCACACACCTCCCCGGCTCAGCCCCCAATCAAAGTTTCACTCGAAAACTAATTTAAGTAGATGAGAATAATGCATATTAAGATTGGTAGAGGACCATGTCGGCAAAGGAAGGTGGATGATGGGGTCTTATAATAACAGGATGGAAGACAGAGACAGCACGAAGATTGTGTAATGAATTGAAGGCGCGCGCGCACAAACACACCAACAGGCGCACATGATTACAAGACACAAAACTGCCTATCGTGGGTTACCATGCAGTCCTCACATATACGTAAACAATGCATGTCAACACAAAATCGTACATACGAGTTATGTGTGTATTATTTTGTATATGTATGTAATTCGAAACAAAGAGGAGTGTGAGAGTTACAGAGATGATCAGGGAGACAGAATGTAGGAAGGAGATGTAGATTGCAGTGTGAGAGAGATAAAAAGAGAAATTGGTGAGGGGAAATAACGAGACCGAAGCAATTTGAATAAACACGAACAGAAACAAATACAAATTATATAGCCTACGTTTGAAGATAATAACTATATATTATGCGATAATAATGATTAATATAATTAAATATGAAATTAATATTTTCAGTTTGCAAGGTAGGTTCAGAAAGATAATTTTTAAGAGATACGTTTGGACCATTTACGAAAGATTACAGCATTTAGTTATACGTGGGCTGTAAATGTCCGTTAGAAATGTGTATTGTTTACTGCCGAATATAGGCCTATTGACAATAATAATGCTATTTTACAATGTATCTTTATTAAAAACAATAAACAAAAACACGCACACACACACACACACCGGCAATCTCTCACGAGAATGTTTGTTCATAAAAATGTATTAAGCATACTTTATGTTGCTATTATAATGTATTTTTTAGTCAAATAGTTAATTAATCTAACGAATAATAGTTTACAGCGCACGCGCACACAGAGATATACAAATGATTCTCCTATTCTTAGTGCATTAATTTATGTTGCAATTATTCATTTTACTTTCATTGTTATTATTTTTGTTTTATTATAGAGTCTTAACCTAAACAAGTGTTTAGTATCAACTGCTGTTAGCATTACAGCATGACGATGAAATCCATGCTCGAGGATTCCGAAGTTCACTAGAAATCAGTTCATTTCTAAAACGGAAATAAAATTTACAAAAAGGTTTACAAAATCAGCCTTTAAATCCCGATTATAACTTATATAACTGCGATTAAAATATGAGCGTGCGTTGTATCCACTCTATAAACATGTGTACAACTTTCAAGTTATTTACTTTTATGTTTTGTCTTATAGAACTGTAACGAGGTCGCTGTCAAAATATCTTGGAAAATGGAGAGAACTGAAATGTGTGTTGTAATCAGGCCTAAACCTTTTGCTGAAAGTTTATGAGACATCATTTAGAAGAACACAGCTGCAATGTTTCAGTGCATTGAAATCTAGTGTTGAAAATGAATTTGTTTGTACAGTAAGTATACGGCCACATCCAGAAAAATAAACATGTACTCTAAATATGAAGCAGTATCACAAGATGAAGACCACTGATGAAAAGATATCGTGAATTGTATAGAGGTTACAATTATTACAGCAAAATGAATAGAGTTTATATTTTCTATGTATTTAAACAACAACAAAATAGTAAAGTACAACCCCAAAGAAGAATGAGTATATAAATTACGCAGAAGTAAAAGGAGGGAAAAATCAAGCTACGTCGATTCAGGCAACAATGACCTAGAATAGTGTTATCTGGAATAAGATAAACCTGGAAGGAACGATGCTATTGTACCGATATATTCTTCAAAAGCCAGTCAATTACGGTGCGATGGAATGTTGGCGTATCCACTGTATGCTGACTTGCATTAGCTAACTTCCAATTATTGGCACGATTTCTTTTGCGAACGTGTTTCTTGTTTATTGAAAGTGTAAAGAAGGCGGTAAACGAATATTTTGGAAGCGTTTAAGAACCGCAGTTTCATAATGGTGATAACGTACTATCGACACATATGAACTGAGGCGAGATTATATTAAAAATTAACTAACTTCTTTTATATTAAAAAACGGTTCCAAAACATAGCCACATAAACATTTTTTATTCCATTCCCAGCATGAGAGCCTGATAATATGTTTAATGTAAAAAAAACAAGTTTTAATATAAACATATTTTTATGCGCGGAAATACTGTGTTTCTGGATACAACACATAGATTTTGAAGTTATATTTATTACAGGGATGCAAAATTCGGAATAGAACGTAAGCGAAACGAAACAAATTTCAGACATCGAGTCGAATGCCTTACCTACGTTCTGTGACATGTCCAAGAGTGTTTACACGGTTTCCCGACGACGGGTAGGGCTATATGTATTTCTTTAAAATCTCTAAGCGATTGGTGCTTTCTTACGGGGAAAATCCTCTATTCGGACTCTTTCCATCGTACTATTTTTCTCGTTTAACATTTCGATGTCTGTAATCAGGGATCGTCCGAGAAGCTGTGAGTGGCGGTTGAAAGACCCTGTTGAAAGACATAACAACCGTCACTCGCAGCTTCTGAGGCTCCAGGGATCGAAACGTCAAGCGAGAACAATATTACGATGGAAGAAGTCCAGATAGAGGACTGTATATAGTTCTCAGTCACTGGCTGTAGAAGGTGAACTACCGGTAACGAATGTAAACTAGTTTATATCGTGATTAAAGTGGTTGCCTGTTAACGATTTAGATATTAGCTCACTGTGAATAGTGAATCAATAGTGAATTATCCTATTCATGAATTACAGGCATTATCATTACGTTTATTAGTGTTATTATTATTATTATTATTACTGTATTATTATTACTTGTGTGTTCCATGAGCTCTCTCACTATTTTAAACGAAGTACATTTATTTTTACATAAATTTCGATACTAGAAAATTGTTTAATAATGGAAAGAATTACAAACATCCCGATTACTCTACGGGTTTTTAGTAACATGACAATTGTAGGTTACACTCATACAATAAACATAGAAATAAGAAACATTCGGATTTGGGTTACAATTCCTTTTAGTCTGACACCCTGCTTGATTTCACAAGTTGTGCTCTCTTTACTGGGCCCCAGGATTTCAAAAATTAAACGCTACGTTCAGAGTTTAGTTAAAATTCTCTTTAGTTCCGCATGAACTTTTGTGATTTTATCAAAATATTTACTTGTTTTTGGGCCCTGACATCGAAAAACATTGAAGTTTTTGAAAATGAACACTATATTCAGATTGAGGTTGAAATTCCCTTTAATTTAATATCCTGCATGGGCTTTGCAATTGTTTTCACAATTTTAATCGCCTTACATTTTTGCCTCTCCCCCCAATATTTTTGGGGGGATCAATACGTATGCCAAGATTTACGAAAATCGGTTGATGCGTCCAAAAGTTATTGTGAGACGTATCCCAAACAGATAGATGGACATTGTGTTATTATTATTATTATTATTATTATTTGTATTACTACTACAGTTGGTGACTATTTTGCAGTAGCCTATCTTTGTCGAGTTGAATTTCCTGGTTGAAGGTGAAAGAATCTGCTCTCTGAACTGCAGCTCTTTGTGTACCAGCTGATTACGAGTTGTTGATAGGAGCCTCTAGAAAAGGCAATGGATTCTCCGTCCGTGTTATCGACAGTGATGAGATTTTAGATTTTTAAAACTGATGGCCGAAATGCTTCAAGAAGAGTTCTTCAAGAAAGAGCTCCACGGTAACACACCTGCTACTGCTAATCTCCCTAAAGAGAACTTCTCCATATCAAAGTATAAGGAGTTTCAGACTACCAGCACAAATCCAGATTATACAGTACAGTAGATTCTGAATAATGTTTGTAAGCAGACTTTGGAAGTACTCCTTTCGACTTGTAAAATCTACTGTTGACATTAAAACATTAAGTTTTCCTAATGAAAAATCCAGTTGTGATAAAATACCTATTAAAGAGGTGAAGATAACCGACATCAAGAAAATCATCCACTATGTACCTAGTTACAAACAGCCATTTAACACTTTGATAACACTTTGGCCTACAAACTCAAGTATTCCAAAAGCGATAAAGAAAACCAGTTTTTTTAATGTATACAAGCATAAAATACTGTTTTAAAATGAAGAGTACAATTTTATATAAATATGATTTGAGTGTTTGTTTGTTACAAGATTCGTATTAGATTATAAAGTCATCGTTTTGTTTGTTTTGACCAAATATTTCTAAAAAGCGATAGTAATTTCTTGTAAATAGGGACTTTTATTTCTTATATGATTTTCGATAAAATGCCTTATATAATAGATGTCTATTCTTAGCAATTCATAAATAAACTATGTTTATTTCCCTTTCAAATAAACATACTGAAAGTTGTGGTTCAAGGAGTTATTCTCTTCTTTTAAGTACCGGTTCAACTGTAGAGCAATTGTACAATAAACAATAAACATTTCCAAACAGTCGGATTTGCCTTAAAATTCCGTTTAGTGTAATCCCCCGCTGGACTTTTACCTTTTTCTTTTTTTAATATTTGATCTATTTTTGGACCCTGAAGTCAAATAATTTTCAAAATTCCAAAATGTAAATTATATTCAGATTATGGTTGAAATTCTCTTTAATTCGATACCCCACAGGAAGTTTTGCGACTTTATCAAAAATTTTCACCCCCTGACGTCCAAAAGTTTTGAAGTTTTTAAAAATAAACACTATATTCAGATTGTGATTAAAATTTTCTTTAATTTGATACCCCACATGGGCTTTTGCAAGTTTTTCACAATTTTCACCCATTATATTTTTTGTCTCCCGCCCTCTGTTTTTGGGAGGATCAATTTAAAAATATTAGGATCCTGTATAATAAAAGTATGGTCTCGCATGCCAAGTTTTACGAAAATCGGTTGATGCATTCAAAAGTTATCGTGAGACATGCCCCAAATAGATAGATAGATAGACAGACAGCCAAATGCTAAACGGTCGAGTTAAAACTGAGAACTCGCTTCGTTCGTTCAATCAACCGGAAAATAATTTTGTAATTGTAAAAAAGCATTTTACCTTTCTGCAGACAGGCCTGTATTTATAACGTAACATTTTTACTGAACTTTTCAAATTCATTATTTAATTGATTTCGATTAATTACAGTTATTTACATTTTGTTGATTGATTATGTAGATAAAAGGAAAATCTGCATATACCTTCTAGACTTAGGAGATTATAAGTTCTGTGTTCTTCGCTTCTAAAGAAGAGTCCTTCATAATCACACTCACAGATAGTGTCAGTTATGAACAGGATACACAATGCAAAGTCTGTAGAAACAGTCGTAGGATTTTAGTGGCGATGAATTAAAGACAAACATTGTATTCCCCAAGTATCCAACGGGTACAGCAACAAGGAAAACCCAGTTTCAATTCACAGCGAAAACTAGTCGTAACATATTCGTGAAAGTTGTCATAGAAGAAATAATTTATTACAAACAAACAAAGGCTTAGCGCGGGCCGCCACCATAACGAGTGTGTGTAACTTGAAACTCACTAAATCATTCAAAATGTGTACACAAGAACTGTCTGAAAAAAAGAACAAAAACTCTTAAGACAAAGAAAATTACTTACCATAGTTTGCCGCTGTCAAGATTGTGGTTATTATTATTATTATTATTGCTTGAGCGAAGCGAGTTATCAGTTTTAACTCGACCGTTTGGCATTTGTCTCTCTATTTATCTATCTGGGGAATGCTTCACGATAACTTTTAAATGCATCAATCGGTTTCCGTAAAACTTGGCATGCATGTCCGTACTTCTACCTCCCAGAGCCATATTGTGTTTGAGATTTATCTCCAAAAATATGGAGCAGGAGGCAAAATATAAGGGGTAAAAATCGCAAAACTCGGTGTGGGTTATCAAATGTAAAAGAATTTTGACAACAGTCTCAGCAGAGTATTCAGTTTCAAATTTTCAAAATTTTGGGACACCAGGGCCCAAAAAAGGTGTACCAATTTCCAAAAAGTTGTACTTCTTACCGCGCATCAGACTAAATGAAATTTAATCTAAATTAGAATGTAGTGTTTACAGTAATGTTTAGGGGCACCACGGGTCAAAAATGGAAGGCAAAATTTACGAAAAATTATAAAAATCTATGTGGGGCACCAAATTCTGGGAAATTTTATTCAAAATACAAACTCGGTATCTTGAATGACTTGACAAAATTAATATCTATTACAATTTCTTGCACATTTTGGGATTAAAACATTTCAAAACGTTTGTAAGATATGTTTGAAAAACCTTCACGAATTATCAATCACATATAGTTGTGAAAAGTATTTCATACAGGGCTTTACATATCTCTAGAAACATACATAATGAGTAAATTATTTGTGATTTAGTCATTATAGTTATAAATTAAACTAAAAGACGTAATGCAGTGTTCGTGTATATTAATGCTTACTAGATTCATAAAAATAAAAAAATAATAATGCTTGTCTGCTTCACAATTGTTATTTTACATATTTTGTTATGAGTAAATTAGTCGGAATTTTCGAATTATCCTTTTACATTTTGTACTTTTTAACTACAGCAAACCTTCCATTAAGCTTGGTAACGACATATGGTCACCTCCTCATGGATAACGCTAAGAATCATGCGTATAAAGAACTTACTACCAGCTTTAAAAAAATAAAATTTACTATAGACTGATTTCATCTAATAATAAATGAATTTTATTCCAAATAGCGAGCGCGTTCTGCAGCTCAGAGCTTACACGTAGTTATTACTGAACGATGCAAGCGAGTCTGTCTGTCTATCTCTGTCTGTCTGTCTGTCTCTCTCTCTCTCTCTCTCTCTCTCTCTCTCTCTCTCTCTCTCTCTCTCTCTCTCTCTCTCTCTCTCCATCCCTACCTCCTCCTCTCTCTACCTATCTGCTTGCTTATTTGAGGGATGTGTCACAATAACTTTGAATGCATCAACCGATTATCGTTAAGCATGCGCATCCATGTTCATACCTTTACCCCACATAGCCCTACTGATCCCGCCCAAAAAAGGAAGCAGCGGGGCCCAAAAAAGGAAGGGATCTAAATTTAAAAAACGTGTGTGGTACAAAATTAAAGAGAATTTTTTAACCGAAATCTGAATGTAGAGTTCAGGTACGGGAATTTCAAAATTTTGGGACGCCAGAGTCCAAACCGTGGATCAAAATTTTTATAAAATTTACAAAAAAATAACTGGGGTATCTAATTAAAGAGAATGTTAACTAAAATCTGAATATAGTTTCAGTTTTCGGTCTACAAACGTTTAGGATACTTGTATACAAAAGAGGATAAAACACGTCCAAAAAATTGCAAAAATCCATGCAGGATATCAGAGTAAAGGAAATTTTAAGCCAAATGGATGTACTTATAGTTACTACTAAATTGTTTTCACTTAAGGAACACTACAGGACAAAAATGGATGTCAAAATTTTATGAAAGTTGTAAAAGTCTATATTGGGCATCAAGTAATGAGAAATTTTGTTAAAAATATAAACTGGTATCTTTAACAATTTGACAAAACTAATATCTCTCAACACCTGTTGTAAATTTTGGACACCTTCAAAGTTTCATAAGCTATGTTTCAACAAATTTTAACATATTGTTATCAGTTATGTATATTTAAAGTATTAGATATAGACCTATAAATATCCACGAAACATAAATAAACGTGATAGCTTGGAATAATTAATTTGTCATTTAGCCAAAGCAGCAGTTAGGAACAGGGGCGAACCTAGGGGGGGATATGGGTTCCGTCCCCCCCGAAATCCAAAAAAATTTTTAATACTTTTGGAACAAAATTTTAAAACGGTTTGTGTTTTTTAAAATGTAATTAAATGACTTCAAGTGTTGTCAATTAAAAAAAATTACTATTTGGATCAAAATAAATAATCTATAATAATAGGCCTTATAGTCAATAATAAATATAACAGATGTTGAAAGAATGCTGAAAAATGAAAAGAAGTCGGCTTGAAAGAGAGTAGAATACGGTACGTTTTTCCGCTGGTTACGATAAATGGGGACATATCTTTTTATATTTTAACTTAATGTTTCACGTTGATAACTTCAATCACAAAGCACATCATGTGAATGAGTTTTAATCTCTTAACATTATTTTTCATTTAATTTAAATAGTTTAAGCTTTTGATTTTGAAGTGTATACGCAATTTTTACCCGGTAAGGTTTTGATTTTGAAGTGTATACGCAATTTTTACCTGGTAAAAAAAAAAAAAAAAAAAGCTAGTGTCACTAACGTGGACCAAATAAGGTAATTTAATTATATTGAAACCATAAAGTGACTCGATACGTAAAACATGAAAGATTTAAATAATTTTTCATAATCGAATGGGCTGTTGTAATATACTCTACCTAGCTCTCAGAAACAAAATATTGTAAAATTTAACATACGTTCATTAAACATTTTTCGTGTTCTTGCATGTGTTAACCCTACAACACAAACACACACATACACAAACAAAGTTTACTTTCTTAATTTTAACGTTTTCTTTAAAGTATTTTTATTCCACAGAAAGTTATCCAAATCAAACTGTATGTTATTAATTGATTTTTATGAAATTACTGAATTACAGCCATTATTTACCCATTAGTTTTAATTTGTTAGTACGATTTTCATTATAACATGAAAAAAAGTACTCTAAGAAAACGATATGTGGTTTAAAAAAATCTCCCCCCGAAATGAAATCCTAGGTTCGCCCCTGGTTAGGAATGCTTAATTTATTGAATGACTGTCTGCTTTACAACTGTTATTTTACTAAAACAAAATAGCAGCGTATTCGGAGTTTTCTAATCATTGAGAAATTATCTAATTTTGAAATACATCTAATAAAAAATGTATTTCGTTCAAAATAGTGAATGAGTTCTGCCGTTCATGCGACTTACTAGTTATTATTATTATTTTATATAAGTAACAGGCCTAGTAGAAAGTTACAAGAAGTAAAAGGAATTTAATAAACCTTATATGATAAAATTATATCTTTATGATGTATTGTTTTGAAATAACTCATTCTGTGGTAATATGGTTACAATGACAAGACGCTTAAGGTCAAACCTTCAGGTAGAGTGGAAGAAGACTTGGCGTTTGAAACAACATGCGTCGTAGTTTCGAGCCTTGTCTGATGCATTAGAAGAGTTTTGTGAATCCCTCTCTCCGTTTATGTTGACAGCAATAATATAGGCGTATAAAAGAACATGAAATCATCCTTAAAAAGGTTTTCGTGTTTTCATTGTACATATCGTTTGCAACAATACTCTATGACTGTTTTATCAATTATTTTTTAGTTTTCTGCAACCAGCGATTATCATTTCTTTACTTCACATTCTGCAAAATTTTTCTTCTCACTTTTTCCCTTCTTCTTCCTCTTCCTCTCTTCACCTTTCAATATTTTCCCTTCCGTCATAACTTCAGTATGTCAGCTTGCAGCTTGGTCTGACCAACCAAAGCAGTATTTGGTACTGCTTCATTTTCTGTTGATTTAAGTCTCTGTCTTCTATTTCTTGTTACAATTCTTACAGTATGAATTTTATGATTATGTAAGATTTTAATATCAAAGTCCCCACTGTGTGTGGACGGAATCCACATAATTTACATTAAAGTTATTACTTACAAGTATAACATTATTCTCTATCTGTATACACTGATTACTCATATTTCGGAATAAATATCAAATGCGTTATATTTTAACTTTTAGGCTATAGAGTGTTATAAATAATAAGTTTATTAAATTACCATTATTTTTTAAAAATTATGAGCTTAAAGGTATAATTATTTATGTAAAATCCATAAGTACATTTTGCAATATAAAACAAACTGTTTATCCTCTTGTAATACTATGTACTTAAGAAAATTTTATTTTTTATGTGTTTCGTGTAGCTACAGTCTATTTAAATGTACAAAGAAAAATTACTTTGTTTAAATTACACAGAAATATTTCATCAAACATCAAATGAAGCGTAATTGTTATCGTCTATAGATCCAGCCCCCTTCCTATCAAGAAGGAAATTATGTATAAATACAGCGACGCGCACAACAAAGAAGAATAGTTTTGTATGAGGATTAATGTGCAATTACTGTGGCGGAGCTGAGAGCTTGTTGTTATATACCTTGGAAACAATCTTTTCCTCGCTTAGTGGTCGATTCCCTTCCACCCGTGTTGTGTAAGAAAACGATTTTTAATTGAACAACTCACATCACAATCGATTACGCTACTTCTTCTCCTTATTCTCTTCCTCACCAACTATACACGCACGCACACACACACACACACACACACACACACACACACACACACACATCATAATGGTTTAAGTACACATAATTGAGACTGTGTAGGTATCAGTATATCAAAACCCAGAGAAAATATGAAGAATTTATAATTTACGTATGTTTACGTTGGATGTACTGAATATGTTGGTTTTGAAGTTAAAAAGTAGTTCAACCGTAAGAAAGGTTTATTAAAAGTAGTAAATAGCCTTTTACACTGTAACAGCATTTATAGACCTACACTTACATTCGTATTGATGCACATACGCACGTCTGCGTGTAATTTATACACATGGCTGCAATATTTGTTTTTGACGACTGAATCTGTAATATCGACAAACGTGCAACACTTAATTATTCCATTATTTGTGCAATTATTCTTATTTCAGCTTCTTTTTAAGCTAAAGGTCCTATCTTATTTTATAGAGAGATTGTACGATTTTTTAAATATCCAATTTAAAGTAAAAAACAATCATACCGTTCTCCCGTATTCGTCACGAATATATTAGGGCACGAACACAAAGGTGAAGGGTATGCTAAAAGAATATCTAAAAACAGCTCATTTAGTTTCACCAAATAAATTCTTCTTCTTTAGCACTACAGCCCAACGTGAGCCCTGGCTTCCAACACCAGTCTCCTATCCATTGTCATTTCAATGTAACCCCTCACATCCATTCTTCTTAGATCTTCCAGCACATCATCTAACTATCTTATCCTAGGTAGGGCCCACTTTCTTATTTTATAGATTTGTGCGCTCAAGATATTCTTGGTATACGCTGATCATGCCAAAGATCATGGCTAGGTGACCAAGCAATTGTATTCGTTGAGCCTTTACGAATTTTACAATGTCCTCATTCTTCAATAGCTCATCTATCTTCTGGTTATTTCTTATTCTCCATTCATCATCTTCTTTAATCGGGCCATAAACACGTCTTACAATCTTTCTTTCAAACCTTCTTAGATATTCTTGTCCCTTTTTTTTGTTAATGTCTCGCCTCCAAAAGTAACAACCGGTCTGATAAGTCTTATATATTTTTATTTTTGTTTTACGGCTAATGAGATTGCTTCTCAATGGTCTACTGTTAGTATAATATGCCATATTTCCTATTTACATCCTGTCATGTATCGTCGTGTTTATGGACCCTTCATTATCTACAATGTTACCCAGGTATCTGAACTTATTAACTACATCAAATGAATTAACCTCTATGCATAAATCATTTAGATTTCTTCTCCTTTCTGAAGCAGCAATTTATGTAGTTTTGCTGACGTTGACATTTAGTTCCATCCCAGCTCCTTGTATACCTCAACTAGCCGTTGTCTTAGTCTGGCTGTTATCACAACATCATCAGCATAAGCACGTATTTGGCTTGTCTTATTTAATATTGTTCCTCGCTCATCTATGTCTTTAATGACAAAGTGGAGGACAAAAATAAAAAGGGTAGTGGATACTCAATCACCTTGCTTAACTTCCTTATTAAATGCAAATGATTCACTCAGCATATTCTCATATTTAATTTTCGATTTTGTAATCTCTTGGCCATCTTCGTTAACTTTATAAGTTTCAAAGTAATTCCAACATCCCGCATGGCTTCTTACAGTTTTACCCTTCGCACACTACCAAATGCCTGTCGAAAGTCCACAAACAGCGTGTGGAGATATAATCTGCCTGTTAACAAACATATGATCAGAAGTACCTCTTTATGGTCGGAAACCGCATCGGTGTTCCCCTAGACTCTTTTCTGCCGATTGTTTAAGCCTTTCGTTAATTATCGAGGTCAGTACTTTTATGCAACACTGAGTAACGTTATGCCTCTATAATTGTTACAATCCAGTTTATTTCCCTTCTTATAAATTATGCATATTATTCCAGTGTTAGCCTACACTCTTCAGGCATTATTTCTGTTACCCAGACCATAAGAATTAGATCATGTAAATAGGCCTTAACAGTTCACCACCGGCACCAAACCTTGATACGTAAACACGTGTATTAACTATCACGTTGACAGTATTTGACAGATCGTGTAACAAAAAAAAAAGGAAAAATTAATTAAAATGTAATGTCGCAGTGTGCCGTCTAACTTATCATACAGTTGTATGCACACATAAATGAAGATAATTAGAAAGAAAATCAAATTAATCAGTCGATTGTCGATGAGCAAATTTCATAGACTACACAGACCCGAACGCATATATTTCAATTCAATTTAATGTTTGAATTGAAAGAACAGGAGAAAGTCAAAATAGATTATACAATTACTATACTCACCACAATTCATACTGAGCATACGAGTAGGAAGTTAAATCGAATAATAAAAAAACAATCATGCTGGTATGTAAAAATCGATCAGCTGATTTCTTGAACGACTAGGTGTAGAACGTGCGAAAATTAAAAATAAATCGTATAAGAAAAAGTAGAAAAAAATTCATATTAATAACTGCCGGCCAGTTGCATCACATAAGCATTGAACGTGAGAGAATTAAAAATAAAGGATTCCATACGAAGAACTCAAAAAGAAAGAAAAAAATCTAAATAAGTTTTCAACGTCTGTTGATCAGCTGATTTCATAGATCACGTAGGTGTGTAAAGCGCGCGGGAAGGAGCAGGTCAGAAACAAGGGCACCGCACGCAGAGGAGTGAAAATAGTTGACACAATTTGTGAGAGCCGAATTCTAAGCACGTGTTGGCGGCTGTGGTAGTGGTTCTCCAGAACGACCTTGACCAATGACGTCACAGCTTGTGGACGCTGATCACGAGGCCAGCTGAGTCACGCGCGCGTCGGGACGCTACGTGACGCTTCAAGACTATGGCGACGGTGCCGCTGGCTTCACCATTCCGCGCACGTTACCGGCTACGTGATCTACAACTACTACTGCTACTGGTAGTAGCCTATACTACGGTGGCACGTCCTTCCTTCCCTTCCTCTAACCCGTGGGACGTCTTATCGAAACCACCTCACGTCGTAATGTTTTACCAAATGAGCTTCTTTCATTTATTTATGTGTACAAATAAAGGATGTTAATATTAATAGTAAAGAACTGATAATTAATTTGATGATTTAGGTCACTGTAACTTGTCCAGTCCCAGAATACAGAGCCAGAATAATAATAGTAAAATGTCTTTTGTATATCAGGTATCGAATAAAATCTTAATTACGAATGTTTTTCTATATTTCATTACTTTGTTGTTTCGTTGTACTTTGCACATGTTTTTGGTAAACTTTTTACTGGAAATAAAATATCTATAAACAATAATGAAAATAATATTGCGCGTAATAGGGTATTTTCCCAATATTATTCCGTACAAGTTGTTATATATAATAAAGATCGTAATAACTGCTCACGTTAATTGATGATAACCAACAACTACACGCGCACGCGTCCAAGCATTATAGGAAAATGTAGGTGACTACATTTTTATATTTAAAATAGTAGGTATATAAACAGATGCGATTTAAAAATTCTAAAATTTTCCTTAAGATGCACTTACTTCATTTTATCATATTCAAAAAAAGACATGGTATGTGAGGAAACGAAACGAAGCAGCCAGGTAGGCGCGTAAGAGAACCTATCGAATACACTACACTTCTGAAAATACAATCTAATTTCCTTGACAGTATCAAATTTATTGCAAGATTACGAAATTTAATTAATATGATATCGAGATGAAGGGAAAGATTGTTCACTTTGACCTAATGTATAGGCACCCATGTGCGGCGAATCCTTTTTAAAAAGATATAGATCTCTTTACGAAAAATTGATAGACTTTTAATTAACTAATTAGTTTCCTTATTTCTTTTTATTAATTTGTGATTTTATTGTTTCACTCAAGAGGATTCCAGAATCCAGAATAAAGTTTTTTTATAGCAAGATGGAATTGGTTTTCAAAAAGTTTCTGTTATGTGATACGATCTTCTTACCTGAGGTATTTCCAATTACTGAACATTGTAGAGATACACCAGTAATTTGATTCCGTTTATAATATTCAAAGATACAGCAACAGGCAGCAGCGTTACACCGAAAAAATAAGTGAAGTATAAACTGCTGCTAAAATTTTATTGCTATCCTTTTCTAAGCATACACTTTGAAATCCATTACGTTACAAGAACTCGCTAAGATTGATAATTTTTATTTCAAAAATTAATCGTATAGTAAAACATAAACCTATGATAACGCAAATGGAGGGCACCGTGTTCCGAGCTTCTCGGACAGCTACCCCCTACCCTATCTTACTGCGTATAGAAGGAAAACACGATATAAAACGTTGCCCATTGCATATTTATAAAGAGGTTTACTAAAAGAGTTTATAAAAGGAGTTTACTTATAAATGTTTATAAAGTTTACTAATTTATTTATTAGCAGATTATTAAAAATACTGTTTATTCGTAGCGCCTGGAGTGAGACCTGATTGGTGTGAGAAGTAATAACTTTTCATAACTTATGTATAACATGTATGGATATCTCATACTGTATGTTATACATAATCGTTACAAGTTGTGTATTCTGTTAAAATATTCTTTCTCTCGACTTCTCAAATCGTCACATATTATTATACCGGTACACTGATTTTGTGAAGAATATTCCAATGTGGCTTTAACCTGTAGATGTAATTTATTTGCTTACATTTAGTTATCTAATCCTTATTGCAAAGTTAATCGAATATTACGTAATACAACATTTTATTGAAGTTGATATACTCAGTAGCTACGCCCAGTTTTATTAAGTGTTTCAGGTAATTTACATTATAGCACTCTTCTAATAGAGTTTCATTTAGTGTTTACGAAGAGCGTAATTTATTCGCAATTGCTGCCGATTTGTGATGTTTTTGTGGCCTAAAGATTCTTCATCCGAATACAATCATAGAGGGCCAGTAACAGAAAGTGTAACACATAAAATTGGACTATAAGCAGCAAGTGTCGCACAATCCTCCAGGTGTTTAAAAGTGTGAAACGTTTTTTTCTGTATAATATATAGCCAGTAGGCCTACTGCAAAACTGTACAGTATTGGTCTACGTATCGGGTCTGATAATAATGATTGTGTTTCCCTTTCCCAACAGGTCTCTCATTATAACATTAAAGAAAAGATATACCGAAATCGAAAACATAAGCTTTGTGCATAAACAATAATGATCCCCCGTCTTGCAAATCGTAGCCAATATAACTGAACTTCCCCGTCGACTCGTAATATTATGACGTACTACTAAGGAAATTAAAGTCATTACGTTGTAATAGGGTGTGGAGGCGTCGAACGACAAGTGGCGGATAGCAGAGGCAGTGGCGCGCGTGCGCGTGTTGTGTCTGTCACTTCAACTTTGGCAGCAAGTCATTTAGTCGCCTTGTTTTCTCAGTATGTAACTCAATCGACGCCCGGCTGACGTTACATGTCGGGATTCTTGAGATTCTCCGTATTCAGGTTCAAGGACACAAAACTTACCATAGAACATCTACTCGTATTTTGCATCTGTTGTGTCCAAAAGAATTAATTAGAAACAGACGAGATGTAATGAGTGTCTCTTGTTGGTATCTGTCTGTAACAATTAGAATCTCCTTTGTTTTGAAAATAAATCTGAACGTAATTTGTAACAATAACGTTATAAAGTGACATGAGAAACGGACGTTGGTGTGTGCTGCGCGCGCGCGTGTGTGGGGGGCGTTACCACTGTGCCATCATCGTACACTGAGCTTGTGTTAGCACTGAATATAACGTTTTGCATAAGCAAGACTGTATTGAACATATTTTTTTAGAGACAAAAATAAATTAGATGAACAAGATTAAATGCAAAGACACTGACAAAAAACGAATAGAAACAATTTTTTAAATGTTACAATAATTTACAGTAGGCCTATTGTAACTGTTGAAATTGAATTTTCATAATATTGAATTTCGAGTCCCCTCTGAAGTTAACTAGATTATTTTATAAGCAATTACTGTAGTGTTTGGTAAATTAATACAATGAAATTACTGTTGAAAATGCAAAAATTATAATATGTCTTAAAAATATACAGTGGCGGAGGGTAAACTCAGCAGTAGATAATCTCTCCCCTAAAATTTCATTAACATGTAGTAAGACAGTTTGACACATCACAGTAGGCCTACACGATAAATGTGAAATATTTGCGGAAGAATAGGATAATAATTTTAAGAAATTTAATTAAGAAAGTTGTGTTAGTGGTTATAATCACAAACAAAATTAACCTGTTGCACACCACTATAGAAATTTATTCCGATTAGCGCTTTCAAGCTTCACAGCTCATCGTCAGATCGGAAATAACCTGATTGAAAGCGCTAATAATTTTTCTAATAAGCTGAACAATTTTTCTATAGTGGTGTGCAACAGTGTTAATTCTGTTAGTAATTTTAAGAATAAATATAATATTTTATGATTCATACACGATTGTACTTGCGTAAAACAACAACGCATCGGACACACGAATTCTCTGAACAGAGAGATGGCCATTGGCATTGGATCTCCCACTCCACCCGAAGTGTCAGCATTGCTTAGCGCGTGCGCCCTACTGTCTCTTCGGTTTGCTACAGAATTCACATCCCAGACGAGATGGACCTCGCTTACCAGCCGTTTCCTCTTCAAAAATTATTCCACTAAGAAAAATGGAAATACAGATTCCCTTGAATATCCGCCGCTGAAAATAAGTAATGTTCGCTTAAGAAATTCTTACTTTTCCGTAGCTGACCAATTTTTTACCAACTGTAAAGAATTTGTTTGAAATCAAGAACTATTAATACTTGCTTGCGTCCCCCCCCCCTCACAACCACAATAGCAGCGCGCCAACGCAGAACTTTGAAGTAATCTGATGCTAATGAAGCAGACTTCAATTTTCCTGCGAAGTTAATCATTCATTTGGTATCCATTCAACTGATTATTTTACACGTTTCAATTAATGATTTGTTTTCTATTCCTTGCAGTCAGCTCTCGTTGTTCCTTAAACATCCCTTTATTCGTACATTAGATAGGCTATCGATTATTTTGTCTTCTGTGATACTAACAATTTTATTTTGTGATCAAGAGGGCTGATGTACTTTTACATACATATTACAGAATTTGAATCTTCTTTTTTTAATAAAAAAAAATTATTTAATACACAAAAGTGATTAAATCTCTCCATATGGCTGATGTTGTTATCTTTCTATAATAGTCGGCCGAAACAAAAGGTTATTAAGTCGGAATCGAAACCGAGATCGAGATAATCGATAAATGATTGCGGGTATTGAACAAAAGGAAAGAAAGAAATGTGTGTGTGTGTGTGTGTGTGTGTGTGTGTGTGTGTGTGTGTGTGTGTGTGTGTGTGTGAGGGGGTGACAGACAGAGAGCGAGTGAGAGCGGGGAAGTGTGAGGGGATCGGGGCGTGAGATCGGCGGTCTTATTATTATTTAGTGTTTGCCCAAAACAAGTCCAAATGAAGGTTATTACGGGCCGAAGAAGCCATTATTAAAACACCTTTTGATAATGTGGAGTTGGCGCAGTGGCAGGCAGACGTTCTGCTTTGTACTGACGGTAGGGTAATTTTCACTGATAGAACCGCACGGGCGCACTCTTCAGCCGTCATTTTTTAACTAGACTGAACAATATTTTACCAACCAAAACTTTAAACGGTAACGGCTAATTTGTAGGTTACCCGGCGCACCAACTTCATGCACATAGAGAACATAAATCAGGATGGTGTTTTAGCGAATGAAATTATACACATCAATGAAGAAGGAGAAGAACGGCAACAACGATCAGCGAAAAGAAGCGTGAACATGGTGAAAATTAGGCGAGACATTTCGGTTAGAATATATTGCTCGCAATTGGGGAAGAAGATTGTATACGTCAAATTATGAGTAGTTAGTTTGCGGTAAATTTTCTTTAATTTTTTGTTTTGGTATTTTGACAATAATAATTTACTGCAATATCAATTAATAAGAATAGCGTTTTTGCTTTTCTTCTAGTCCCATTTTTTCATTATCACAGAAGTGTCACGAATTGGGTTCGATACACTCTATCGTATTGATCGAATTACGGACATATTAGTTGGTGTATATTCGTATAGTGTATCACTTCTGTAAGGGATTAACAGATAGCTTGTAGAGATTATGATAGGCCTATATCTTGTTTTATAATCTTCCCCATCTCTTCCTGTCCCCTTGTTCTCTCATAGATTGAGTCCAGTCGGTTCCTCTTTTTTCAGGATGACAACCATCTCACTGGGCGCCCAAGTGTGTTTCTCGTTCCCATCTGCCAAATTAGAACGACCGGCACAAAAGCTTATCGTAGCAGAACACATTAGTGGCGGGAGCTACTCAGAAAATCAGTCCGCCTTCACCGTTCTTAAAGTAAACAATACTGTGTTATGTGTCCTGAACACCGTGTAATTATCTATATATATATATATATATATATATATGGTTGCAAATAATTACTATCGGTCGTCATTTTTGTCTAAGTTATACATAATGCTTTGTGTTCTCATAGATACCGCCAGACACTTTGCTTACGGTGCGGTATGGCTCTGAGGATTAATTTAATGAATACCGTCGGTTGATTAATTTTATTTGTTGATTATTGAATTTGGTGAGTAATGTCGGTTAGAATAAATCGCGCATTTTCCCACAAAGTAAAGGTTTGTATTCAATTGCATACACATTCACACATACGCGAGGTCAGTAGAAATATTGCACTGAGACTTATACCTTAGTTCTACCTCTTTTAGTACTAAATAAAATTATTCTTATTTAAAACAGTCTTCTTCTTAGCACTGTTGCAATGATTCACTTCCCTCTCAGTTTAACCGATTTAATGAAACTCATCAAAAATCAAAATTCAATGGGTTTGATTGTGGCAGGTATATGCCAGTTTGTCATGTGGCAGTTATATCAAAGAAAGTTTACACATTATCATTGTCACAAGGCAGTTATCAAATACAAACTGCTATTAGGCAGCTATCACCTATTTTGTGTTAACTGATAATGCTGACTAATTGTCGACATCGTCCCAGTGAAAGTACCACTTCGTTCTCTTAATTAAAAACACAAAGCGTCCGTTAAAGGTTCCGTTGCTCGCCCTGCCTTCGCCGAATCGTCACAGAGTGTACCTAAGTTATAAATCATTATTGTTACTCACGTAGTTTAATGTTTTATAAATTTCAATTTACATATAATATTCATTATATATAATTTTATTATCTAGTTTCAGCCGATTAAGTTATTTAAGAATATTGTGTTGTACTTTCCACACTTGATACTTTTAACCACTGTTACAATTGACCAATAATAAGTAATTCCTAATAACAAGTAATCAGCTATTTATAGGTGTAAATCATGAAACGTAATGCGAGCTTCTGTGGCAGTTCATCTACTAACTTTGCCAGAACTGTTTCACAGAATGTCATGGCAGAAGTAGAACTTCTGGTGATGAGAAACCGTTGCAATGAGCAACGAAACCAACTAAACTAAATAGAGTAGCACAGACTACCCTGCACGAGTTTAGTTAGGCCTATACCAAACACAATTTCTTTATACAACTGTCGCGACCAAACGCTCGACATTCCGAAAGCTTTCATATAACAAACTGTTTTTGTTAGAACTGTGGCATTGGTTGTCTTGTCAGTAGAATAACTCACGTGGACTCGTAGTTAGTATTCAGTAGTCATGTCGTCGTCATTTATGGTATCGGTATACGCTTTTCTTTAAGTGCCGTTAAGAAACATAGTAACAACGCAACTACATAGGTGGAGCTTAAAATCATCTACGAAAATCATCTGCGACTGATAACAGTTTGTATACTTCCGTTAACGGTTAAAGCAGGGACGTTATTAAATGTCACAAAATTCAAAACGAATATGTAGAAATCGATAAGTCATAACTAAGGCTCTTTTATGTCACATCAGCAAGAATCATAACACGGTGATGTTCATCGGAACGACTGTTCTCTTGAGCAATGTGAGGTAGGACATTATTCCTACACTGAGGAAATCAACAAGGGTTAGTGTTCGTGTACAGTTATTGGTCGTTGCCCAGCATCTAGACCACCTCTATCGAGAACCGCTGTGTTTCGACATCTCTTCTAGACTACGTGTTACATTTGTTAGACAAAAATAAAGTAGAACCTCGAGGAGATGAAAAAACAAAAAAATCCAAAAGAATTCATCAATAGTGTCAAAGGGGTAGAAATCATCCCTTCACCCCCCTCACTTCACCCCCACTCACTTCATGAAAACTATACACATAATTCAGTACTGTCAGACAACTCTTTCAGCATTCGACATAAAAGAATCTAAAATCAATTACGATAAGACACATTATAATTATAATAAATTTAAAAAAACTAATTTATTCGAAATGACACCATAAGCAAGCCCACCAAGTTGTAATATTACTAAAGCGAAACAGCTGCAAGAAAAATTCCATTAGTATAGTTAATGAAACCAAGTAGTATTTTTTATTTTTTTTTATTAGCTTGGCATATGATTTTCATAGAGCGCCGTTTGATATGGACTGAGATGAGATACCATGATAAAATCCGCGTTTGTAACAACTTTGAGCTTCAGCGAATTATGTTTCTACGGTCCCAACTTATCATTTCTTCTAACAGTATACAACCACTGAGTATACCTCCCTCCCCGGAACGACCAAAGACAATCACGAATAAAAAATATAAATAAACTTACCGAGCGTTGACGGATGTCGGATGTCCCACCTCGTCCACTGATGGTTTCCTGCAAGCAAAATCGTGAGCTTAACAACAAACGAAGAAAATAACATTGAAACTAATAACTATTTCAAAAGACAAGATTTAAACCCTTCGCCTGATTATACTTTTCCAGTTTTCGAGAATACTTTATTTGATGCCATAACTACTATTGTATTTTCCCATTACGGAAATAAAAACGAATAATACTGTGTCACAGAACATTTTTATGGATTTTAAGGAAGTCAGTTACTTCGACAAGACGGATCACAACTACCAACCAAAACTTCGTGTAACCATCGACCAATCTGTTTACGATAGTTGGCACCGCCCAAAATCAATCGGCCCTTGAGATCGTAATTGCTGTTAACTTGCAGTGCATTTTCATTTGTGTACAAAGTAAGAAAAAAACAATTCTTCCTTATACTGCTTTTTTCTATAAGTGTTTTAATGTAAACATGATACGATTCAGGGACAAGAAGGTTTCTGAGCAGTATCTGTAGATAATTTGTGTAAGGTTTGTTCCGAATTTGTTTTTGTATTTACAGTAACCAACCACGTATCCAGAAAAGTGCAGGGATGGATTCTACTGGAAAGGAAAAACGTACTAAAGTCTTACCTTTCAAAAAACTGCATTGCTTTAGAATATTTAATCTTGATTTCAACAACCTGAAGTTTTAAGGTATATTTCAGAATGCCTGAAAATAAACCAAAAGCAATTTTCAGTAATCAAAATAGAAAACCAAAGACGGTAAGTGTGGCACCTTAGTCACGGTGTTCATGATTATTTGATGAAATCAGGTCTTCCTCGTAAATCAAATTCTAGATTTGCCACAATATAAACCCTGGATTTTCACGTCTGTAAAAGCATATACACATGATTTGTTATTGTATGTTAGACAGTTGTAATTAATCAACACTTCTGGTTAGGCTAACAAATTTTATTTTGAATAGTACCTGATATTTCCAGCTTTTTTAAGTAGGTTTAAGAACAACTATATGGAAGGGAGCATATGCGCATGGAGAATGGACAGCCATGAGAAACCCTTAATGTCAATAACAGGACTCCAATCTACGTTTCCATGACATCAGCAGATTTTGAGTATTACATTCAGATATTTCTTCTTTCTGGATTCGACCATTAAAAATTAAGGTTTAAATTTCAAAATGATGTAATGTCCAGGAACGGGTTCTCTAATAATGGAAAGTATATAAAGTTTTATTGAACTATATTGTATTGCAATATCAAACTAAAACGTAAGAAAGTTTGCTCAGAGCATCTCATGATGCTCTAAAATGTCCCCGAATTAAAAATAAAAGTACAGCGACTGCTACAATTCGCTGTATACTACTCAGAATTCTATAGCGTCTCTTCTGAAATCTACAAGAGCATGTTGAGATAAGGAGATTTGGATAACGACGAAGGCTTAATGCACAGACTGGATATGGTGGAGATGCATGTGCGTGACACTGGCTAATATTTGAAACGAGAAAATAAGTTTCCAAAAACGTTTAATCCCTCCTTGCTCAACGTGTAATTCTCGTACTGTTTACACGCACGCAAACGCAAAGGCTGCTGTGCGAAAGTATAAGTAGACATAACAATCTGATAATAAATCGGCGCGTGCATTAGTAAAAACTCGATACGAAATAATCGAAGTTAATAAATAAAATAAATTTACTAGTTAACATTAAATTCGGTTTCTGATCACGTGTTTTACGTATATGTTCAAATAATTTATGAGCGTCAAAGTTCTTGGTTTCATTAAACCCATAACGTTTAATTAATATCATAAGTTTTAGGATTTTTAAAAAACTAGAAAGAAGTTGCAAATCACCATATAATAAAAAATTAACGACCTTCAATGAAAATGCGTCAGAACGCTCGAAGGTTGCAGCCTATGATGATGTCTTGGAATAAGCTGATAATAATGTTAATTTTGAAAGAGGGTATCAAAGTCTGATTCGGCATCTGAATTTTTCCTCTGTTGCAAGAAATCATGAAAGGAAAACGTCGGAATAGATGAAGTCAACTAACGCTTCCATTTCAATTTGATGACGAATTTGATATCTATTCAAGCTAGCAATTATGCATCTAAATTAATATTCCATTTACTGAAGTCACCAAACGTAGTTTCGATCTTTTTCTTAAAAAAAAAAAAAGATAAATAAACAGTACACTACTGAATGGGTTGGGCCGGTTTTTTACAATGGGTGAAAATTAGTTGCCGTTGCCCCTGCACCATAACCCTTTGATCCGTCCTAGGTTTGGCTTGAGGGGATCCGACAGTAAGTAAAAAAACACCCACTGGACCGGATGCAATTTACACCACCATCCCTTATAATAGTAGATCAACTATAGTGAGGTAATACGAAAATAGTAATTAATGTCCCTTTTTCCTTGAACGTGAGATTGAAAGTTTCAGAGTAATATACGTATGTAATAATATACGCGTATTTACATAAAATGTATTATTTTTTAAAACTTCAATCCCGTGACCGGTTGGCTGGTCATAATTTGAAATCGTAGGTTGTTCTTTGTAACCTTTCAACCCATCTCTGTAGTCACATCCACGAACGTCTTTCGTTACCTTCGCTTAGCATTTTCCTCAATAAAGTTTTCCTCTAATGTCATAGACTACAGCCACTCTGCCTAATTAAGTGATTTAGGTATCAGTAAACCTGGCATTTCTTACTGATGAGTGGTCTTCCACAATCTTCTGTCTCGAGTACCTTCTTAAATACGTCAGAGTTTTTCAGGTCTATTCCTTTATGAAATCTTTTGTAATTTCCTTATTTTCTATATGATAAGTGTCTATTCTCTTTCAGACACACTCGCGCGCGTGCAGGTTCATGGTTTATTGTTACTTTGTAATCCACATGGCGGCATGGTATCCACCTCCACTTGTAAAATCAATAGTTACACACAAACATTTTATAGAAACGATAGGATAGTTTTTTACCAGAAGCTGCCGTTGCAAACGGAGGGAAGGACAATTAAGAAGCCTGCGAGATGTTGTTAATAGACTTCTGTATAATTGAATTATATAAATGAGTTACAAAAATTGCCATCACTGAGATTAAAGAATCGCCTAAGTAGAACGATGTACAAACTTCTAAAGAAAGTTTAGGAGTAAACTGTTCAGTAAATTAATAGGCATCCAAAAACCGTTTCGGCCTGGGCATCCATCTGTTGGCCCTTTCTCCCTCCCATCTCCTGCTTTTCAGTCACCTTTTACAACCTGCTTAGTCTACTAACTACTTCAGTCTCATTCTCTCAAATCTGCCCTTTACAATATCATGTTTCACATTTTCTCTTAGTCTGTGTTCGTCACCCTGACACTTGTATTTAACTGTACTGAATAATTCAGTTTCCTACACAGGATTAATGTCTGGTACAGGAAATACCAATTGCCATACACGTTTTTCGTGTTTTTTCAACTCTTTTCCTTCATTCATTTGATGAGTTCTGTTTTGGAATGTGTTCATCATTCATTTAAACCAGTCTCCTTTTATGTATTAATCTTATCAAAAACAGATGGAAATTTTAAATCTTTGTAATAAGCACTCTCTCTACTTTGAGTAAATAATCTTTAAGGCTTTTCAGGAAAGCCATCTTTGATGTTTGTTTATGCTCAAATCTTTCCCGCCTACGAAAGTGTTGGTACGACTATTGTCCTACATTATTTAAGCAAAATAATTTGACGAAATACCAAAAGAGACCGACCAGAAACAATTAATATTTAAGCGATCCCACATGTTATAACCAGACGTTATACAGTCACACACCAGTCAAGTAGTATACACGCGAGGCCATAGCAAAATATCATAATTGGGTCCATTTACGATTTTGAATATACAACAGTGATAGCAGACATTTTGTTTAGAAATCATTATGAGATTTCTAAATATAAACATTAAAACCATATGACAATAATAACAGTATGGTGAATAATTTAACAAGCTTGATGACTATGGAACAATCAACTTTTTTTTAGTTTATACTTTCCCATATTTCCTGGTGAGTAGTGTGTATATGTGTTCAGTTATAATGAGTTACAATGATATTATAGTTAATCACACACACACACACACACACACACACACACACACACACACACACACACACACACACACACACACACACACACACACACACACACACACACACACACACACACACACAGCGGCCGCGACGACCAGCTGATTATCCTGTCTGTGCCCTCCTACTAATACCTGCCGCTTCAGGTTATGTTGATTGTATATAATCACTACCTGGTGTTATTAATAACCCAAGAAGAGACGTTTTTTATACTCGTGCGCGCGTGTATATGTATTCCCAATTCATTCTCTCTCTCTCTCTCTCTCTCTCCTCTTCTTCCTCCCCCTGTACGAATTTATATAGATTAAAATTTGTATACAGCAAAGGAAGATCGTAGATATACGACTAGCAATATGGTTACCATATTTTTTTCAGCAAACTGAGGACTTTTACTCCAATACAATGGACGCTGCCTTAGAAAAGAGGAGACATTAATTTTTAGTACATATTAGTGTTTTCCATAAAATAAATTTCATTCGTCGTCAGTACCAATGCACAGTAATTTGGGGATGTTTCGGATGAAATAAATAACAGGTACGAAATGAATAATAAGCAATTTTCATTACTTTTAACACAATTAAGAGAATTTCTTTGACTTTTATTTCAAACCACCAGGCCCAGAAACATTATCTTCATGTTTCCTTTTCCTTCAACTTCTTTTAATTTATATTTTTAACTAAACGCTTATTTGTTCAATAAATTTTAGTTTTATTTAATCAAGCTATAAAATTCAACACTCTTCACTATGCAATTAAATTTAATATTAAAAGTTATCTGACAATAGGCACTTACCTTCCTCAATCAGGCGTGAAGATTTGTTTTCTAGAAAACTCGAGTATTATTGAGTAAGGAAGCATATAAAAATGTGTATGCAACTATTTGCATATTTTTTTGGGGAGGGGGACGAGCAGATATTATATAAAATACCGAACAAATGCTTATTCCCGACATTTCCCAGACACAAGTCAAAATACCAGACAGTCCAGGATAAAACTGTACGTATGGTAAACCTACTCCTAGACTTTAGCATTTGTCAGTTATTAGTTGTTTAGGTATCAAATATATTTTTATCGACTGTTTTGATCAACTATAATGTTTCTCGTGACAACATATGGACACCTTCACCAATTCGTGTGGACGTTTTCCGTTCTCAAAAATTGTTCCCCAAGAAAGAAACAAAATTATTGCTAATATGACAAAGGAAGATAATTGTTCAATTCTTATGGCTGATATAATATTTAAGGCTTTAGTTTCCTAAACAAGACGTAACACCATCAATACTGACAGACACGAAAGATTCATGAAATGTTTTCTAACTACATTATTAAAATAAGGTCACTTATATTGGTATCATAAATCTGCCCAATGTAGGTCGCTGTAGAAAACATCCATCATCCCCAAGCAGTAACAAGATAAGAATCCATCTAAAAATAAGAATACGAAAAAGTAACCAAGGTTTACTGTCGTGATTTATAACTACAGAAAAACTATCACTCTAGGTATTTAAATCTCAATCTAAAAATAGTCAACAAGTCCACACGATTCCTATGTGTGAAAAATATTGTTACGACATCACAGAACAGTCTACGTGTTTGTCGAATGTGCCAGAAGAATCTCGATGTAACGCGTGTGGCGTACGTGCTTGTCGACGCATTTTCGAGAGGTTTCTCGAAGGCGCCAGCCGCGCGGACTATGTCAAGGTCGCAGTTAATTACGTAGTTCACACGAGCGCTAAGACGTAATTAGGAACATTCTGGTCTGTGATCGCAGGTATAAATATATGGCGGCAGCGGCCTTAAGTTTCAGTATTAGTGCGATCTATTGACAATGCGGTTCGAGAGTTATAGTAGCGATATTACTGTGCGCGTTCAAGTGGGTTTTAGTTAAGAGTGGTGTTCTATAATCGGGCGGTATAATTGTAATACAACGGTGTTTAATTTTAGTGGACATTTTATTGCGTGTGAACAATTTTCATTTGATTTGTTGTAGAGACTGTGTTGTTAATTACGAACTGTTTAACTGTAAAAATTAAAGGTGTGATTAGTGACTTAATTGGTGTCTTGTACTTATTTTGTTTCCACTGTACCTACGACGATCGAGTAGACCGTCGTAACAGTGGTGTCAGAACTGGGATAAAACGGTTAACAGTGGAAACAGTGGACACTTTGTACAAGACGAGTGTGATTCGTAATTAATCGGTAAACATGGATCCCAGTCCAACAAACAATGTTGCGGCAGACACAGGAAGAAGCAGAAAAACGACAGGATGAGAAACGCAGACAGGAGGCGGAAGAAGCAGAAAAAGACAGGATGAAAAACGCAGGCAGGAAAGAGAAGAGACAGATGAACGACGACGACAGGAGGCGGAGGAACGAAAGCGTGAAACAGAAGACATCAAAGCATTAATACAGGAGCAGAAACAGATGCAAGAACATGGTACCGCAGAATTGGGTCTCCTACGAGGTAAGGTTAATAAACAAGTTACTAAAATATCGGAGGTGCAAGAATCAGTGACATTAAAAATAGCTGAAGTAGAAAAATCTCTGTCTCGAGTGTTGAAGAATCGATGTCTACAAAAATATCTGAAGTAGAAAAATCTGTCTTGACTGTGGAAAAAGCTATGTCAACAAAAATAGAAGACTCGATTACAAGTATAAAAGAGCAGATTAAAAATGAAGTCGAGCAGTGCCTGAAGTTACAACCAAAACAACTTTGTGAACAGACTGTACCAATGATAAAGACAGAAAAAAAATGCAGAAAATAAGTCAACAGAGAAAGTAACTTAGCCTGCAGTAGGGACAGTTCATGTCAAAGCTCCAACCTTTGACGGAAGCAGTCACTGGGCAACGTACCGCCGCCAATTTGAAGTTGCTGCATGCGCAAATAATTGGACAGAGAAAGACAAGGCAGTCTCACTCGTTCTCTCATTAAAAGGACCCGCGGCAGAACTACTACAGAAAGTGCCACCTGGCAGCCAAAACACCTATGCCGAATTGATAAAAGCTCTGGAATTACGGTATCGTGATAAACATTTGCGAGACGTGTACTACGCTCAGTTGAGAACAAGACGACAACGTTCCGGGAAGAGTCTTCAAGAATTTGAAGCAAGTATCGACAGATTGATTAGATTGGCCTATCCTGAAGCACCAGAATATTTTCGAATAAGGTTTGCAGTGCAGACATTTATTGATGGCATCGTAGATTGTGAACTTCAGCAAGTGTTACGAATGGCAAGACAGCGAAATAGCTCAGAAGCTCTTGTTCACGCCCTAGAGTTTGAAGCTGCCAAGTCAGCGTCCCGCTACATTAATGGGTTTGTGCCATCACGTTGCAGTCAGAAGATCCCTGTATCACATTGCCGTTACGATGGGTGCAGAAAAACAATGTTGTCGGACAAACAATTCAAAAGTTCAAGAGAGTCGCAACGATTTGAAAAAGACAGAAGACCAAAATGTTACAACTGTGGAAAACGTGGTCATCTACAGGTAGACTGTTGGGAGAAGAAGATAGCGAGAGAAGAGAGTGATCGCACCAATTGCAGAAGTAAAGCCCCAGAACAGCACATAGTTTCCACGCTACATAAAACCAGTGGAAACTTGATTTTTAATGGATTTTCGGAAGGTAAACCAACATCATTTACAGTTGACACGGGCGCAACAGTGTCCATTTTGTGCGCCCTGACTTAGTCAGCAACCGCCAGCCTCTAATTATCTCTTGTACAATACAAACTGTGACTGGAAACCCCGTCAAGGTGCTAGGAAAGGTAGACGTACGTATATGCCTGTGTCTTCTCGAGTTTAGCCACCAAATGCTTGTTGCAGACATTGTCGATGAAGTGATTCTTGGCACGGACATTATGAATGCCTACGGATTCGTTGTGGACTTAAGAAAGAATGTCCTGAAAGTTGACCAAGAGAAGATAAAGCTTTGCATGGCTAAAATGACAGGGTCTACCAACCATTCGATTAAGCGAGTGGCATTAGTCGAAGAAAAAGTTAACAGGTCTGGGCAAGAGGAACCCTCCCTATTTCAAGCGGAATTGGAGGAAGAACTAGCAGAGGAAATACAAATAAGTGTAACGACAAAAGAAGTGATTGGAAAGCCAACTATGTGTGTCGAGACAAAACTCTTGCTTGTTCCTGAGCTGATAGAAGCGCCCGAGGGCAAAGTGGCTGAAGATGAGGTTACCCAAGAAGTTGTTGACGAGAACCAAACAAACTTGGATCAGCCAGTGGAGTTTAGGTCATCAGTACATGACGCAACGGGAGTGATTCCAGCGAAACTAGTAGTTGAGCGGAAGACTCGCATTCCTGGGAACGTGATGTTCGGATCACACGACACTGAATTCGAAGAACGGGAGAATTGTCCTTCGCAAGGACGTCCACCTAGATAGCCTGGTCGAGTATTACTTCAGAGACGGTTTGCCAGTTCGGGACGAACAGGCTTAAGGAGGGGGCAGTGTTACATCACAGAACAATCTACGTGTTTGTCGAATGTGCCAGAAGAATCTCGATGTAACGCGTGTGGCGTACGTGCTTGTCGACGCATTTTCGAGAGGTTTCTCGAAGGCACCAGCCGCGCGGACTGTGTCAAGGCCGCAGTTAATTACGTAGTTCACACGAGCGCTAAGACGCAATTAACAACATTCTGGTCTCTGATCGCAGGTATAAATACATGGCGGCAGCGGCCTTAAGTTTCAGTATTAGTGCGATCTATTGACAGTGTGGTTCCAGAGTTATAGTAGTGATATTACTGTACGCGTTCAAGTGGGTTTTAGTTAAGAATGGTATTCTATAATCGGACGGTATAATTGTAATACAATTGTGTTTAATTTTAGTGGACATTTTATTGCATGTGAACAATTTTCATTTGATTTGTTGTAGGGACTGTGTTGTTAATTACGAACTGTAAAAATTAAAGGTGTGATTAATGACTTAATTGGTGTCTTGTACTTATTTTGTTTCCACTGTACCGACGACGATTGAGTAGACCGTCGTAACAATATTTAGAGTAAGGAGACCGATGCGACCACATGAAATGGAGGTCGAAGTGTGAAGAACGCTCTTGCATACCTATGGAATGTGTGTGTGTGTGTGTGTGTGTGTGTGTGTGTGTGTGTGTGTGTGTGTGTGTGTGTGAGAGAGAGAGAGAGAGAGAGAATTTTTTCTTGTGTAATATGACCGAATGTTGGCAGCAATGGAGGTATCGTACTGAAGGACGGTATCGGAAAGGAAGGAAAACTGTTTACTATGCAACTCGTACTAATACAAATAGGTACTATAAATTGCTTTTGGTCGTTGTGAATAATCGAAATAGGGCCAACACACCCCCAGTGAACGCGCGAGAATAAGTTAGATTGTCTGCTGCCACCCCCTTCCTTCGTCTTCATTTAACTTCCTCTGCCGCCCCCGGTCGACTCGAAAAGCAATAAAACTGATTCTCACGCATATTCTTCTTGCATTGACTGTTTTATAAAAGGTCTTCGTTCCATCTCTGTCTGAATTCCGACACCCCCACTATATGATTCTACTTTCCTTCTCTTACTGTCTCTCTTTGAACGGAGCAACAATTGATGAGAACAAACCGGCTTCAGTTCTGTTTCTTGCTTGCGCGCGCGCCTGTGCAATCATTTTGTGATATTAATAATATCTTTATTCTAATTAACATGCGTTACTGTGTTAATCAGAATAATAAACTAGTCATTACCAATTACTGTTTCAAATACAGACTAACGGATTACAAATTTATATTAAATGTTTCGCATGATATAAGTAATTTGTGTGAAATGATTTTTCATTTGTAATAACAATAACCAATATCAGGAGACGTTTGATACGCTTTGTGTACAAGCGACGTTTGGTATGCTATCCAACAACAGTCTAGTTTGTTGGTGCCAATAGTAATTGTTATTCGTAATAATAATTTCTCTCTGATTACGTGCGATAGTCTTATTTCAGTAATAGTCTCTGCAGTTGGTTGTAAAGCTCTACCAGTCTCGTCTGTCGACTGCTAATCTCTTCTTTACTCTTTCGTTTACCTTTCACATCTCACACGTTCATCGATCTGCTTCGTGAATTTCAATCGTTTATATACTTTACTGCTTATCTCTGCACTGTATGAACAAACGTTTGCAGTCTCAAGATGACACGTATGAAACTCTTCCACTTAGTGAAGTTTATACAAATTGTGACGGAGGCTTAATTTGTTACTGCAATTCATTTTCAGTAGTTTCCTGTAACACCATAGTCCTGTAACACTATAACTCTAACGCTTTCAGTTTTGCTCCTCGTAGTATCTTTGTTTCCTTAAAAAAAGTATTCTGTGAAGCTCTCACGTCTGTTATTTTCCTTAACTTCTTTCAATTTTGACTTTAAATCAGTGCTGGCCATTAACGTTTTTTCTTATGAAATTAAGTTTTTTGATCTGTGCTCGACAGTGGCGTAACTAGTCGCTCCACATTCTCATTAGTTTCATCCCCCCCCCCCCCCAGAAGGTAGTCTCCCCACAAATGAGACATTAAAGATTCTTTACATTTGATCATTTATACAATTATTTATAAGCCTTATTTGAACACTTATTTTATGACATTGAAGGAAATTTAGGAGAAACATCAGATGATTATATTCGCTTGGATATAAATACTGTGAAAAAAGCTGTAAAATCTCTAAAGAATGGAAGAGCAGCTGGAATTGACGATGTCCCCGCAGAGTTATTGAAAAATGGTACAAATAAATTATATGAATTATTAGGAAATCTTTTTGAAAAATGTCTGAATGGAGAAGCGGTACCATCAGATTGGAATATGGTATACATTTCTACAATACACAAGAAGGGAAACAAAGATGATTGCAAACATTATAGAGCCATAACAGTTACTAGCACATTAAGTAGGCTTTATGGAAGAGTAGTTAAACATTTTTTAGAAGCTGAGTATAAGGAAATGGAGGCTGAAGAACATATTTCCATTTTATACAACTATAGATCATATTTTCTCCTTACAGCATATAAGTGGAAAGAAAACAGTTCGATCACAACCACTTCTTTTAGTTTTTATTGACATTGAAAAAGCTTATGACAGCGTACCGTTAGCAAAACTGTGGACAGCTTTAAGATCAACTGGTATCAACCCCGTTATCATAAGAGCTATACAAAATTTCTGTAACAATTCAATATCGAGAATAAAAGTAGAAAAGAATTTGTCACCAGGATTTCAAGTGACCAAGTGACCAGGGATGTTGTCTATCACCCACGCTTTTCAAAATTTATACGGAGAAAGCAATAGAGACATGGCAAAAAATGTGCGGGAACATGGGAATTCCACTTGATGGTGATACAGTTTATTCGTTACAGTTTGCTGATGATAAATTACTTCTGGCTCATGTACATAGCGTATATGACTAGAAAATTGATACAGGAATATCAAAAATGGAGACTAAAGGTAAATAGGTAAATATGAATAAAACAAAATACATGGCAATAGGTGACCTTCAGCAGGACTTGATATTGGAGGAAGACATGGGAAATATTTCATATACAGAGGAATACAAGTATTTAGGGTGAAAATTACGGCCAATGGGAAGCTAGACAAAGAAATACAATCCAGAATTAATTTGGGAAGATGGCTATATCTACATTAAATGGAATTCTGTGGGATAAGCAAATTACAGCAGAAACTAAAACCAAAATATTTAAAACCGTTGTTAAAAGTATCATGACTTACAGCTCAGAAGTTTGGACTACTAATAAACACACAAGAACAAAATTAATGATAGCAGAGATGGACTTTTGGAGACGTTCAGCAAGAGTATCCAGACGTGAGAAAATTAGAAATGAAGTCATTAAGGACAGAATGAATGTGAAAAATTCAATTGTTGATTTTATCCAAACAAAAAAATTACTATGGTACGGACACACGAAAAGAATGGCAGAGTTATGGAATGGACCCCACCAGGAAGAAGGAAAAGAGGAAGACTACCTGTCACCTGGATAGAAGAAATTCAGACTATATTGAGGAAACGAGAAGTTGAAGAGCTTTGGATGGACAAGCAGCAGTGGAAGATGAGAACTCAATCGCTTCTGTAATCTTTGGTTCCGGAAAATGTGTAAAAATGTTACAGCCGTAATAATAATAATTTTAACACACGCAACTGGCAGAGAAATAGGCCTACGTTAAGTCCTTATGAAGAGAGAGAGAGAGGGGGGGAGAACCCGGCCATAGCTCTCGCCCTGTTCTAGGCTTCCTCCAGGATGTGTCCTGGGATTGCGAAGGCTGCCTGCCTCGCCCATGCCCCCCGACGGGGTGATTTATCGTCCCGTGTTAATAAACTCCAGTGGTAGCCACAGGAGCCGTCGTCTCGTATGTGAGGACGGGCAACGTTGTAACACTTGTAACACATCCCCCAGCGGTGAAGAATAATTCTGTTCTGTCGATAGCAACAGTCCCGCCGCTAACAGTATCTCACTTCATGTCAGCGCGGGTTAAAGCTCAGCTCGGGGCAGCCGCATACTCGTTGCGTAAATTCAAGGTGACTGCGTCTCAAATAGTCAGTTCTGGGATTTTTTAACGATTATAGTGCGGAGTTAGTGCAATTTTTAAAATTTTTATTGTTACAACTGTTAACCTGCTGCGATATTGTACTTAACTAACTTAGGGTATCCGTTGTGTATAGCGCGTATCATGCATCAGTAGTGTACATCGTTGGAAAATGATTGTAATACGACTGTAACTTTTATATACGTGTTAATAAAACTTGTGACCATCAGTTTCTCTGTTAATTAATGATTTATTCCACTGTTTAAGAGCACGGTCCACTACCCTCTCGAAAAAGTGTCACTACATTCACGGCATATTGTTTAGTACACACTTGTTAACCGTACGGATTGAATACTTGTCAATACCAGTACTCTACTCAGGCATGTATAAACTTACAATAGTTTCAACGTGAAGGTGGCTACGCACTTGATAGTAATTCATCCGTCAGAAAGATCACGAATTAGGAACACTCGTAGATTGCCCAAATGAACGATTCTGATCACCTCTCTTCAGTTGTTTCTCATAATACTAGGACAAGAAAAGTAGTATGAAAAAAACGAAAAGATTACAACAGAAACAGCGGCAAATAAAATAAGAATAGGAAAAACGTCAGAAACAGACGACGACACAGCAAAGTCCAGATAAGTCTACTATCTATCTATGTATCACTACTATAGCTGGCAACACAACTTACTACCAATTAATTTATAAAGTAAAATTTTTTATACAGCGTGTATTTAAATGCAGGGTGTTTTATCTAAAGAGTGGCTGTCTAGTAGCGATAAAAACAAAATTAAAGTACATTCACCGCTACCTACATAACACACACACACACGTATATGTATGTATGTATGTATATATATATATATATATAATTTGGTACAGTTCCTATTCTTGACGGGTTAAATTATAAATATTTTATGTAGCCTAATATAAACCTACAAGACATCAGAATATGTTTAAACAAGTTCACGTAGCCACTTAGTACCACAAGAAGTTCAAAGTATTACAGATCATTTTACAATTAAGGGTCAAAATACTAAATATTGGAAATCCAGTAAAAGGAAAACATCCTCAAAACCACAAAGCGCTGGTACCACAGTATTGTCACTGGTAAAATCCAATCCATGGTATAATGTGACGAAAACAGTCTGGAGTAAATCACAAACTTCCTGACTTGTACATCATAAATAGCATAGAAAATAAATATATATGTGTGTGTGTGCGCGCGCTCGCGCGTGTGTGCGCAAGTGCATTACGTTTTTATTTAATTACATTACTTAGTTTCTACGTTCTCTTTGTCTCTCCTAACTTCTTCCAAAAGCATTTTCTCTTTGCGGACATCGGAAGTCTTTTATTAGTTACATTAGCTTTTTGCATAAGGGAGAATGCAAATCGAGCATCACATTCAATCGACCCAGTAATTTGTAACGATTGAATTTGTTTCATAAAGAGGAAAACAGTAAGAAAGAAAGGGAAATTTAGGTAATTCAATATACAATAGTGAAACGTGATAATAGTTTAATTACCCAAAAGTATCAAACTCCATCCCGTAGCCTCCTCCTTCCAACAGTAGAATAAACACATATGAAATTACATTGTCAGCGATGTAACGTTACTTCCTTTTAATCTGGTGTAGGTTGTTGGCTATTTTTGTAGAATGCCAAAAAATGTTTATAACTTGTTTAAAGTAACCATTAGATTGTCGCTGATGGAAAAGTTCGTCCGTAAGTAAGACGGTGACATAATTTCTCGAAGAATAGTTTAAGCCCAGTGACCTCGTTTTACAGATTTGTTTTTAAGGAAACGTGAAAACGGTTCACAATTATTTGCAAATAATTGTGAACTGATGGAAGTGTTCACAGGTATATATTATGTTTTTATTTAAAAAATGAAATTGGTTGAAGTATATAGATTGACTGTCGTCTTCCGTAAACATAAAAAGGCGCTCATAATGTTGTAGCAAATACGACAGCCTACGAGCTTTATACACAGCTACAAATACCCTCAAAATATGATAGAGCCAAAGTACGTAAGCGAAATATTTAGTGACGTCCCTCTAGAGACTTTAGTAAACAGTTTCAATTATAATTTATTCACAGAAACTTGATAGTGATCCCAAATAATTAAATTAAATTAAATTGTATCAGTAAGTCTGACATTCGGTACTTACCACTGTAATAGCAGAGTAAACTCCGATTAAGCTCAATGTAAATAGCGTAATTAAATTTCAGAACAAGAATATTTCAATAATGTTATTAAAAGGGAATTAATAATATAAATTTAATATTCGTATAAACGTAAAACCAAACAGAGGATTTTTCCAAGGCGTTAGGCTATAGTTACCATCTACAGGATTTGTGAAATACTACTGTTTTTCTTGTGTTTGAAAGTGTAAGATTATGTTAACTTTTAGTCACAGAAAACAACCACGACCAGACGTATACTCTACCTTACTATAATGTTTGTATACACCATTTCATATTACACCAGGCCGATTTAATCAAGTCAAGTATTCTCAATTATCATAGTGCTATTCGTTTTTACTTATTGCAGTGGATAACAAATTATTTACTTCACTTCAAATTTATAATATTTACAAATTTTGTAGTATCTTTTTATTTTAAACAAACAGGTAGTTACAATATTGTATTATAAAACAAAAATATTAGTATTTAGTAATTTAGTACCTATTTGTTTTTTCCAATTATAGTCTCCGTATTTAGGATCGCCTTGCTTGTCACTTAATACTTAAAACCACCACTAAATATTATAAGTAAACTATTAAATAGTTAACCCCCTCCAAAAAAACAAGTAGGTTTGCTACTGTCAGGCATTCCCCACCATTTGCTAAGAGACAAACGTTACGTTTGACCTGTGGTCGCCTTTAGACTGCTTGAAAACACTACGACGGACCTCAAGCGAAAAGCTTAACACAACCGACACAAAGTATTAACTGTAGCGCCTATCACATGGAACACAGACAGGCCTATAGTAACATGTATAAACAAACAGTAGTCCTATACAGGTATTTATATCTTCTGCTTTTGCTGGATCTGATCTATTTCTTTTCAGTCAGTATAAAGACAGACAGCTGTGTTTTCAAGAGTTTATACACCTGTTCGAGCATATGTACCATGTATCAACGACATGTACCAACAATCAAAAGTGCCCATCACCAAAATATTTCCTCATGGGCAGATACGGAAAACGTTTTCTGTTATCTTAAAAATTGTATATTTAGGATACTTGATTAGGAAGTGAGTGTTAAATAAAGATGGTGAGATACAGACAAAATATGGATTTGAACACGATAGTTTTTACCGCGCGATAAAGCATTCACGCGGTAGAACCAACAAGTTCCAAAAACAATTTTTAAGAAACTGTAACGTCGTCAATAGAGAGAATAGTTACGATACTATGGTATTTGAATCACATGTTTATATTCTTATTTGGATGGAGTAAGAGACACCGAATATAAGTTGACTAGATAATTAATTTTTGCAAGAAAGAGGATTTAAAAATGCGGGGTAAAATAATGTTTACGTCAAATCTTACTGGTTACATCCAATATCTCCTTTGGTTCAAATTAAGAATTGTCTATACGACAAACGTTTATTGCAGGAATGTGGTTCGTGAATTTGAAACAGAGTTTGGGTATCCCGGAAAGAAAAAAGTATAGGCCTAGGTAATGGGAACATGAATACTCAAATAGGAGGTGTGCAGCTGAGAAAGGTAAAGACTCAGCAGAATGGAAAACAGCAGAATCTCCAGAATGGAAAATTAAAAAAAAAATCTAAAATAGCTTAAGGAAAATAATTTTTACAAAAATAAAAGGCTGCTATCCTCAAGAAACAGACTCAAAGAAGAAAAGAGTCATAGAAAACTTTCGCGTGTATTATGTCTCTGTATTAGATTAAATCATGAAATACGAGGAAGATAGATAAGGAACGACACGAGACTGGGAAACAATTTGAAGATTCCAGGGGAAGATAAACTACTAATGATAAAGTGTTGAACAGAATAAATAAAAAGGAAAATATAAATGATTAGGAGCAAGCCTCGCTAGAAGGAAACGTCGGTGTCTGGGTACTTACTTAATTCGATATCTCTGTGGTTCTAGCGTTAGAGGAAATGTTACAGGAGAAATGCCTTAAGAAAAAAAGTGAGTAAGAGGCTCTCTAATCAAACATTAGCAGAAAATCTTTTGAAACATAAGGATTATTTAAACTGTAGAAGCTCACTTCACGACTTTAGAATATGCTACTCACCAGTCTCTGAAAGTTACAAGAAAACGTACTTGATCCTTGGAAGTAAAAAGAGCTAGAGCAAGGTGTGGTGCTTTGGAGGCGTGCTAACGGATACACATGCAGGAAAATTGACAAATACATCTTAGATGAACTCGAAATAGTTAATACCTTATAAACTACGCTGTATTAACGTACACTGACTTACAAAGCGTAAATTGCATAGCCTACACGTGTTGAGGTAATATATAGTGTATACATGTGTTGACTTACCTATACAGTAGAAAAATATTTTTCTGTAAACAAATTGTAATTTTCTTTATTATAATTAATGAAATTAAATAAAAAAAGCTTTTCATACAAATGGTTACTAACCTTTTTATAAAACAGTAATTGTTACCAATAGTGACAGTAACATTATTATCACTGATATTCGACTTCTGAACGCTATAATTAATGTTGTTGTTGTTGTTGTTATTGGTAATATAATATTCGTTGTCAAAAGTTTTAGACTGATTCTGGCGATGGTTGTTCAATTGTTGTCCACTCGTGGGAGAATATTGAATCAGGTTAGCCATAACAACAACATGTTATGTACCGTGTATTACTATCACAGTATCACAACCAGGAGCGCACACGCCCGTATCACTGACACACCACGCGCACACAACACTAAAACCAGATAATATATGTTTTCGATTGAATGTGTGAGTAGAGAGAGATGTGTTTTTGTTTCTTACTGCATAGAAGGAGCCACAGCTTACCTGATTGGGGGTTTAATGTTCCCTCTCTCCCACCGTATGCACAGTCTTTCTGTACCTTACTCCTATCCCCTCTCACCACCTTACTACTACTGCTGTATACACGTTGCTGTTATTATTATTATTATTATTATTATTATTATTATGCTCTACAATTTACATCTGTTGCTGATACTTTTTTCTTATTTGTGCTGGCTCTTTCATTTTCTTACTGTGTTATATTTCTACCTTCTGCTGGTCTGTCTCACCTACCTATTCTTGTTTTTCTTTTGTTCATAAATAGAATATATCCTTTAATATATATTTTCCCTTCTTATTCGTGTAGCTCGTATAGACCCTAGAATCAAACCATACTTGTTGCAAACGATCGTTTTTCCTCTGTAATACAAATTGTCTAATAACGATAACAAAAAAGTTGCGTACAAGTCCACCAGCGTGTTCACGTTTTAATCTTTACCCCAAGTACAAACCGTGTTATGGTCTAGTGTTATAGATCTTTCCTCTCTTCCACCATGACAGTACACATCACTTAAGTGAAGGTTATCAGTCTATATAAATTATTAGGTATCCATAGGTATCCAATCTACTCATCTTCACTATTTGCAGTAGTACATTAAACTTGGATCACTCATCTTCATCGTCTACTCATTTTAATAGTCATTTTTGGAATTCTTTCTACCATACTCTCGAATTTCGGGATATTATTTCCTTATTGTGTTTTTAATAAAATCTACAGCTCAGACCCTTCCACTCTGATTCTCTTGTTGTACTGTACTCACATTTTGTTTTTTAATTCTTCTTCCGTTATCTGTAGCGTACCGATTGTCTGTATTGATTCGGACGCTGAAAGTAACCTATCTGGAAGAACAAGATAATTTCTTCGCTGAGTAGGAAATTGTTAGTGCTCAGCGCTCCACAATCATGACACTACTCGGATCGGAAATGGCGACTGTTGTCGAGCCCCCTGCAAAATGGTCAACAATACATAACTACAGTAAAGCCTTTTATTTTGGACAACTCGGGAAAACATCATTCCGAATTGGTGAAACTAAACGAATATACTCATAATGGTAAAATGGACACGTTCACGTTACAGGCTGACCGTAAGTACTTACACTACATTACATGAAACGGCTCCGTACGACGTCAATAAACCACTTTTAAATTTTTTTTATATTTGATATTCATTTTTAATGGCTGTCAAGTTTAAACTGTATTTAAATTAATACTATTCTAATGATAAACAATAACATATTAATTATACTAAGTAGAAGACTTATTTACTAGTATTATACTATTTACAGACTTACCCAAAATATGAGCGGAAGTAAAACGTCCCTCTAGCAACACGGAAACAGGAAACAGCAGAGAATTAAAGTTTTTAAATTGAACTTATCAGTAAAACAATACTATGTAATTATAATTGAAAAGTGGTCCAAAGACCACTCGTAATAGTATCATCGCTTAAGATTACGAGCAATATTTCTGTTTTATCATAAACAAACCGCATCTCTTAAGCCTACAGTATTACAATCGGAATGGAAAAAAAGAAAAGACTTTTCGCTTAATTACAAAAAAACAATTTTTCTTAAATTAAATTTATTTTTGTTTTGTGAATGACGTCGTTTGCTGATAATAATTTTCTAATTCATTTGCTTCAAAATTGTTCAAAGTCGAGATCTGTAACGGCAAATTGCACCACACAATAATTGCCTTTTTTAAATCAGTTGATGAATTACGTTGCGTTTCATTGTCAATCGATAGTAGATCTATGTAATCGAGACATGCAATGCATGTATAGGCCTACAGCCTACAACAAAAGCCTATTCTCATTAGTACTTTTTATCAAATTAGAGTGTAAACGTAAACATAAATGCGTGCATGTGTGCGTGTAGGCCTATAATAAATACAACTAGAGAGCAAGCCGTAATAAACACGTGCATCAACAGTGTGCGTGCGTGCATAATGAATGCAACTAGAGTGCAAGCAGTAATAAACACGTGCATAAACAGTGTGCCTGCGTGTATAATGAATGCAACTAGGGTGCAAGCAGTAATAAACACTTGCATCAACAGTGTGCGTGCGTGTATAATGAATACAACTAGAGTGCAAGCAGTAATAAACACTTGCATCAACAGTGTGCGTACGTGTATAATGAATACAACTAGAGTGCAAGCAGTAATAAACACATGCATCAACAGTGTGCGTGCGTGTATAATGAATACAACTAGAGTGCAAGCAGTAATAAACACGTGCATCAACAGTGTGCGTACGTGTATAATGAATACAACTAGAGTGCAAGCAGTAATAAACACGTGCATCAACAGTGCGCGTACGTGTATAATGAATACAACTAGAGTGCAAGCAGTAATAAACACATGCATCAACAGTGTGCGTGCGTGTATAATGAATGCAACTAGAGTGCAAGCAGTAATAAACACTTGCATCAACAGTGTGCGTGCGTGTATAATGAATACAACTAGAGTGCAAGCAGTAAGAAACACGTGCATCAACAGTGCGAGTGCGTGTATAATGGATGCAACTAGAGTGCAAGCAGTAATAAACACTTGCATCAACAGTGTGCGTGCGTGTATAATGAATACAACTAGAGTGCAAGCAGTAATAAAAACACGTGCATCAACAGTGTGCGTACGTGTATAATGAATACAACTAGAGTGCAAGCAGTAATAAACACTTGCATCAACAGTGTGCGTACGTGTATAATGAATACAACTAGAGTGCAAGCAGTAATAAACACGTGCATCAACAGTGCGCGTGCGTGTATAATGGATGCAACTAGAGTGCAAGCAGTAATAAACACTTGCATCAACAGTGTGCGTGCGTGTATAATGAATACAACTAGAGTGCAAGCAGTAATAAAAACACGTGCATCAACAGTGTGCGTACGTGTATAATGAATACAACTAGAGTGCAAGCAGTAATAAACACTTGCATCAACAGTGTGCGTACGTGTATAATGAATACAACTAGAGTGCAAGCAGTAATAAACACATGCATCAACAGTGTGCGTGCGTGTATAATGAATACAACTAGAGTGCAAGCAGTAATAAACACGTGCATCAACAGTGTGCGTACGTGTATAATGAATACAACTAGAGTGCAAGCAGTAATAAACACGTGCATCAACAGTGTGCGTACGTGTATAATGAATACAACTAGAGTGCAAGCAGTAATAAACACGTGCATCAACAGTGTGCGTACGTATATAATGAATACAACTAGAGTGCAAGCAGTAATAAACACGTGCATCAACAGTGTGCGTACGTGTATAATGAATACAACTAGAGTGCAAGCAGTAATAAACACGTGCATCAACAGTGTGCGTACGTGTATAATGAATACAAATAGAGCGCAACAGTAATAAACACATGCATAAAAAATGTGTGTGCGTGCTGCTTTACATTTACGACCGTGGACACATACAACGTGGAGCTTCATGTCATGCTTGAGTTAAGCAACGTATCATAATCCCCTTCTCACTGTTTAACGATAGCACATAGGCCTAACTGTTGTTTCATTTTCACTGCATTAATAATCTCGATGCTAATTGACTGGCCATAAGCATTTTGTTGGTTAATTGTTATGTGAAGCAGCTACGCGATAACTGCAACAATAGACTAATGGTAAAATGGTGAAATAGTGAAGGACGAAAAGTTCAATAAATATTGGGTCCTATAAACTGAAATCACGACAATCTGTTATTTCATCATTTTATAATCCCCAATATAGCCTATTGTTGCAGAATAACAGGTGAATAATAATTTGCAAATAGATTAACGTAGTGGAACAGTTAAAGTTTTAATGCAGAAATTGTCTTGAATTAAAATTTTAACTTTTGATTTATATATTAACTATAGCGCACTTATAATTAAATATTGTGTGTGTGTGCGTGTGCGTGTGTAATTGTGATAATGATATTGACAATACATGATGATGATGATGATGATGATGATGATGATGATGATGATGATTATGGTCACGGTTACTACGAGGATGATGATGGTAACGATAATAATAATTTTATTATTATTATATTTTTAAAGATACGGTAATTGTTTAACTATTATTTTTTATGAAAAATGTTTAATAATTATTATTATAAAAATTATTATTATAGCCTAAATATAAATATTGTACACACACACGTACGTGCTCATATTGAAGATGTGAACTGCAGCAGACATGCTGAATGGAAGACGCTGAAGAAGACTCAAGAGCCGTATGAAACCAGTCAGGCGACTGATACCGCAGACGAGTGCGTGAAATAAATAGTGAAGTAGTAAAACGTTTTTTGTGTACTGTATAATACATACACATGTAACTATTAGATCCTTCGTTTTTCGTACAGTTACGGAACACGAGAAGGTGCTTAATACATTAGTGGCTACGGTAATTTGTTACTAACGTAGAGGTCAACATTTGTAAAAATAATAATAATAACTGCACTAATGTGCAGGATGATACTATACAGTGTCTCGTATTGAGATGGCGAGCAGCGGATACTAGGCATAAAAGTAGTGCTGCTAAAAAAAGGACTGACAGTCAGGAGAAAATCTGAAACGAAAGTAAAAGTGAAAGATAATGCAGCGTTACAAATTATTTTCCAAAGACACGACACTAACCAAAATTAAATAATTCAAAAAGATAACCGGAAGGAATAAGCAAAAGACGTGATATTGAAAAGTGGAGTAACAAAGCCGTGAGATGAGAAGAGACAGACATTGATGCCGATCGTCCTCGTTCCACTGCCTCCTTGATGATAGCCGTCGGTGTCCGTTGACAAGGTCAATGCCATCTGGATTGTTGAAGCCGACGCATAAACATGCCCGCTGGCTTCAAAAGGAACAACAACCAAAGTGCGGAATAAATTAGGAAGCAAGTTGATTCAAATCACAGGAGGACAAGTCCGTGTGTATTTTTTGTTGTGTGTGTGTGTGTGTGTGTGTGTGTGTGTGTGTGTGTGTGTGTGTGTGTGTGTGTGTGTTCTTTATAACAACGCTGGCCGGCGCTTGTGTAAAAACTATTTAAACGAAAACAAAACAAAATAAAATTATATTTTTAGAGTTGTTAACATCAGCGGCAGCTAGTTTTTTCCTTGGAGTTTTGATTAATTCTTGGTAACGGTGCAGCTTTTGGTCTGGATTTTTGTTCCTCGTCATCGTCTCTCCACACGCAATTTATTATGTATTTTGCATTCTCTTCGGGTAATCTGCACTGTCTTTGTTTATTTGCTGCGAGTACATGAGGCTGTGTTCACTTTGTCAAATTTAATTTATTTGTAATTTTAATATGCGGCAGGGCTGCGCTTTAAATACAGAGAAAATTAAATTTCTAACTGTATACCCAAAGTGAGCGTATCATTTGTTGCATCCGTCTCCAGACTTGTTACGTTGTCCCTAACCCTGGGGTCTTCGGGAGGGAGAAGTGAAAGCCATAATGTGAGTCTTAGACACGTAGTAACTGTACTTGTGTAGTGTACGACTACAATGTATAGGCCTATGTTGAACCTAAAACCTGTAAAGAATATGAAATGAGAAACTATTTAAAAATCTTGTCAAAAGGCCTATGTTGAACCTAAAACCTGTAAAGAATATGAAATGAGAAACTATTTAAAAATCTTGTCAAAATCTATGCTCACGAATAGTCTCAGACTGGCTTATAGTGTTGTTTGCTTGTAGGCCTACATATGCTTGTAGACATTATAATACGTACACTGTAGGTCTATAGGTTGAGTTAAGATATTTGATATTGTTTCCCACCTCTGTGTCTCGCATTACTACACTACATCGCAAGTACAGAAAACTATTAATATTACTTCAGTAGACGCAAAAATTGTTTAAAATAATTAATCTAAAAATATTTAAAAACACGCGAAACATTACAAAGTATTTCGTTAATAGGAAATAATGAGAATCAATTCTAGAGCTGTTAACTCTGACAGTTTTTTCGTAGAAGTTTAATTCTGACGTATGATACTTGTGAACATCATTCAGAACACATAATATTAATCGAATTACAGGTCTAGGCTGAACTACTGTTTTTGTATCACAATTGAAGCAACTGTCACAAAGGTGCCAAGAGCGCTCTGGAAAGTAAATAGATGTAGCCTACTCAGAACTTTAATGTAACAATGTAATGTAACACGCTGAACCGATTACGGTACGGCATCTGACCGTACTTAGTGACTCATTTCATGATTGGGAAATAAAATTGTGGTAGTATTTGAAGCTTCTACACTTACGACGTTTTAAGTAACTACAGGAATGTCAGCGCTCTCTTATGCAAGCCAACACAGTGACGGAAAGCGACCGACATTAGGTGACTTTAATGTTGTAAGATAGTAACATTATTAATAGTTGTAAACCGTAAGCTTGTTGCTGAGTCGTGAAGGAGTCGACAGCTGTCTTCGAGTGACGTGATATTGAGAAATTAATTAGCCTAGTAGAGACTGTATTAAAGTTAGTTACTTTAGTTAACAACTGAAACTACTGAGTCGTGAAGGAGTCGACAGCTGTCTTCGAGTGACGTGATATTGAGAAATTAATTAGCCTAGTAGAGACTGTATTAAAGTTAGTTACTTTAGTTAACAACTGAAACTACTGAGTCGTGAAGGAGTCGACAGCTGTCTTCGAGTGACGTGATACTGAGAAATTAATTAGCCTAGTAGAGACTGTATTAAAGTTAGTTACTTTAGTTAACAACTGAAACTACTGAGTCGTGAAGGAGTCGACAGCTGTCTTCGAGTGACGTGATATTGAGAAATTAATTAGCCTAGTAGAGACTGTATTAAAGTTAGTTACTTTTAGTTAACAACTGAAACTACTGAGTCGTGAAGGAGTCGACAGCTGCCTTCGAGTGACGTGATATTGAGAAATTAATTAGCCTAGTAGAGACTGTATTAAAGTTAGTTACTTTGGTTAACAACTGAAACTACAAGTATAATTTTGGTATTTCGTATTCGTGAAGATGAATTTTTGCTCTTGATTTGTTGATGTTGAGTGAGATTGTTTCACTGTTTTTGATATAATTCTGAAAATCTTCGATTGCCTAACCCGAATTTGCAATGTTTATTCACACACAATGTTGACGAATATGTTAGAGTAATACGTAACAAAGCGCATATGAGTCTCACAGCGATATAGTAGTGTATAACTAACATCTCACTTCAGTGAACGTTGGCGTGAAACAGGCGTGAGACGAAGCAGTTGCGTATTTACATTACTAATCGGTACAGTGTGTACGGTAATGCGACTATTGAGTTTGTGTTTACGTTTGACCTGGCACACACACTACACGGGAACAATCAATAATAGCAATAATAGATCAGAGGTGTGACAAGCGGGTTAGCAAAGGTGCGATACTGTTTTGTCGAGGGTTAAGAGATAGAAAACAGGGGTTGTTCAGTGGGAAACCGCGGAACCTCTTTGCAAATAGTGCACGGGCTCTCTATGTATTGTATGCCGCATTTAATATTAGCTATTTTATGTAAGTAGATAAACAAGTTTACTTAAGTTTTACCTCTTTAGTCCTTACACACGCCTTCACTAATCGTTTATACATGCATAGGCGTTATATTCGGGTTCCCATTGGGAATAACTATGGGTAATGAATACTAACGGGTAAAGTTTCCCTCCCTGAAACATATTAGGCATAAATATAACGAACAATCAATTTACGTCTTCTGAAAACTGTAATTAAATTATATTCCTAGACTAGGTCCAATCGAATTCAAATGGCTACTATTCGTCTTATCCGAATTCAAATCACTTGTCCTTACAAGTGCACACATGTTCATGTCGAAGCTTCTGTATGGTATACCATCCAGGTTTTGTATATTCGTTCATGACGATTGACATCAATAATACAAAGCAAACGACGATATTGGGGCTGTTACAATTACGTAAAATCTACACGTAGATGTTATGTTGACTAAATCACTTTAGACCTGTAACACTTTAGAAACCTCAAATTGTAATTAAAGAACTTAGTTTTATATTATTCAGTATCTTGTTAGTGGGGCGGGTTTTCCAACAGATAACCAATTTAGACGATCATTTAATTTGTGTAAATATCTACTTTTTATGCACACTGCCGACTACAATACAATGATTATCTAGAGGAGATGGAACCTTCCGTCTGACCATCTTGTAGACAGAATCACGTATAGTTAAGTAAGAAGTGTCAATAACAGTCAATGAATACGCAAGAGGAATAAAAATAAGTATAATAAGATGTGACAGGTATTGCGGTACACCGCTATCTGCATTTTATAATTCAAATCTTTAATAATATTCAAAGCGCGATCAGATCTGGAGCACAACATGGGGCTGCCGTTATCTGTAGTCTGTAACACACAATCGGACGTAACCGTCATTGGCTTGCAGCTTGGAATTAACCCCGCGACCATCATTGACAGTTGTTACACTCTCTCTCTCTCTCTCTCTCTCTCTCTCTCTCTCTCTCTCTCTCTCTCTCTCTCTCTTTCTCTCTCTCTCTCGTTTTCTTTCTTTCTATCTCTTTGTAAAATAAGATTTAAATGTGATTTGTAGACACACACTTTAAATACAATTCATCCAATCGTTCTCTATCGAATTACGATATCTACAGATCGTAATCGCAGCGCCGGCTGGTTCGGCATTTCTTATGGCACAAACAGAGCTTGTATATCGAATGAGAGAGGAGAGAGAAAGAGAGAGAGAGAGAGAGAGAGAGAGAGAGAGAGAGAGAGAGAGAGAGAGAGATTAAGAATCGATTAGTCTGTAAAGAGAAAATTAGTAGTGGGACCGCGGCATCGATGCTGACAGTGATGTCGTAACGGCAGTGGACACGATGTGCTCGGACGATACCCAACAAAAGTAAACGTGTGTAACGCCGGCGGATTCGGACTTCATTTTTCATGTCTAAAATTAAAGAAATAATACAATATTATCTTTACTTTGATAGTTATTTCGTGAAACCACTATTATCATCAGAGAATTAATGTAGACCTACACATTCTTTTCTTATTTTCAAGTATGACATTATCCATTCTTGGTTTTGATTTTGTTTGTAGTATTTTCTTCATTGGGTCTATTTTGTTAAGTTTACAATAAAAAATATATTTATTTTATGTTATGTTTTCCTCAGAATCTTGATTCAGTATCTTTTCTGTTAACATGTTTTCAATTTTTCGATAACTCTTTCATATTGTTTTTGTAGTTATATATGAATTTAATTAAAATTGCATGATACGTGAACTAATTATTCCTTACCGCTTGTTTGTGAGATAAATTTATAAATCCGTGACTTAATGTAAGCGTTTATAGTCTACAAGATAACTTTCTACGAAATATTTTTCTAATTCGCTTGAAAAAATTGCTCTTTAATAAATGCAGATGCACGTGTTAATCTCGAATATAACATAGTAGACCATACGGTTTCTTTATTACTTCGTCCATATTATTGATATTTATAATATCTTTATTAAATCATATTATGAGACCTAATATTTAATATTTCTGGTGGTAAATTCTGAATTATTATTTTATTTTCCCCATTTTATCTCGTTTTGCAGTGCTGTGCCGTAAACAACCACATTCGACTATATTTTTGGTCACAAAAAGTTTCTCTTGTGTCGTCAGCATCTGCGTGGGTATTTTCTCATAACGTCTGAAATATGTTCGTAAGAAACAGACCTCCTATCCTTCATCCTTACACACTGCCAATATTTGTCACCAAATATTTTATACATATAAGAGGATTTTTCAATGCACTTAAGTCTGTAGGTATTTTATTTAACTACTTCTGTCGCAAACATTTTTGTGAAGGAAGAGAGAAGCCGTAATCTTACGTCTCTGACTACCGTAGTTAAACTTACAAGCATGTAGTTAGACTAATAGTGCCGGATCTCAGACTAGACTATTAGGGGCCACGTGACTTCCCTTTCTCGTCCCGCCTCGAAATCACATGTAGCTCATCTTTGTTTTTAACTCGACAACAGGAAGATAACTGAACGAGTTGTTTAGCTTTAACCGTTGGGCATTTCTCCTTTAACAGTGAGACATGTCTCGGATATTAGTTTGTGCACCCATACTCAGCCACCGTCAACTTTCGTCCATTTAAGAAATTCGAGTAGGCTGCAACGGAGGACGTGCACACAAAGTAACACCCAAGATCTGTCTCAAAGGTAAGTTTGAATTTGTCTAGACACGAATATTATTAACACCTTTTTACTAACTACTCACATTTCATAATTTTTCATTGAGTGGTTATTTAAATTCGTTTTCTATGAATGTTATAATTTGTATTGTTTATATTACTATTCTATTACAATTGTCAATTGAATTCAATTGCATTCTATTTAATTGTACGATTAACATTTTGTAACATATTGTACGATTGTACAATTATAACATTTTGTAACTGCTATGGTTACAACGTTAAAATTTCCCATATGATATGTCTGTGTGTACTGATATTCTTAACAGCATTGCAAACACGCACACACACACATACACAGCTTCTGGCGTGTGTATTGAAATCAACGTTACAGACAGAATCAAGAAACAATGCCCGTGCCAGAGCTGAATCAACATCATACGAACGTTGTAGTTATATCAAAGCAAGTAGGCTGTTATAGTAATTTATAATTTGTAATTAAGGCAGTTATGTTGTTGGTTCTGGCTTCCGCGACGTCGTTACTCTGGCATGCCAATGTGCGTACGTGTCGCAACAATGTGGGCAACAATTGTTCTGTTTACATGCGAATCGCATGCCTTGTGTGCCCCACATACACAATTCACGTAAACCTAATAATGGACTATAATCCAAGATTGTTGCGACAATAATAGCAGCAACAGTAGTAGTAGTAGTAGTAGTAGTAGTAGTAGTAGGATTTGTTGTCGTTCGTGTGAATATAGAAGCTTCAGAAAAAAATCAAATGAATATTAGAAACGAATCTTTATTCTGTTTTTTGCCTAGTCTTAATTATTTTGGAAAAAATGGTCAATTTATCTCGTGGGCTATTGTTAGGCGTTCAAATTCCTTTCAAGAGATTCTATGAGAGTTAAACGCTTCATAAATACTTGTACAAACTGTGTACATTATTACAATTATATAAAACTGGGTAAAGAATAATGTGGCATTAGAATATTGGTGCCAGGCGCCGCGCCGCGCCGTCGTGGCCATGTGTAACGGAACGGAGTGCGCTGGGAACCAGAGTTGCTGTCATTGTTGACAATTTTGTACCGCTCTGCAGGAGACGTGGAATTATACTTGTCCAGTCTTAACGCGCTAACTACGGGCATCCCCGCATTTCATGCAATGTTTCCCATAATTATTGTTACTATTGTTACTTCCTACAGCCCAGTTAACATTTCTTTATGATTTTACACACACATTTGCATTCAGTTAAAAATATGACACAATGTTTTTTCTAACGGCACGAATGTGACACTGCGAGATGCGTGTCTTACTAAGGCATCATCTGTCGTCATTTAGACGCCACGATTTCTATTTGTAGTACCGATTTGCATCATCACCAAATGTAACAACGGCCGAATATAACAGTACGTTTCAGAAAGTATCCGAAAAATCAGACTAGCTGTTTCTTTCTTACTTGACAATGTTTCCTGGAGTAACAATCCAAATATAATTACATCAAGCATATTTAATTATATTTAAAATATATAATTATATTTATATAATCAATCAAAAAAATAAATACAAAAATGATAAACGTTCGCCAGGTAGCTATGCACTTGTGTCTGCAGAAATATAAGTTCATGTGAACTATCAGGAATCTCTCTTTGGTTCGTTCGTTAGTTTCTTCACAAGCTGCAGCCAAGTAACTAATTTACTCACCTTTATAGGCTAATATAATCCTTTACTTTTACTTTTAAAAACCGTTATACATTTATAAGTAGTCCTATATTTATAATGTACTCATTCCAAGACAGGAATGTTTAAACAAAATTAGTCTCAGCAACAGTGAACCATAGGAGCAAGAAGAGCAAATGAACTTCAGTAGTGCTTGTCAAGAACTGAGGAAGGAGATACAATGGGTTCCCGAAAGGGCTCTATAAAATAAAAAGTAAATTTTGAGAAACCGGTTTTCAGTTTATATTACAATTGAGTGTGTGTGTGTGTGGGGGGGGGGACAAAGTGTGTGAAGTGCAACTTATGCACTCATGCAAGAGACTGCGCAAGCCTCTCCATCCAACTCCACTCTCATCTACTAGAGACAGATCCTGTCATGCCAAGCAACCCTCTCTAAGTCGGTGGTAAATCCGAGGTGGAAGGGTCGGTGAGCAAACGAGAGACGGGGGTCTTGGTAGGGCAGCCTAGGGGTAAAATGTGGTGTAGCAAAGCAGGATGGTGCACAGCAGGGTAATCTACTCTGCAGGCGGAGAAGCCTCAGCAACGCCAACGGCTGTAGGCCTACAGTCAGACCGAGTTAGGTAGCCTCTGTGACCGGGCAGAGAGGTCTCATCAGACAAGGTGAAGGCAACGTTCTAGGGGCAGAATAGCTGAAATCAAAGTTTTTGATTATCCAGTTGGGAGTTGGGCTATAGGGTAACAACCTGTTCCTGTAAAAAAGAAAGATTTTGAGAAAACTCTCTATGAGACTCGGAAGAAAAAAAAGGCTGCCCAAAAAAAATATCGGAGAGTTATCGCCACAGATGCGAGAGAGGTGCTAGGTGTACGAGGATGGAGGTACTCGACTGCAGCTGCGGATAGAGTGAGTTGGAGCGTCAAGGGTGTAGCACCGCACGTGTGTGTGTGTGTGTGAGTGTGTGTGTGTGTGTGTGTGTGTGTGTGTGTGTGTGTGTGTGTGTGTGTGTGTGTACGTATACCGACATGACAGTGTTTCTGTTTCCGCGTCGATTGCATCTTGGCCGGCAGAGCACAACGATAATACATGCTATTGATTCGAACCGTTACACAGAAACGGCCAGTTAGAAAACGCGGGGTGCTACCGGAGAAACCAAAAATGAACACACACACACACACACGTGCGACAGAATTGAATGTATGTCGGTCTCTTGCTATCCAGTACGGCATGACATATGCCGTTGTCAGATCACAAAAAACCACGCTACGTAAATGAGAAACTAACTACAGTCAGTATATGGGTTACAGATAAAGCGATAGAAAGCGATTCAGATATCTAGAGTAGAACGAATAGCTCTGACAGTCGGTATATTAATAACCGAGTTGACATGAGTTTCGCTTTGCTCAGCACCTTTGTTACTGAAAGGCCCCCTTTTCAGTAATTAAACCATTACAGTCGGTCGGTTGGCGTTTCTAATCGATACACTATTGTTGCAGAATCGATATTGCTACAACAACCAGCTCGATGTTGCTAAACCTTCATAGTTTACTGGCTAGTTGGAATATTGAATACGAAATAGACAATCCTGTTACGTTTCGCTTGTTGGTCTCTTATATCTGAGATTTAATTTAATCGTACCTTAGAAAGAACGTTGGAATAAAAAATAAACAGTGTAAAATTTATTTCGACTGAAAGTATTTAAATGGTTTCAGATGTAATCTTCTGTGTTTATGTAAGCTAAAGGGAAACTGCAGTGATAATAATTATTGTACCGAAACGGTGATGTAGAAACAAACGGAAGGCTACAGTCCACCCATCTCTGTAACACTGCATTGTTGTTCACGTTTACTCTATGGAAAACCTCCGAAATTACTGACATTAATCGTTTATCGCGCGACATATTGTGGAATTGTGAATAGTGCAAGATCGGAAAAGAGCATATTAAAAAATAGTGCATATTAAAAAATTTGTACAGATATAACGATTATTTATGCTTGAGTTGATTTTATCCTGTAAGATGGTTGTAGTCAATACATCTGAGTAACAATCATTACCATCACACAGTTACAATTACATACGTAATACGTACTCCACATCTGAAGCACGAGAAGATTTTTTTGGGGGTTTGGACAAAGTAACCTTGGTTGGTGTTTGTGTCCTACATTACATTCCGTTTGTTGTTTCGGCCACCTGATCTGGCAACATCCACTAAACAGAATCACCATAGCCCACAAGTTTTTTTTTCTGAAATTAATTATTTGAAGTGATCTCAAAACCTTAACAAACGACCAAAATACAAAAATTCTGTTTGGAAGTTATGCTATGGCTAACGTAATGTCGGGTTTCAATAACTATATGATATAAACAATGTTAAAAAATCTGTACAGAATATAACGAAAATTAATTTTTTTAGTTGACCAGTTCTGTGATGACAATAGAATTACGACTGTTTGCTGACTAGGCATCGGGCGACAGTTGGTTTCCCAGATTAGAAATATTATACGTAACACATGCATACCTAGTACATAAACAATACTTTAATTTTTACACACACACACACACACACACACACACACACACACACACACACACACACACACACACACACACACACACACACACACACACACACACACACACACACACACACACACACATACAATTAAATATAATTATATTGTGTATATTGCTAATACTGAATCTATATCATATACGCAGATTCATTCAATATGCATTAGCACTGTTGCCATGCCGGTAATTCTGCGGTTCATTTACTAAGTCTGCACGGAACACGCGTGGACGTACACAGTACAAGTACTACCAAAGTGCTTCAGCTGCATGTTTAAAACATGTCTACTTATAGACAAGACGCCAGCGTATTAGTCATTACAATGCCGTCGCTGCTTAGTTTAAACAGTGATTTCAATCAGAGATAACGTTCACCATATACAGAAACACAGAGAGTGAGCGAGAGAACGAAAAGATAGGCAGGTAGATACTTACAAAAAGAAGTACGACGGCTATGCTGCGTACCGTTTGTATCACACATATACTCACTTCTGACAGATTACCACTACACACACAAATAGATTGATAACATCACACACACACACACATACACAACTCTTGCTGTTTACTACAATCTTCTGTATCGCTATTACCATCACTGCTAAAGAATATAAGGCCTGATGATGGCTATTCATAGCCGACAATTACATATTATTACTGCAGGCATTTTCCTCATTTTGTATACAGTAGTCTGTACACTTTTATTTATCTGAGTTTTTGTATCCTCCTCTGTCTTAGAGAGCGATTTCTGCTGTCACAGAACTGTTTTTGTTTAAACAACAAATACATCGCGACTTTACAGACACATTTATGTGTTTGGCTTTGTTTCCTTAAAAGTTATTGTTATTATAACGGATCGACATAGGTTAGTTAAGTTGAACAAGTACAGTGTAGACGTTTGCTGATATCGCTCATAAGTAACTAGCCTCCTGTCTAACTTTATCTGTCCATTCATCTGAATGCCTACCGTATGTCACTTGTCTCTTTGTGAGACGAATGTCTACTAGAATAAAAAATAAAAGCTTCATTTATACTTGTTCCGTGTTTGTGTTTTGTAAGTATTATTAACTTTGCTCGTAGGTTTAATAAGCGGTCATTAACCCAGTCTGAGGGAAACCAAAAGCCTCGCTACCTTTCACTTGAATAATTCTCATCAGGTGCATCCAAGGTGTCCGGCTCGACTTGAGCAGTCGGTAGGCAAGCCTAGTATAACGGAATATAATGCTTTCCGCTGTCCAGGAACATCGACGGAAACCACAACGCCAGTGAAGACAGATCTGGCAGAGACGGCAGCCTCGCTTTTACGATGGTATAAAAGTAACAAAGAAAATTTGTCTCTTCTTACAAAGGGGATCAATCTGGAAAGAAGGAAAACCTCGATCTACTCCTCCAGGTTTGAGTTTGAGGCGTTGGGCTTGTCCCCAGGATTAGGAAAAAGACTTATTGCAAAATATGATTGAAATGACCTTGGACAACGGATTGTCACAAAAGCGGACGACATGACACAGGCAAACAGGATACTTGCAATTGTATGTAGAATATAAAAATGGTGGTGAACGGAATGTTGATGAAATAAATTAGAGGACCTCATCTCAGAACCGTGGAAAATTGATTTGGATACCCTATAACATAGGGATACATTTTAACATAGTTTTAAACGAGACAGCAAAGAACTAACTATACGCGTATACAGTATAATTATTACATGTTAGGAAAGAAACTCAGAAGATACATAGCCTAACGCGATAGAGTCAAATAAACGAAAGGAGTATTTGTCTCTCACTTAAAAAAAAAAAAAAAAAAAATGTTTAGGGTGTATGCAGCAAAGAACAACGTGAATAATGATGTGAAACAAATTTGTGTAAAAGTATTGTTATATAGGCTACCCTCAGATAAGGACTTCAAGACGCTCTTGTAAAACGGATGTTGGAAATCCCATGACAGGAAGAAGACTGACGAATAAAGACGCGTTCGAAAGGGAGAATTGGAAAACAAATCCAAGAAACAATAGGACCTGTAAAATTGTCTGTCTACGATGACGGCGTGTGTGTGTGTGTGTGTGTGTGTGTGTGTGTGTGTGTGCCCGACGTTATGAGAAATGTAGCCAAAATTGTTTTATAAGGAATAAGGAACTATGTAAATTAGAGGAATGGCGATGACGTTATAATAGGGGAGAAGACGGAAGGTTCTTTTGAAGATGAGTATAATGGTGATCGCAATGACGGCATTTGCAATGTAGAGAAACGAAGTGTGTTAATGTAAACTGAACCAAATTTTCTCTGAAGAGAAATAGAAAAATACTTAAATGGTGACTGGGAAGGCACTCACTCATAATGGGAAGACAAGTGCTAATGCTGGTCATGAGCACGACCTTGATTACAACATGAAGCGTAAACCAGATTGAAAGATTCTTCTTGGAACTGAAATACATGATTACCATATACTTCTATATGTCTTTGCAGCGCCTAACTCTTATGTAATTTTATATATTAATACATGAAATATATATATATTATATTTAATTTTTATAATGAATTTACCTCAAGATATTTCTTTCCTTATTCATTATATTATATTCGTTATATTTGTAAATATTCCCAAATGTTCATTATGGTGCCTTTGTGTGGTATGTGTTTTATTAGTGTCATGTTGGTTATGTTTGGGAATTCATGTCCAGTGTTCATTGCATGTGTGGCCAAATTAGATTTGTATATTTCTGGTTTTTTGTATGCATTTAGGTGTTCAAAATAACGTTTTTCAGTTGTTTTTTTTTTTGTTTGTCCTATGTAACATTTATTGCAAACTTGGCATTCAATTTTGTATATACCATTGGTTGTTGTATTATCTTTGTTGTGTGGGTTATTTAGTTTTTGTAGATTATTTTTGTTAGTTTTGTATGCTACTTTAATGTCTGTGTTCTTAAACAGTTTTGTTAGCTTTGTCAGATATTTAACAGAATGTACAAAATACCCCTAAACAAACAAGAAATAGACAAAGAAAGAAATATAATATACCAAATTGCTTGTGAAAATGGATATAATAAAAACACTGTAAACAAAATAGAAAACAAAATAAAATATAAAATAAAAACTGAACAATTAAGAATTAATCAAAATGAACAAAACAAAAATAATAACAACAATAAAAATTGGCCACATTCACATACATAAATAATAAAATGACAAAGCTAACAAAACTGTTTAAGAACACAGACATTAAAATAGCATACAAAACTAACAAAAATAATCTATAAAAACTAAATAACCCACACAACAAAGATAATACAACAACCAATGGTATATACAAAATTGAATGCCAAGATTGCAATAAATGTCACATAGGACAAACAAAAAACACTGAAAAAACGTTATTTTGAACACCTAAACGCTTACAAAAAACCAGAAATATACAAATCTAATTTGGCCACACATGCAATAAACACTGGACATGAATTCCCAAACATAACCAACATGACACTAATAAAACACATACCACACAAAGGTACCATAATGAACATTTGGGAAAATTTACAAATATACAAACATAAAACACAAAACAAACTAATACTTGAACAAATACAAATCAATACAAAACATGACACAATTTTCAAAGCACTCAACATCGAAAATACACAAAATACTAATACATACACCACAATCACACACAATAATACCACTTCCACTTTAAAATATCAGAGACCAACAAGAAACAAAAATAGCGTCCAGCCAACACACAAATACTTCACCAGACGCAAGATCACGAAGGATGAGGATGAGAACACAAGGGTTCTCGAAACATGTTCCTAATAAGGAAAGAAATATCTTGAGGTAAATTCATTATAAAAATTAAATATAGGCCTAATATATACATCAAGAAACGGACTGTAGCAAAAAGTGTTTGAATATATATATATATATATATATATATATTGTAGCATGACAGATAATCCACTTAATAGAGATTACAATATGATCATAATTAAATATCAATTACATTAAATATCAAGAAAAATCCAAATGCAAACAATTAAATATCAAAATAAAATACCACCATAAATGGAAAAAGTAAAAATAAAGAACCACAATGCAACAAAAATGTATAAAGAAAAAATACACCCCAAAAAACTAAAATACAATAAGGATAATACCCAGGTAGGATAGGAGTAGGTAAGGAAGATACCCCGAACAAACCAACTAACATGATAAAACAATGTTACCTTGAAGAAACCAAGAAAGAAGAATTTTGAAGAAACAAAATTGTAGGATGGGATGACTACAAGATATACCCAAGAGAAACCTATTAAGAAAAATATAACAAACCCCGAAAGAGATTAAATGTCACCAAAGAAAGTATAACACCCAAAACCTGATATTAATGTAAAATAGCTGTAAACAAAAGTGTTTAGTGTTGGAAGTAGAAGTGCACCCACTAAAGTTATTGTATAACGGAATAAACAAATCTTCATAATCCCTTATAACTAAGATTTTGGTCTTGGAATATTGTAAAACTCAATTAGAGATAAGATCCAAAAATATAAGTGAACAGGTGCAAGTTATTTCAGTGTATTATATAAACTTCAAGTAGAAGTGTGACTAATACTTCAACTAAGTACATGTGTACCATGAAACAACTTTAATGTTTTCAATGACTACAGAAATAAAATTTTATAAAATATTCTTATGAAAACAATTACTAATGTTTCTAAGAAGGTGCCACTTTTTATCTAAAAACCTTCATTAAAATGTAAAGGACAAAGTGAGAGCAGGTGGTGAATAAATAAAGTGACAGGACAGATAAGACTACAACCCAAAATAAGTTTAAGAAATAAATAAAAAATAAAGGGCTTGTTATGTTTATGTTAAAGCCCATGAATCCATAATTCAATGTGGTGAGTAGAATATAAGATTTTGTTATTATTATAAAAATGTTTAATATGTCTAATAGTATTAATCCAGACTAAAATGTCTAAGTATGGATACCATACTCTTTTTATAAAATGTTTATTATATGTTACTTGTAGTAGTTAAAACTAAAATGTCTGAATTTAAAGACCATATTGTTAATTTCAAATATTGTTTAAGTATTATGAGTATGAATACGATACTACATATTCTGTTAGTTAATTAAGGAGATTGTAATTAATATTGTATTAAAATAAGAAAGTCAGAAGGGGTATAAACACAGTATTATTCAAAAACATTATATGTAAAACCAGAAAAATCTAGGCCAAATAGGAAACTCCAACCACCTTATAATTGTTAATTAAGTTAAATAAAACAGTTAAACTGATGGAATTTATATAAGGTAAATCAGTCACCAAATACTATGACTAAAACTATACTTTAAAAGGATAGTGTAAAAAGATATATAAAATTATTGAAAAAATTGCAAATGTAATAACTAAAATTTCAGAGTGGGGAGTCATAGATTCATGAATTATATTTAAAAAGATAATCAATTGATAAAATTTCAAGAAATTAAGGAAAGATAAACATTTATGTCAATCTGAGAATTATTATAATCATAATTGTAACATATAAAATGGCTAATATTTGGAGAAGAACAGGAAATAAAAGGTTGAGCCTACTTTTCCAAAATGAAAGAAATATAGCAATTTTGATAAAAAACTTTGTAAAAATAGATTACTGGGTATCAAATTAAGCAGAAGGAATTAAAGAAACCGATTATGTATTTATTATTTCATGAAATTAATTAATAACCAAAATATATTCTGTGATATAATGTACATTTTCTACATGTATCGGAAGCGATTAAAAATTGAAACAATACATTTCTAATATTAAATTGGCTAAGATATTTAAGAAAACGAAGGAAGTAAGATAGTTCTTTATTAACGTTCGTAGTGTACGGTTGAGTGAAATCCAGCGATAGAACAACCTATATCGAAACCATTAATGGCGTGTAAAAATTGAACCTAGCATACAGTAAAATTTTGAAAATTTCTACAAAACAATTTTAAACCTTAAATTCAGTGAAAATTAACCACCAGAAACATTGAATCAAGTGAATACACAACCTAAACTAGTGAATTAACAATTTGAACCTCTAACACTAATAATTCCGAATAACTGAAACGAACTTTACGAAACAAGTAACTTAACATTATCACACACATTTTGATCACGTGAATAACAGAACATTGAACGAGAGATACTACAATAACACCAGAAATATTAATCACTACTGCGGAGACGAGGAAGCATTGAGAAGGCAGCTTTATTGGAAGAAAATTTCAACAGACGAGTTCAGTTTTACATCAGCAGCTACGAAGCGGCCATTTTGACTCCCAGCATGCAAAGCGCACACGACGCCTAGTATTCGTCAACTCTTAATTGGTATAAAGTTTTCATTTTATAAACATTATATATTATCAAATAACGTTGTACCTTTTAACTATTAAGCTTTTTAATTGTAAATGTTATACTTTCTGACATTACCCCTTCTTTGACTATTAACTATAACCGTTAAAAGAACCTGAAAAAATAAATTAATATTAAATAACATATGTACCAACAATCGATCGCCCTGTGAACGAGTCGAGCATTATATAATAATCGATTTTAAATCGATCCTTTTAAACATTTGTCAATAAAATTTAGAAATTTTATAATTTGGTTTTAAATTTATTTATAAATTTAATAAATAGAATATTAGTGAACAACAGGACTACAAGAAAGGCGGCCATTACTCAAGTGGAAGTGTTACATACGGAGAAGAAGAAATACCGCTAATCGATCAGTGAATTAGACAATCCTGTTAACGCTGAATTTAAATACAGTGAACAATAAGCGATATTATTGACAAAATTAACCCAAAGGAACTTAAAATTTTTAACACCACACAATTACAAGAATTATTTTGTAAAATATTAAACAATAAAACATCAAAACAAAATTAAAAAAAATTTTTTTTTCAAAATTTAAATAACACAATTATTTTTTTTTTTGTAAACGAACAAGAATTTTTTAAGTTCGTTACAATATATATATATATATATATATACATGCATACATAAAATAAAACAAATTATTGTATATATTTTTATTTATAAATATCTCTAATTATTTTTACAGGTTATAATCTTCTTCTTCTTCTTCTTCTTCTTCTTCTTCTTCTTCTTCTTCTTCTTCTTCTTCTTCTTCTTCTTCTTCTTCTTCTTCTTCTTCTTCTTCTTCTTCTTCTCCTTCTCCTCCTCCTCCTCCTCCTCCTCCTCCTTCTTCTTCTTCTTCTTCTTCTTCTTCTTCTTCTTCTTCTTCTTCTTCTTCTTCTTCTTAACTACTTCACTACAATCTGGCTTGGGCTATAGCCCGTTCCGACTTCACAGTCTCTGACCATGTTTTCCAGAGTCTTCCACGATCTCTTGTCCCCACTGGCCTATATTCAAACGCTTGTTTAGAAATACGCGTGTCTACCATGCGATCCACATGGGACTTCCAATTCTGCCAGTATTCCTTTATTCTCTCCACAACCGACTGTAACTTCAGATTTTTCTTATGTTGTCGTTTCGTAGATGATCTCAAACTACATCCCTTAACTGCTCTTAAAAATTTCGTTTCCAAGGCCTGTATTTTTGAAATATCTTTCTTGCACGAGAGTCCATGCTTCGCATCCACACATTAAAAGTGGACTTTAGAACTTCAGCTGTGTCTCCCTCCGCGTTTTCTTCTTCAATAGTCGTCTTATTCTTCCACAGGTATAACTTAAAATATATTTCCTTTCTCTCGATATCATTGTCCTCCCTATATGTGATATCACATCCCAAATAATTAAAATGTGGTACCTGCTCCAAAACACTATTATGAATTACAATTTTTTGCTCTTACAGGGTTCTTCCCTAGGAAGGCCATTACTTTTGTCTTAGCATTTGAAATTTTAAAGTTGTATACGGGAAATAATAATTTTATAAATTATGTAGGCCTATATAAAACATACCAAAGCGCTCTCGCGCTCGCGGGTGTGTACAATTGATTTCAATTGGTTGTCTTATTTTCCCAATTTATGTTTTCTTGCACTGAATGTCTTCTTCTCTCCGTTTCGTTTTTTCTTTTTTTTGTAATTAAACATGCAAAAGAAATTTTGAAAATAAAAATACGTCATTAAATTGTAATTAATTATCATATAAATTAAAACAACTAAGCTGTTTTGGTCTATGATTTTGCATAAATTAATGAATGAATAATGAAAATACAATTAGCAAATTGAGTTATCTAGATTGTTGTTTCAATACACGCCATGCATGCAACTTTGCATGGTACGGACACGAAATGTTATGTACGCTCGTTGAACGCATCTTCACGCGCGCGCGTACTTAAAAATGAAATACTTTAAAATGCTTGTCTTTTTATTCGTAAGAGTAATGCTATAGTTTGTCATATTTCTGGACATATTTCTAAACGCAGAAAACTGAAAGATTGAAAATTTACTGAACCCCTTACGTCTTCGGCCTACGAGTGTGTGTGTTTCTGTTAATTATATATTGTGTTAAAGTGGTTACAGTGTATCGGCCCCAGATGTATTAAATTGCTAATGTTGTTTCTTTCTTTCTGCCGAGTTTGAGTACTTACTTGCTTGCGAGCCGTGTTTTGGAGTTGTTCATGTTTACATCCATTATCGGAACGAGGTGCTCAAAGTGAAGTGACAGGTAAGAATTATATAGGTGAATAACGTCTCACACCTCACAATAATATGGAAATTCTTAACGTAATGAGATAAAATCAACACACAAACACACATGTATATGTGTAGTATTTAATCTTGTAGTATTAAATTTGTTGCTTGTTATCATTAAAGTTATTAACGCACATTTACGATGCTAGTTAATAGAAGCTGTTTCATTTTTAATTTGGATTTAATGTTTCATTTAATGTTTGGATAACTAAAGTAGTAGACCTGTACAGTGTGTCAGTTCTGTGTCGCCACCTACTATAAAACTGACGACAATTGGCGATTGTCGCCACTTGGACCTCAGACTGAACAGTATATATCGAAGAAACGTTTACTGATGTACATACATAGAAACTCGTAGGTGGAGGTATAAAGTATTGGTGTTCAGTAGTGAAAGAACTGGATGTCGTTATATTTTAAAAAGTCGAGACTCGACAGCGTTGTGAAAGTCTTTCCTCAACAGTTTACAAATCATAAAATTATACAAAATTATAATATGCAATATGTAAAACTTATCATTCATGTTATAAGTAGGACACATGTTAGTTTACATCAAGTAGTTTGGTTACTTGCCACGGATTATACATGCGTTGGTATCGGTTTTTAACTAACTGGGTTAACCAAATGATATTAGAAGTACCTTTTGTTTTTCAGTGTAAAAACTGTTTTCAAGTTAACAATAACTTATTTATTGACGTGTCATTATAATACTAATCTACTTTTGGCTTTAAAATGAAGTCTTTTCTTAAAAAAAGTAGTAATAATAGCATAGTGCATGTATATTGTAGTAAATGAAACAGTAAATTAACAAACAAGAGTAGGTTATATAATCATTTATCCTTTTTTCCTTTTTATTAGTAGTGACGTTAATTAATGGGTGATAAAAGATTTAGGTGGATTCGGTTAATTAACTGAAACAGTAATTTTAAATTATTTGAGTTCATGCTCCGACATAAATATTTGAAAATTGCATCAGGTTAATTGCTCGAAATTAACTAAACATTTCATAATTAGCTAAATAATTAAATATGTTATGGTAACTACAATACATAGGCCTAACGAATAGAATAGGCCTGTTGAGAATTGGGTGTAAATACAATATGTAATGTACAAGTTCAAATGATAATTTAGAATAAACTTATTTAAATTAGTTTCTGTACAAGCAATTAGGAGTCTCTGTCTGTCTGCCCCTCCCCACACACACACACACACACACACACAATAATTTTTTTCTACGACGTTATTTTTAACTTTGTAGGCTATACTTATTTCTTTAGAAGCGTAAATTTTATTATCAGCAGAAATAAAGTGCTCTAAATTTATGTTGAGTAGTTACAAGCTGACAAATCCTTCTATACAAAAAACGAATAAATTATGCATTTCTAAACACATACATAACGTTGGTTTTGTTGATAAAACGTTACCCGATAATATTCATTGTCACTAAGAACAAGTAGAGTGACGTCAAAATAATAATGAACCATTTATAAATTATACTGTTGATGAAATTCTTTTGAACATATTTCAACAGTATTTGTTTCTGAGACTGCCAGTTTAAATTTGGTCGGAGGAATTATGCTCCGTGTGGTATATGCAACCTAACAGCCATATGTCTCTAGTTTTGCATACATACAAGTCGTGTGACAAATTACAGTGAATGAATATAAACACAATGAATGAAATGATAGCAGAGCAAAGAGTCAATAAACTTTAGAATTCGTGTACAACCGCTTAATTACATTGCGAGTGGAAACAGGCTCTGAAAAACAAAATTTTAAGAAAAATATACGAAATCATATATATACGAATATTTAAAAAAAAACATACGAAAATGTAAAGAAAAATAAAGACACGGTTAAATTCGAATAGAAATAGCTTACAAGAATTATAGGCCCAACATATGATATATAAATTGAAAGATAAAGAAAACTATAGAGAATTGTTTGCTGTTTGTAAGGAAAAATGGAACTCTCTTAGTCGTATCACTTGTATTAAAATACAGATATTGAAACGGTTGTATCAAGTCCTGAGAATGGATGACAGAGGATTATGAGGAACATTAGGCAGCTTGTCACCTGGAGGCCGGAAGGGGACTTGCTTGATTTTCTTCAAGACAAATGAGAAACTAATTATTCTTCCCATATAATTTTTTTGATTCATTTTATATTTTATTTGCGTCTCAAAGTTTTTGCGTTAACCAACGCAAAGTATAAGGGTTGAACGCAATAGAATTCAAATTAGGCAATTTGGTATTTGGAAATTGAACTGTTTTGTTAGCGAGTGGCAATGGTATATCCTACCACATTTACATTACGAGAAGTTCCTCAACAACCTATCTGAAAGCTGGATGACGACAGAAATACAAAACGGTTGATTTAATCATGGATACGTTCAAAAGATAGTAATCTACCACGTCTTGTAAAGTACTTTAGAGAATTAACTTGAACGCAAAATTTGAACAAACAATGCTGCAGTTAAATAGATAAAGTAGGAAATACATTACTGAAGTGCTGTCTCGTAGAATTTGACATATTCACTAAAAAAAAATATATAGAACCTAATTAGGTCAATATTAATGAAAACTAATTAAATTGTTTTCAGACATTATTCAGACTAATTGGACATCAGAATCAGTTCTACAGATCAAAACCTCAGACTAAATAAGGTAAACATGCATTTGATTCTCAAAATGTAAAGCTCACAATCCAAAAAAAGGAAATAAAAGTTAAGATATCTATTGAATATGCAATTTATCATAATTCGGGTCACTGAAGAAAATCTTGTACCAAGCTTATATGTTGCCATTTTTTGAGATTACCATTGCTGTGAGTTGCATTAACTTGATTACAGTTTGGACAAACATGTAGTTGAAACCACAGTGCTGAAGAACAAAACAAGCCAAACAAGAATTGACATTTTTACAATTACGACGCGATCTGTATTTTATTCTAGCGTGAAAACTGTTACAAGAACCTGTTACGTTTCTCATGAGTTACGACTTGTTTCAGGTGAAATGTAGAAAATATTTGTCTTTTAAGCTTATTGAATAAGCTTCTTGTTCTTGTTCTATTCTTCCTTTCTCTTCACATTTAGAACACTGTACCTGACACGATTCTTACCATTTCCTTATTCTTCTTACGTTTCTTCTTCCTTCTATATTAATTTTCTTTGGGCTTTAGTGGTAGAGAATTTCTTGAATTCACATGAGTTTCATTTTAGGCTTTTAGAGTTTGATCTTGAATTTTAAGTTCCCTTATTGTATTTTTTCTTATTAAACTTTTTCGGCACTGTATTCTTTAAACTGCCTCAGAAAACTAATTTGTTCCTTTGACTGCGTTTTCAGGCTTCTTTGTGCCTTGTAACCAACATTTCGCTTCTGTCCAAAAGAGTTGGAACTATATAAGAAAAATTAACATTGTATCTTTTGTTGTTTTGCTCTTTAAATATTTCGACTAATATTCCACAAAAGTTAAGACTTTATCCTAAAACTATACTAAAATCGGAAGAAATATCGTAACTCAAGAACTTAAATGCTTTATGTGTAGCAAACCTCTATCTTCTGAAGCAGTCTTGGCTCTTCTTGGTTGCTTTGCAAACAGTCAAAGCTTTCGTGTTAGATATTGACATTTTAAATAATACTCTTTCCTTATTTAATGTACTTGATTCAAGACTTCTTGTGGTACATGTACTGCATCTCTAATCAATATCAGATATTAGAGTTAAAATTTTTCAGTTATAATGTTTTATCTTAAAACATTAAGATAAGTCGCTGCTTTGACGACCTTTTTCCAATGACAGAGAATCTCATCTCTGGGTAAATAGCGAGTAGGCACAGCTGTACCAATCTCAACCTCCTGTTACGGCACTGGGTTGGATGTTTTTTTATTTTAGAGGATTTTTAGTGTTTTAGTAAGGAATTAAATTTATAAGATAGAACAAAGAACATGAGCAAGGAAAGACAAGAAGAAAGAAGAAAAGAGAGAAAGGTTAAAAAAGACAAGTCGAAGTGTACACAATACGTTCAAATGAAAAAACTATTGTACAAGAACGAATAGCAAAATTTGGCGAGTGTTGTGTTTGAAACGACCGCCCGTTTTGGTGTACGGTAGCTGTAACACACAAAAGAAACCGTCAGACCGTATGACTGAACATAATACGTTTTGTTTGGTTTGTAATATAGTAGTCGTGCATCTTATATTGGATGACTGCGGTTGTTATTGTTGTTGGATGCGTCTTTTAAATAGTTGTTAGCTTCAACAGTTATGAAAAGTCGCAACACACACAAAACACTCTTTAACGACTCATTTAATTTGAATCGAAACATGAGACCGAATCCATTGTTGTGATCGTATTCTTGCAGGGTGTTCCCATGGAGAGTTGTCGCTGACACTGCGTCTCACTTAGAGTAATTTATCATTACACACGCGAGCATGCGCGCACACTCATATCTAAGATAAAAACTATAGCTTATACGGTGACACCCTTCCCTCTGACTTTTGGTCCTTTGAAAGATATAGGCCTATACAACGATTGATAATATTTCTTTTGAAGTTTATTTTGCACCCAAATTTTTAATTCATTTTTTTAACAAGCCCTACTAAACTTACTTTTTACTAACTTTAAAGGCAGAAAATCGGTATTCCTGTAGACGTCTTTATTTGAAGAATGCAAACCCTGTATTTGATAAATTATTTCTTGTCTGTCTACGTGAGCGTGTTGGCCGCTTCATATAGCCCTACATCCTGTAGGTTCAACATCTACAAGAATGCACATCCATACACAACAGACAGACATGTGTGTACGAAACATTTGAAAGATAAGAAATATTAAGTTACAAACTACCATCTGCCGTTGTGTTTGAAAACAAAAATCTTTTCTCACAATGTTGTCAAAAAATTGACAAAAAAAATTTCAAAATACCCTCTATAACAGATACCTTATTCATAACACATGAAATCACCCAACATAACACAGATATGCTGCTTTCAAATCCATACTACACAGATTAATAAAAATAACCATGAAACAAGAACGTTACGCTGTTGAATTAAACCCAATAAAAAACACCAACAGTAAAAACTATATACCCTACTGTATACTACTAACGTACTACAACTCTGTGTTACAGCAAATTGCATCCTCATTTCGAAAACTCAATATATTTTCTCAACATTAAATTTAACATATCATACACATTTAATATCTAAATTTCAGTTTTGCTACTAACATACAACATACGTACACAGACCTCACAACAAATTTATAAGCAGCACATATTGTTAACAAGAACAAAAGATTAAGTACAACGGAATAATTAGAAATATACAACATACGTACACAGACCTCACAATAAATTTATAAGCAGCACATATTGTTAACAAGAACAAAAAATTAAGTACAACGGAATAATTAGAAATATACAAATATTACATAAACCAACCTCTATCTAATTTTAGCACGTTTCCAATCCAACAAACTACTTTAACACTACACGAAAAATTATACAACATTGCAACCCTAATTACTAGCATCAGTAGACTTCACGACTAATTTTACCTTGACGATCTGACAAATATCGTGAAACTCGTCTGCGCATAAGTTTAAATGGTTATTGTAATAGTGATAAGAAAATTAAATATGGGTAGAGAGGACATTTGGCTAGGCGAGAAAAAGGCAGACTGACTGAAGGCCAAGGGCTTCGATATCGGCCCTTTGCAAGATGGAGGAATAATCTGATTCAGTAAGGTGGTGGAAATGGATAAAAACTGCTGTGTAGAATGGTTAAGGAGATAGCCATATTCTGAAGACCTCAGATCATCTTGTTCGCTCCTCTGTTAAAATTTCTGTATCCTTTGAAACTCTTAAACATATTTCTGCAAGGGAAAGAACATCTTTATTGGTAGCCCTTTGGTATCTCGTCTTTAACACAGTAACTGCTTAGCTATTGTGCCTATTTAATTGGCCCAGTCTCCGGTATTTTCTTCTAATGATTTTATACAGTGTTTCTTGTTACACATGAGAAAGAAATTTTTACAACTTGATAAAGTAAAAATACTTATAAAATAATAAACCTCTGCTCAACAGTCCGTAAAAGACCAAGGCATACCGCGTGGCTTTTGTGTTTAGTGGACGGTTGCATGGCTAGTACAACGTTTCGCCAGCCGATAGTTGCGGTATTCACAGCCAGGAGGCGCAACTAGTTATCTCAGCGGCTACACAGTTTTGCCTCACGACGCTGAGTGCACGCCGTACGGAGCCTCCGCCGGGAATTGAACCCGAGACCACGCGCACATGAATCGCCCGTTCTAGCAAAATACTTATACAGTCCTGTTAGTCTGCAAATCTGAAAAGTGAGTTCTGTATTAAGCTAAGAAAGAATTATTTTGTTACGTGTTGCAAATATTTAATATTGTATACTGTAGCGTGACAGAAAATCCACTACTTATTAATTCAATTAAAATCATAAAAATTAATTACATTACTTATACTAATATAATATCGAATGAAATTTAATGAATTCAAAGGAATAAACCACAATAAAATAAAAATCCTCATTGCATTATATAAAAACCACTGTTAAAAATCAAAGAAATTATTAAAAGCAACTCATATTATAAAATCAGGAATTTACCCAGGAAGTTAGGAGCAGTAAACAAATTATAAACCACAAAATAAAGAAGGAAGAATCAGTTTAAGAGAAGTGAAACAACAAAATACCCCAAACACAAGAAGAAGGAAGAGTAGAGTTTATTATCAGGAAGTAAACAATACCCTGAACCCTTTAACGAAGAGCAAAGTCAGTATCAGAAAATAAAGTAGATACTCCAAACCAAACATCAGTCAAGATAACACGAAGTACCTTGGTTTACCCAAGAGTGAAGAATGAAGACAAGAAGAAAGAAGAAGGAAGACCAGAAGAAAGACAAGAATGAAGACCAGAAGAAAGATAAGAAGAAAGACAAGAAAGAAGACAAGAAGAGAGGAAGAAATAGTATGGAAGAAACACCGTTATAAGACCTATTATTAACTACCATCAACCCCAAACCCATAAAGACAATTAAAGAAAGTATAACATCCCAAAACCCTATAAAATGTAATTATTAATAAGCCAAAAGTGTTGTATAGTATTATAAGAAGTGAACCAACTAAAGCTATTGTGTGATAAAAAAAAATAAACAAGTCTTAACAGTCCATGATTACTAAAGGTCTGGTCTGAGATAATAAGACTCAAAATATCAGAACCACCAGTGAAAAGTGAACTAGTGCAAGTGTTTTTGGAAATACGATAAACTTAAAGTTGTAGTGATACTATGACTTATCAATATGCTATATAACAACTTTTATATTCAATAATACACATCATCATAAAATAATAAAATGGAAGATTTCCAGTATTTTATTATTTTAATGTAACTTTGTTATTACAAGACATTTGTAAAAATGATAATAACTAGAGTATGGGTGGACATGTTTACTGATGAAGGGGGTAATAAATAATAATGGTTTAGACCAGAAAGGGCTGGAATTAATTTAAATGTTCATAGGTTTAAAATATTTAAAATGGCTATTTGTTCACAGCCATGAACTCAATTGGTTTGTAAGAATTTTTAGTCAATAAGATTTATATGTGTTTAAAATAAATTATGTTTGCCAAATAACAGCATACATACCATTAATAATGTTTCAGTAGGTATGCTGTGTTAATTAAAGAAGGAGTTAAATGTATGTTTTCAAACAATGTCAGCAATATGTCCAATTGTACAGAATGCTAAGTAATGTTCATTATTATTTTTATATAACAGTAGTATTAATTAGATACTACACATAACAATAAGTTTATAAACCATTTTATTTTTATGTCATAATAACTGTTTAAAGTCAGAGGAGGAGTAGGATTAAATTTATTTGAGAAAGACAGAAATGTAAAATTCTAAACTCTAGGCCATTTGATGAATTCACAGAAGCCATATAAACCAGTTAATTCACTTATAATTTCTGTAAACTGACAAGATTTAGGTAAGGTAAATCAGTTAACCACTACTGTGAATGATCCTATGAGTTAAAATGATAATAAGGAAATATACCTTAAAATATTGTAAATTTTTGAAATATATAATTTAATTATTTTTAAAGAGGAGTGTTAAATTCAGAGATTAAAACAAAAAACCAGTTCAAAGGTTCAATTTATATGTATTTAAGGAAAGGAAGATTAAATATATTTGAATATTTGAAATTTATTATAATAGTATTAACAACAGTTAAAATGGCAGAAAAATTATATGAAGGCGGAAACTAGTTTTTGAGCCTAAATTTCCAAAAAGAAAGAAATTTGGTAATATCCACAAAAATGTCAACAGATATGGACTATAATATATCAATTCAAATAGAATGAGATAATTAAACCAATGATAAGGTTCATAATTCATGAAGGTGATGAATAAACTAAATAAATTCCATATATAATGTATTTTTGTATCATGTGTATGGGAAATCGAAATATTTTAACAATACTTTTTCAAAGATTAACTGGGCCAGATTTTGACTAACGTGAAGGAAGTTAGTTAGTTCTTTGTTAATGATCAAACTGAACAGTTCATGTAATATAACGTTCCTTAAAACCGTGTAGAAAAGAGTAATAAGGTTGTCTAGTAAATTCAGTGGAACGGGAGTTACGTTAAACAAACACTTTTACAGTAAAAACAAATTAAGCTTTAACGACAATAGTGAAACATAACACCACACTACAAGATACAAGTGATTTAAAACAGTAAAACAATATATTTGTGATAATTCACGCTACAACTCATAACCGCTTTTTGAGTAGTTAACCAACAGAAGTGAACACAAATAAAATAACATAATTAACACCAGTATACACGGAACACTCTTCAAGAACACACCAAACAACATATTAGACAGATTACACAAGTTCGGGGACATTTAAAACATATATGAAGATAATTTTGCAGTGAGATTTTCTCGAGACAACATTGGCGTTTACCCTTGACATATTTTCGAGCGGCCATCTTGAAAATGCGAATCAATGCCTCCAACATCGCCTGACGTCATAGTCTACATATGGTTTGACAATTCAATTTTTTAAACATTATATAAGGATTATTCAGATATTGTTAGATAATAATTATTGAAACCACTTTATTTGTAAATGTTATACTTTCTCGTTTACCCTTCTCTGACTATTAATAATATAATCGCTCCAAGAAACTTTTTTCTAATAATTGTAAAAAATTATAACCTGTATGAACAACTCGATTATTTCCTGAGACGGAGTCGACAATTGCTCACAATCGATTAAACATCGATCCTTTCTTAAATTTGTTAATAAATCCATTTATTTCAATTGTTTGTATCTATAAATTATTTTACATGCTAATTTAAGGTTTAATTATTAATGCAACGAGACTTCCAGAAGAAGAAAATATTTTAGAAAGTCAGATATTGGACCAGCACGAAAAATCACAAATCGATTGCTGATCGGAGTTAATCTGATTAACTCCGGACTTTGTTAAGATCTTCAAGAAGTGCTAAATAATTAATAAATACCTTATTAAATTTCAGAATTTCTATTAAAACATTAAACTGAATTATTCTCAGTCACAGACATCTAGTAAAACATAAAAACTTTTTTTGAAAATTTTTTTTTTATAAAATTTTTTCTTTATTATCTTTTTTTGTAAAGACCGCATACAGGGTCTAGTTACAAAGTGGCGTCCAACTTAGAGGGCTTGATAAGTTAAGCCTGGCAGCGGTTATCCAGTCAGGAAGAAGGGCAACAACGATCAATCAAAATGGCAGAACTTACACAAGAAGAAACGGAGGAGATAATGGAAATGCTCCTACAATTGAGAAAACAAATGAACGAGAACCACGAATCGCTAATGAAGAAAATGGAAGGAGCCAATAAAAATATAGAATCCACTAACAAGAAACTGGATGATTGGGCCGAAGAAAGGAGAGAGGACAGATTGAAAAGAGCAGAATTAAGAAAGGAGAAGACCGAAGAAATAAAAAATGATAGCAAACCAGAACCAGAAGAAATACCAAACGAAAAAACCTTGGAACAAATAGTGGTATTACCTGGAATTAAAACTAACGGAAACAAGGAAAATATTAAACAAAGGAAAAGGAGAATGTATCCAAGAAATGTAATAAAAACGAAGGAAGAGTTGGAGATGATGAACCATGGGTTAATTGATGGCAATAATATCCCAATTACCAATGACAAAGACATCATGAATTCTAGGAATTATAGGAGGAGAATCGAAGTAATTTCAGAAATAATTTACCACAAAGCAGTAGTCTACCACTGGGAAAGGACCAGAGGTAAACGGAATACAACATGTGGACCAGATCAGTTTCAGTGCGGGACTGGACAGTGTATTCCAGGAAGATGGAAATGTTACATCTTACCAGACTGTGGTGATGGCACAGATGAACCACCAGAATGTGTTCCATTAGTGCGCCATCCAGGACAGTTCCAGTGTATGCTTACACAAAAATGTATTCTTTCAGGGTGGATATGTGATGGTGAACCAGCTTGGGGGGCTTCAGACAAGCAAATAATCTATAATTCAGATGAAGATCCTCACAGATATTTTATATGCAATACTACATATGGACCAGAGACATATTGGGGTATAAAACAATATGATAAAGGGAACCACATAAGCTTTGTGGCCATCAAAGGAATAACGGCTAGAAGAATGAAATACAAGGCAAAGGCTAAAAATGTCACTGGTACCGGAACAAGTATGGAGACTATGGTCATCCGGACAATGAGAGCAACTGAAATGACAGACTATGGTTAAATCAAATACCACACACCTCCACAAAAAGGGACTGATGTCATGATAACCGACAACGGCAAAGAACCACGACAAAGAAGAAGAAAATAATTACCAATGAGGAGAAATTATGACCTCATTATAAAATTAATAAAAAACATTTATTTGAAAGAATAATAACCATGACAGGAATAATGTGAGAATAATATCAAAGATATATGTAATTAAAGGAATTAATATGAAATGATAATGAATTAAATGTCAATTGTAATAACGACAGTTATAAGAAAGTTCTAGAACATAGAACAAGTGGAAATATTAAAAACAGAGCAATAAAATAAAAATGTCATAAAAATATGCTACTATAAACCAATGCAGATTATAATAAAAAACCAGAAAGTAATAAAGAATTTATAACCAAACACTTTATATGCTAAGAAAAGTTGAAAAAGGTACTAATAGAAGAGCTTCCTACCATAATATCTAATGAATGAAACATCAAGTTAAAGAGTCAGAAGAACAACCGAGATAGGAATATTAAAATCTCTGAGCAATATAATAAGTAATAAGTGAAGTATCCCAAAGATATTTTTTAAATAGTAACAAATGTGTACTATTCTGAATAAATTTTTAATCTGTCTGTAGATAATTCCAGCAGTATTAATATGTTTTTTGAGCAGAGATGATTTGCCTCTGTACTCAAATATGTGTGATGTATTGGACAGCAGAGGAAGTAGCGTACAGTGCCTCTCTGAACTGAACCAGCTCACAAAGTAGGGAACGATAGGGAGGAAATATCCCAAGGAGAAAATACTAAGAAGAAATATGAAAATAAAATAATAAATATGAAACTCAGATGACTATTACTATCAAGGAAGATCAAGTGAGAATGAGAAGGATATAAGCTCAAATATATATAAGAAAATGTTTAAAACGGAAGGAAGTCAAGAATAATAACAAACCTAGAATAATTATCATAAGCAATTGTTTCAGACAAAGCAAGTATAGTCTGAAAAAATCACTTCTGGAGAAGGGCATTCTGTAGCGTGACAGAAAATACACTACTTATTAATTCAATTAAAATCATAAAAATTAATTACATTACTTATACTAATATAATATCGAATGAAATTTAATGAATTCAAAGGAATAAACCACAATAAAATAAAAATCATCATTCCATTATATAAAAACCACTGTTAAAAATCAAAGAAATTATTAAAAGCAACTCATATTATAAAATCAGGAATTTACCCAGGAAGTTAGAAGCAGTAAACAAATTAGAAACCACAAAATAAAGAAGGAAGAATCAGTTTAAGAGAAGTGAAACAACAAAATACCCCAAACACAAGAAGAAGGAAAAGTAGAGTTTATTATCAGGAAGTAAACAATACCCTGAACCCTTTAACGAAGAGCAAAGTCAGTATCAGAAAATAAAGTAGATACTCCAAACCAAACATCAGTCAAGATAACACGAAGTACCTTGGTTTACCCAAGAGTGAAGAATGAAGACAAGAAGAAAGAAGAAGGAAGACCAGAATAAAGACAAGAATGAAGACCAGAAGAAAGATAAGAAGAAAGACAAGAAAGAAGACAAGAAGAGAGGAAGAAATAGTATGGAAGAAACACCGTTATAAGACCTATTAATAACTACCATCAACCCCAAACCCATAAAGACAATTAAAGAAAGTATAACATCCCAAAACCCTATAAAATGTAATTATTAATAAGCCAGAAGTGTTGTATAGTATTATAAGAAGTGAACCAACTAAAGCTATTGTGTGTTAAAAAAAAAATAAACAAGTCTTAACAGTCCATGATTACTAAAGGTCTGGTCTGAGATAATAAGACTCAAAATATCAGAACCACCAGTGAAAAGTGAACTAGTGCAAGTGTTTTTGGAAATACAATAAACTTAAAGTTGTAGTGATACTATGACTTATCAATATGCTATATAACAACTTTTATATTCAATAATACACATCATCATAAAATAATAAAATGGAAGATTTTCAGTATTTTATTATTTTAATGTAACTTTGTTATTACAAGACATTTGTAAAAATGATAATAACTAGAGTATGGGTGGACATGTTTACTGATGAAGGGGGTAATAAATAATAATGGTTTAGACCAGAAAGGACTGGAATTAATTTAAATGTTCATAGGTTTAAAATATTTAAAATGGCTATTTGTTCACAGCCATGAACTCAATAGGTTTGTAAGAATTTTTAGTCAATAAGATTTATATGTGTTTAAAATAAATTATGTTTGCCAAATAACAGCATACATACCATTAATAATGTTTCAGTAGGTATGCTGTGTTAATTAAAAAGGAGTTAAATGTATGTTTTCAAACAATGTCAGCAATATGTCCAATTGTACAGAATGCTAAGTAATGTTCATTATTATTTTTATATAACAGTAGTATTAATTAGATACTACACATAACAATAAGTTTATAAACCATTTTATTTTTATGTCATAATAACTGTTTAAAGTCAGAGGAGAAGTAGGATTAAATTTATTTGAGAAAGACAGAAATGTAAAATTCTAAACTCTAGGCCATTTGATGAATTCACAGAAGCCATATAAACCTGTTAATTCACTTATAATTTCTGTAAACTGACAAGATTTAGGTAAGGTAAATGAGTTAACCACTACTGTGAATGATCCTATGAGTTAAAATGATAATAAGGAAATATACCTTAAAATATTGTAAATTTTTGAAATATATAATTTAATTATTTTTAAAGAGGAGTGTTAAATTCAGAGATTAAAACAAAAAACCAGTTCAAAGGTTCAATTTATATGTATTTAAGGAAAGGAAGAGAAATATGACTATTTGAAATTTATTATAATAGTATTAATAACAGTTAAAATGGCAGAAAAATTATATGAAGGCGGAAACCAGTTTTTGAGCCTAGATTTCCAAAAAGAAAGAAATTTGGTAATATCCACAAAAATGTCAACAGATATGGACTATAATATATCAATTCAAATAGAATGAGATAATTAAACCAATGATAAGGTTCATAATTCATGAAGGTGATGAATAAACTAAATAAATTCCATATATAATGTATTTTTGTATCATGTGTATGGGAAATCGAAATATTTTAACAATACTTTTTCAAAGATTAACTGGGCCAGATTTTGACTAACGTGAAGGAAGTTAGTTAGTTCTTTGTTAATGATCAAACTGAACAGTTCATGTAATATAACGTTCCTTAAAACCGTGTAGAAAAGAGTAATAAGGTTGTCTAGTAAATTCAGTGGAACGGGAGTTACGTTAAACAAACACTTTTACAGTAAAAACAAATTAAACTTTAACGACAATAGTGAAACATAACACCACACTACAAGATACAAGTGATTTAAAACAGTAAAACAATATATTTGTGATAATTCACGCTACAACTCATAACCGCTTTTTGAGTAGTTAACCAACAGAAGTGAACACAAATAAAATAACATAATTAACACCAGTATACACGGAACACTCTTCAAGAACACACCAAACAACATATTAGACAGATTACACAAGTTCGGGGACATTTAAAACATATATGAAGATAATTTTGCAGTGAGATTTTCTCGAGACAACATTGGCGTTTAACCTTGACATATTTTCGAGCGGCCATCTTGAAAATGCGAATCAATGCCTCCAACATCGCCTGACGTCATAGTCTACATATGATTTGACAATTCAATTTTTTAAACATTATATAAGGATTATTCAGATATTGTTAGATAATAATTATTGAAACCACTTTATTTGTAAATGTTATAATTTCTCGTTTACCCTTCTCTGACTATTAATAATATAATCGCTCCAAGAACCTTTTTTCTAATAATTGTAAAAAATTATAACCTGTATGAACAACTCGATTATTTCCTGAGACGGAGTCGACAATTGCTCACAATCGATTAAACATCGATCCTTTCTTAAATTTGTTAATAAATCCATTTATTTCAATTGTTTGTATCTATAAATTATTTTACATGCTAATTTAAGGTTTATTTATTAATGCAACGAGACTTCCAGAAGAAGAAAATATTTTAGAAAGTCAGATATTGGACCAGCACGAAAAATCACAAATCGATTGCTGATCGGAGTTAATCTGATTAACTCCGGACTTTGTTAAGATCTTCAAGAAGTGCTAAATAATTAATAAATACCTTATTAAATTTCAGAATTTCTATTAAAACATTAAACTGAATTATTCTCAGTCACAGACATCTAGTAAAACATAAAAATTTTTTTTGAAAATTTTTTTTTATAAAATTTTTTCTTTATTATCTTTTTTTGTAAAGACCGCATACAGGGTCTAGTTACAAAGTGGCGTCCAACTTAGAGGGCTTGATAAGTTAAGCCTGGCAGCGGTTATCCAGTCAGGAAGAAGGGCAACAACGATCAATCAAAATGGCAGAACTTACACAAGAAGAAACGGAGGAGATAATGGAAATGCTCCTACAATTGAGAAAACAAATGAACGAGAACCACGAATCGCTAATGAAGAAAATGGAAGGAGCCAATAAAAATATAGAATCCACTAACAAGAAACTGGATGATTGGGCCGAAGAAAGGAGAGAGGACAGATTGAAAAGAGCAGAATTAAGAAAGGAGAAGACCGAAGAAATAAAAAATGATAGCAAACCAGAACCAGAAGAAATACCAAACGAAAAAACCTTGGAACAAATAGTGGTATTACCTGGAATTAAAACTAACGGAAACAAGGAAAATATTAAACAAAGGAAAAGGAGAATGTATCCAAGAAATGTAATAAAAACGAAGGAAGAGTTGGAGATGATGAACCATGGGTTAATTGATGGCAATAATATCCCAATTACCAATGACAAAGACATCATGAATTCTAGGAATTATAGGAGGAGAATCGAAGTAATTTCAGAAATAATTTACCACAAAGCAGTAGTCTACCACTGGGAAAGGACCAGAGGTAAACGGAATACAACATGTGGACCAGATCAGTTTCAGTGCGGGACTGGACAGTGTATTCCAGGAAGATGGAAATGTTACATCTTACCAGACTGTGGTGATGGCACAGATGAACCACCAGAATGTGTTCCATTAGTGCGCCATCCAGGACAGTTCCAGTGTATGCTTACACAAAAATGTATTCTTTCAGGGTGGATATGTGATGGTGAACCAGCTTGGGGGGCTTCAGACAAGCAAATAATCTATAATTCAGATGAAGATCCTCACAGATATTTTATATGCAATACTACATATGGACCAGAGACATATTGGGGTATAAAACAATATGATAAAGGGAACCACATAAGCTTTGTGGCCATCAAAGGAATAACGGCTAGAAGAATGAAATACAAGGCAAAGGCTAAAAATGTCACTGGTACCGGAACAAGTATGGAGACTATGGTCATCCGGACAATGAGAGCAACTGAAATGACAGACTATGGTTAAATCAAATACCACACACCTCCACAAAAAGGGACTGATGTCATGATAACCGACAACGGCAAAGAACCACGACAAAGAAGAAGAAAATAGTTACCAATGAGGAGAAATTATGACCTCATTATAAAATTAATAAAAAACATTTATTTGAAAGAATAATAACCATGACAGGAATAATGTGAGAATAATATAAAAGATATATGTAATTAAACGAATTAATATGAAATGATAATGAATTAAATGTCAATTGTAATAACGACAGTTATAAGAAAGTTCTAGAACATAGAACAAGTGGAAATATTAAAAACAGAGCAATAAAATAAAAATGTCATAAAAATATGCTACTATAAACCAATGCAGATTATAATAAAAAACCAGAAAGTAATAAAGAATTTATAACCAAACACTTTATATGCTAAGAAAAGTTGAAAAAGGTACTAATAGAAGAGCTTCCTACCATAATATCTAATGAATGAAACATCAAGTTAAAGAGTCAGAAGAACAACCGAGATAGGAATATTAAAATCTCTGAGCAATATAATAAGTAATAAGTGAAGTATCCCAAAGATATTTTTTAAATAGTAACAAATGTGTACTATTCTGAATAAATTTTTAATCTGTCTGTAGATAATTCCAGCAGTATTAATATGTTTTTTGAGCAGAGATGATTTGCCTCTGTACTCAAATATGTGTGATGTATTGGACAGCAGAGGAAGTAGCGTACAGTGCCTCTCTGAACTGAACCAGCTCACAAAGTAGGGAACGATAGGGAGGAAATATCCCAAGGAGAAAATACTAAGAAGAAATATGAAAATAAAATAATAAATATGAAACTCAGATGACTATTACTATCAAGGAAGATCAAGTGAGAATGAGAAGGATATAAGCTCAAATATATATAAGAAAATTTTTAAAATGGAAGGAAGTCAAGAATAATAACAAACCTAGAATAATTATCATAAGCAATTGTTTCAGACAAAGCAAGTATAGTCTGAAAAAATCACTTCTGGAGAAGGGCATTCTGTAGCGTGACAGAAAATACACTACTTATTAATTCAATTAAAATCATAAAAATTAATTACATTACTTATACTAATATAATATCGAATGAAATTTAATGAATTCAAAGGAATAAACCACAATAAAATAAAAATCATCATTCCATTATATAAAAACCACTGTTAAAAATCAAAGAAATTATTAAAAGCAACTCATATTATAAAATCAGGAATTTACCCAGGAAGTTAGAAGCAGTAAACAAATTAGAAACCACAAAATAAAGAAGGAAGAATCAGTTTAAGAGAAGTGAAACAACAAAATACCCCAAACACAAGAAGAAGGAAAAGTAGAGTTTATTATCAGGAAGTAAACAATACCCTGAACCCTTTAACGAAGAGCAAAGTCAGTATCAGAAAATAAAGTAGATACTCCAAACCAAACATCAGTCAAGATAACACGAAGTACCTTGGTTTACCCAAGAGTGAAGAATGAAGACAAGAAGAAAGAAGAAGGAAGACCAGAATAAAGACAAGAATGAAGACCAGAAGAAAGATAAGAAGAAAGACAAGAAAGAAGACAAGAAGAGAGGAAGAAATAGTATGGAAGAAACACCGTTATAAGACCTATTAATAACTACCATCAACCCCAAACCCATAAAGACAATTAAAGAAAGTATAACATCCCAAAACCCTATAAAATGTAATTATTAATAAGCCAGAAGTGTTGTATAGTATTATAAGAAGTGAACCAACTAAAGCTATTGTGCGTTAAAAAAAAAATAAACAAGTCTTAACAGTCCATGATTACTAAAGGTCTGGTCTGAGATAATAAGACTCAAAATATCAGAACCACCAGTGAAAAGTGAACTAGTGCAAGTGTTTTTGGAAATACAATAAACTTAAAGTTGTAGTGATACTATGACTTATCAATATGCTATATAACAACTTTTATATTCAATAATACACATCATCATAAAATAATAAAATGGAAGATTTTCAGTATTTTATTATTTTAATGTAACTTTGTTATTAGAAGACATTTGTAAAAATGATAATAACTAGAGTATGGGTGGACATGTTTACTGATGAAGGGGGTAATAAATAATAATGGTTTAGACCAGAAAGGACTGGAATTAATTTAAATGTTCATAGGTTTAAAATATTTAAAATGGCTATTTGTTCACAGCCATGAACTCAATAGGTTTGTAAGAATTTTTAGTCAATAAGATTTATATGTGTTTAAAATAAATTATGTTTGCCAAATAACAGCATACATACCATTAATAATGTTTCAGTAGGTATGCTGTGTTAATTAAAGAAGGAGTTAAATGTATGTTTTCAAACAATGTCAGCAATATGTCCAATTGTACAGAATGCTAAGTAATGTTCATTATTATTTTTATATAACAGGAGTATTAATTAGATACTACACATAACACTAAGTTTATAAACCAATTTATTTTTATGTCATAATAACTGTTTAAGTCAGAGGAGGAGTAGGATTAAATTTATTTGAGAAAGACAGAAATGTAAAATTCTAAACCCTAGGCCATTTGATGAATTCACAGAAGCCATATAAACCAGTTAATTCACTTATAATTTCTGTAAACTGACAAGATTTAGGTAAGGTAAATCAGTTAACCACTACTGTGAATGATCCTATGAGTTAAAATGATAATAAGGAAATATACCTTAAAATATTGTAAATTTTTGAAATATATAATTTAATTATTTTTAAAGAGGAGTGTTAAATTCAGAGATTAAAACAAAAAACCAGTTCAAAGGTTCAATTTATATGTATTTAAGGAAAGGAAGATTAAATATATTTGACTATTTGAAATTTATTATAATAGTATTAATAACAGTTAAAATGGCAGAAAAATTATATGAAGGCGGAAACCAGTTTTTGAGCCTAGATTTCCAAAAAGAAAGAAATTTGGTAATATCCACAAAAATGTCAACAGATATGGACTATAATATATCAATTCAAATAGAATGAGATAATTAAACCAATGATAAGGTTCATAATTCATGAAGGTGATGAATAAACTAAATAAATTCCATATATAATGTATTTTTGTATCATGTGTATGGGAAATCGAAATATTTTAACAACACTTTTTCAAAGATTAACTGGTCCAGATTTTGACTAACGTGAAGGAAGTTAGTTAGTTCTTTGTTAATGATCAAACTGAACAGTTCATGTAATATAACGTTCCTTAAAACCGTGTAGAAAAGAGTAATAAGGTTGTCTAGTAAATTCAGTGGAACGGGAGTTACGTTAAACAAACACTTTTCAGTAAAAACAAATTAAACTTTAACGACAATAGTGAAACATAACACCACACTACAAGATACAAGTGATTTAAAACAGTAAAACAATATATTTGTGATAATTCACGCTACAACTCATAACCGCTTTTTGAGTAGTTAACCAACAGAAGTGAACACAAATAAAATAACATAATTAACACCAGTATACACGGAACACTCTTCAAGAACACACCAAACAACATATTAGACAGATTACACAAGTTCGGGGACATTTAAAACATATATGAAGATAATTTTGCAGTGAGATTTTCTCGAGACAACATTGGCGTTTAACCTTGACATATTTTCGAGCGGCCATCTTGAAAATGCGAATCAATGCCTCCAACATCGCCTGACGTCATAGTCTACATATGGTTTGACAATTCAATTTTTTAAACATTATATAAGGATTATTCAGATATTGTTAGATAATAATTATTGAAACCACTTTATTTGTAAATGTTATACTTTCACGTTTACCCTTCTCTGACTATTAATAATATAATCGCTCCAAGAACCTTTTTTCTAATAATTGTAAAATATTATAACCTGTATGAACAACTCGATTATTTCCTGAGACGGAGTCGACAATTGCTCACAATCGATTAAACATCGATCCTTTCTTAAATTTGTTAATAAATCCATTTATTTCAATTGTTTGTATCTATAAATTATTTCACATGCTAATTTAAGGTTTATTTATTAATGCAACGAGACTTCCAGAAGAAGAAAATATTTTAGAAAGTGAGATATTGGACCAGCACGAAAAATCACAAATCGATTGCTGATCGGAGTTAATCTGATTAACTCCGGACTTTGTTAAGATCTTCAAGAAGTGCTAAATAATTAATAAATACCTTATTAAATTTCAGAATTTCTATTAAAACATTAAACTGAATTATTCTCAGTCACAGACATCTAGTAAAATATAAAAATTTTTTTTGAAAATTTTTTTTTATAAACTTTTTTCTTTATTATCTTTTTTTGTAAAGACCGCATACAGGGTCTAGTTACAAAGTGGCGTCCAACTTAGAGGGCTTGATAAGTTAAGCCTGGCAGCGGTTATCCAGTCAGGAAGAAGGGCAACAACGATCAATCAAAATGGCAGAACTTACACAAGAAGAAACGGAGGAGATAATGGAAATGCTCCTACAATTGAGAAAACAAATGAACGAGAGCCACGAATCGCTAATGAAGAAAATGGAAGGAGTCAATATAAATATAGAATCCACTAACAAGAAACTGGATGATTGGGCCGAAGAAAGGAGAGAGGACAGATTAAAAAGACAAGAATTAAGAAAGGAGAAGACCGAAGAAATAAAAAATGATAGCAAACCAGAACCAGAGGAAATACCAAACGAAAAAACCTTGGAACAAATAGTGGTATTACCTGGAATTAAAACTAACGGAAATGTATCCAAGAAATGTAATAAAAACGAAGGAAGAGTTGGAGATGATGAACCATGGGTTAATTGATGGCAATAATATCCCAATTACCAATGACAAAGACATCATGAATTCTAGGAATTATAGGAGGAGAATCGAAGTAATTTCAGAAATAATTTACCACAAAGCAGTAGTCTACCACTGGGAAAGGACCAGAGGTAAACGGAATACAACATGTGGACCAGATCAGTTTCAGTGCGGGACTGGACAGTGTATTCCAGGAAGATGGAAATGTGACATCTTACCAGACTGTGGTGATGGCACAGATGAACCACCAGAATGTGTTCCATTAGTGCTCCATCCAGGACAGTTCCAGTGTATACTTACACAAAAATGTATTCTTTCAGGGTGGATATGTGATGGTGAACCAGCTTGTGGGGCTTCAGACAAGCAAATAATCTATAACTCAGATGAAGATCCTCACAGATATTTTATATGCAATACTACATATGGACCAGAGACATATTGGGGTATGAAACAATATGATAAAGGGAACCACATAAGCTTTGTGGCCATCAAAGGAATAACGGCTAGAAGAATGAAATACAAGGCAAAGGCTAAAAATGTCACTGGTACCGGAACAAGTATGGAGACTATGGTCATCCGGACAATGAGAGCAACTGAAATGACAGACTATGGTTAAATCAAATACCACACACCTCCACAAAAAGGGACTGATGTCATGATAACCGACAACGGCAAAGAACCACGACAAAGAAGAAGAAAATAGTTACCAATGAGGAGAAATTATGACCTCATTATAAAATTAATAAAAAACATTTATTTGAAAGAATAATAACCATGACAGGAATAATGTGAGAATAATATCAAAGATATATGTAATTAAACGAATTAATATGAAATGATAATGAATTAAATGTCAATTGTAATAACGACTGTTATAAGAAAGTTCTAGAACATAGAACAAGTGGAAATATTAAAAACAGAGCAATAAAATAAAAATGTCATAAAAATATGCTACTATAAACCAATGCAGATTATAATAAAAAACCAGAAAGTAATAAAGAATTTATAACCAAACTCTTTATATGCTAAGAAAAGTTGAAAAAGGTACTAATAGAAGAGCTTACTACCATAATATCTAATGAATGAAACATCAAGTTAAAGAGTCAGAAGAACAACCGAGATAGGAATATTAAAATCTCTGAGCAATATAATAAGTAATAAGTGAAGTATCCCAAAGATATTTTTTAAATAGTAACAAATGTGTACTATTCTGAATAAATTTTTAATCTGTCTGTAGATAATTCCAGCAGTATTAATATGTTTTTTGAGCAGAGATGATTTGCCTCTGTACTCAAATATGTGTGATGTATTGGACAGCAGAGGAAGTAGCGTACAGTGCCTCTCTGAACTGAACCAGCTCACAAAGTAGGGAACGATAGGGAGGAAATATCCCAAGGAGAAAATACTAAGAAGAAATATGAAAATAAAATAATAAATATGAAACTCAGATGACTATTACTATCAAGGAAGATCAAGTGAGAATGAGAAGGATATAAGCTCAAATATATATAAGAAAATGTTTAAAATGGAAGGAAGTCAAGAATAATAACAAACCTAGAATAATTATCATAAGCAATTGTTTCAGACAAAGCAAGTATAGTCTGAAAAAATCACTTCTGGAGAAGGGCATTCTGTAGCGTGACAGAAAATCCACTACTTATTAATTCAATTAAAATCATAAAAATTAATTACATTACTTATACTAATATAATATCGAATGAAATTTAATGAATTCAAAGGAATAAACCACAATAAAATAAAAATCCTCATTGCATTATATAAAAACCACTGTTAAAAATCAAAGAAATTATTAAAAGCAACTCATATTATAAAATCAGGAATTTACCCAGGAAGTTAGAAGCAGTAAACAAATTAGAAACCACAAAATAAAGAAGGAAGAATCAGTTTAAGAGAAGTGAAACAACAAAATACACCAAACACAAGAAGAAGGAAGAGTAGAGTTTATTATCAGGAAGTAAACAATACCCTGAACCCTTTAACGAAGAGAAAAGTCAGTATCAGAAAATAAAGTAGATACTCCAAACCAAACATCAGTCAAGATAACACGAAGTACCTTGGTTTACCCAAGAGTGAAGAATGAAGACAAGAAGAAAGAAGAAGGAAGACCAGAAGAAAGACAAGAATGAAGACCAGAAGAAAGATAAGAAGAAAGACAAGAAAGAAGACAAGAAGAGAGGAAGAAATAGTATGGAAGAAACACCGTTATAAGACCTATTATTAACTACCATCAACCCCAAACCCATAAAGACAATTAAAGAAAGTATAACATCCCAAAACCCTATAAAATGTAATTATTAATAAGCCAAAAGTGTTGTATAGTATTATAAGAAGTGAACCAACTAAAGCTATTGTGTGTTAAAAAAAAAATAAACAAGTCTTAACAGTCCATGATTACTAAAGGTCTGGTCTGAGATAATAAGACTCAAAATATCAGAACCACCAGTGAAAAGTGAACTAGTGCAAGTGTTTTTGGAAATACAATAAACTTAAAGTTGTAGTGATACTATGACTTATCAATATGCTATATAACAACTTTTATATTCAATAATACACATCATCATAAAATAATAAAATGGAAGATTTCCAGTATTTTATTATTTTAATGTAACTTTGTTATTAGAAGACATTTGTAAAAATGATAATAACTAGAGTATGGGTGGACATGTTTACTGATGAAGGGGGTAATAAATAATAATGTTTTAGACCAGAAAGGACTGGAATTAATTTAAATGTTCATAGGTTTAAAATATTTAAAATGGCTATTTGTTCACAGCCATGAACTCAATAGGTTTGTAAGAATTTTTAGTCAATAAGATTTATATGTGTTTAAAATAAATTATGTTTGCCAAATAACAGCATACATACCATTAATAATGTTTCAGTAGGTATGCTGTGTTAATTAAAGAAGGAGTTAAATGTATGTTTTCAAACAATGTCAGCAATATGTCCAATTGTACAGAATGCTAAGTAATGTTCATTATTATTTTTATATAACAGGAGTATTAATTAGATACTACACATAACACTAAGTTTATAAACCAATTTATTTTTATGTCATAATAACTGTTTAAAGTCAGAGGAGGAGTAGGATTAAATTTATTTGAGAAAGACAGAAATGTAAAATTCTAAACTCTAGGCCATTTGATGAATTCACAGAAGCCATATAAACCAGTTAATTCACTTATAATTTCTGTAAACTGACAAGATTTAGGTAAGGTAAATCAGTTAACCACTACTGTGAATGATCCTATGAGTTAAAATGATAATAAGGAAATATACCTTAAAATATTGTAAATTTTTGAAATATATAATTTAATTATTTTTAAAGAGGAGTGTTAAATTCAGAGATTAAAACAAAAAACCAGTTCAAAGGTTCAATTTATATGTATTTAAGGAAAGGAAGAGAAATATGACTATTTGAAATTTATTATAATAGTACTAATAACAGTTAAAATGGCAGAAAAATTATATGAAGGCGGAAACCAGTTTTTGAGCCTAGATTTCCAAAAAGAAAGAAATTTGGTAATATCCACAAAAATGTCAACAGATATGGACTATAATATATCAATTCAAATAGAATGAGATAATTAAACCAATGATAAAGTTCATAATTCATGAAGGTGATGAATAAACTAAATAAATTCCATATATAATGTATTTTTGTATCATGTGTATGGGAAATCGAAATATTTTATCAACACTTTTTCAAAGATTAACTGGTCCAGATTTTGACTAACGTGAAGGAAGTTAGTTAGTTCTTTGTTAATGATCAAACTGAACAGTTCATGTAATATAACGTTCCTTAAAACCGTGTAGAAAAGAGTAATAAGGTTGTCTAGTAAATTCAGTGGAACGGGAGTTACGTTAAACAAACACTTTTACAGTAAAAACAAATTAAACTTTAACGACAATAGTGAAACATAACACCACACTACAAGATACAAGTGATTTAAAACAGTAAAACAATATATTTGTGATAATTCACGCTACAACTCATAACCGCTTTTTGAGTAGTTAACCAACAGAAGTGAACACAAATAAAATAACATAATTAACACCAGTATACACGGAACACTCTTCAAGAACACACCAAACAACATATTAGACAGATTACACAAGTTCGGGGACATTTAAAACATATATGAAGATAATTTTGCAGTGAGATTTTCTCGAGACAACATTGGCGTTTAACCTTGACATATTTTCGAGCGGCCATCTTGAAAATGCGAATCAATGCCTCCAACATCGCCTGACGTCATAGTCTACATATGGTTTGACAATTCAATTTTTTAAACATTATATAAGGATTATTCAGATATTGTTAGATAATAATTATTGAAACCACTTTATTTGTAAATGTTATACTTTCTCGTTTACCCTTCTCTGACTATTAATAATATAATCGCTCCAAGAACCTTTTTTCTAATAATTGTAAAATATTATAACCTGTATGAACAACTCGATTATTTCCTGAGACGGAGTCGACAATTGCTCACAATCGATTAAACATCGATCCGTTCTTAAATTTGTTAATAAATCCATTTATTTCAATTGTTTGTATCTATAAATTATTTCACATGCTAATTTAAGGTTTATTTATTAATGCAACGAGACTTCCAGAAGAAGAAAATATTTTAGAAAGTGAGATATTGGACCAGCACGAAAAATCACAAATCGATTGCTGATCGGAGTTAATCTGATTAACTCCGGACTTTGTTAAGATCTTCAAGAAGTGCTAAATAATTAATAAATACCTTATTAAATTTCAGAATTTCTATTAAAACATTAAACTGAATTATTCTCAGTCACAGACATCTAGTAAAACATAAAAAATTTTTTTTGAAAATTTTTTTTTATAAAATTTTTTCTTTATTATCTTTTTTTGTAAAGACCGCATACAGGGTCTAGTTACAAAGTGGCGTCCAACTTAGAGGGCTTGATAAGTTAAGCCTGGCAGCGGTTATCCAGTCAGGAAGAAGGGCAACAACGATCAATCAAAATGGCAGAACTTACACAAGAAGAAACGGAGGAGATAATGGAAATGCTCCTACAATTGAGAAAACAAATGAACGAGAACCACGAATCGCTAATGAAGAAAATGGAAGGAGTCAATAAAAATATAGAATCCACTAACAAGAAACTGGATGATTGGGCCGAAGAAAGGAGAGAGGACAGATTAAAAAGAGAAGAATTAAGAAAGGAGAAGACCGAAGAAATAAAAAATGATAGCAAACCAGAACCAGAAGAAATACCAAACGAAAAAACCTTGGAACAAATAGTGGTATTACCTGGAATTAAAACTAACGGAAACAAGGAAAATATTAAACAAAGGAAAAGGAGAATGTATCCAAGAAATGTAATAAAATCGAAGGAAGAGTTGGAGATGATGAACCATGGGTTAATTGATGGCAATAATATCCCAATTACCAATGACAAAGACATCATGAATTCTAGGAATTATAGGAGGAGAATCGAAGTAATTTCAGAAATAATTTACCACAAAGCAGTAGTCTACCACTGGGAAAGGACCAGAGGTAAACGGAATACAACATGTGGACCAGATCAGTTTCAGTGCGGGACTGGACAGTGTATTCCAGGAAGATGGAAATGTGACATCTTACCAGACTGTGGTGATGGCACAGATGAACCACCAGAATGTGTTCCATTAGTGCGCCATCCAGGACAGTTCCAGTGTATACTTACACAAAAATGTATTCTTTCAGGGTGGATATGTGATGGTGAACCAGCTTGGGGGGCTTCAGACAAGCAAATAATCTATAACTCAGATGAAGATCCTCACAGATATTTTATATGCAATACTACATATGGACCAGAGACATATTGGGGTATGAAACAATATGATAAAGGGAACCACATAAGCTTTGTGGCCATCAAAGGAATAACGGCTAGAAGAATGAAATACAAGGCAAAGGCTAAAAATGTCACTGGTACCGGAACAAGTATGGAGACTATGGTCATCCGGACAATGAGAGCAACTGAAATGACAGACTATGGTTAAATCAAATACCACACACCTCCACAAAAAGGGACTGATGTCATGATAACCGACAACGGCAAAGAACCACGACAAAGAAGAAGAAAATAGTTACCAATGAGGAGAAATTATGACGTCATTATAAAATTAATAAAAAACATTTATTTGAAAGAATAATAACCATGACAGGAATAATGTGAGAATATTATCAAAGATATATGTAATTAAACGAATTAATATGAAATGATAATGAATTAAATGTCAATTGTAATAACGACTGTTATAAGAAAGTTCTAGAACATAGAACAAGTGGAAATATTAAAAACAGAGCAATAAAATAAAAATGTCATAAAAATATGCTACTATAAACCAATGTAGATTATAATAAAAAACCAGAAAGTAATAAAGAATTTATAACCAAACTCTTTATATGCTAAGAAAAGTTGAAAAAGGTACTAATAGAAGAGCTTACTACCATAATATCTAATGAATGAAACATCAAGTTAAAGAGTCAGAAGAACAACCGAGATAGGAATATTAAAATCTCTGAGCAATATAATAAGTAATAAGTGAAGTATCCCAAAGATATTTTTTAAATAGTAACAAATGTGTACTATTCTGAATAAATTTTTAATCTGTCTGTAGATAATTCCAGCAGTATTAATATGTTTTTTGAGCAGAGATGATTTGCCTCTGTACTCAAATATGTGTGATGTATTGGACAGCAGAGGAAGTAGCGTACAGTGCCTCTCTGAACTGAACCAGCTCACAAAGTAGGGAACGATAGGGAGGAAATATCCCAAGGAGAAAATACTAAGAAGAAATATGAAAATAAAATAATAAATATGAAACTCAGATGACTATTACTATCAAGGAAGATCAAGTGAGAATGAGAAGGATATAAGCTCAAATATATATAAGAAAATTTTTAAAATGGAAGGAAGTCAAGAATAATAACAAACCTAGAATAATTATCATAAGCAATTGTTTCAGACAAAGCAAGTATAGTCTGAAAAAATCACTTCTGGAGAAGGGCATTCTGTAGCGTGACAGAAAATCCACTACTTATTAATTCAATTAAAATCATAAAAATTAATTACATTACTTATACTAATATAATATCGAATGAAATTTAATGAATTCAAAGGAATAAACCACAATAAAATAAAAATCCTCATTGCATTATATAAAAACCACTGTTAAAAATCAAAGAAATTATTAAAAGCAACTCATATTATAAAATCAGGAATTTACCCAGGAAGTTAGGAGCAGTAAACAAATTAGAAACCACAAAATAAAGAAGGAAGAATCAGTTTAAGAGAAGTGAAACAACAAAATACCCCAAACACAAGAAGAAGGAAGAGTAGAGTTTATTATCAGGAAGTAAACAATACCCTGAACCCTTTAACGAAGAGCAAAGTCAGTATCAGAAAATAAAGTAGATACTCCAAACCAAACATCAGTCAAGATAACACGAAGTACCTTGGTTTACCCAAGAGTGAAGAATGAAGACAAGAAGAAAGAAGAAGGAAGACCAGAAGAAAGACAAGAATGAAGACCAGAAGAAAGATAAGAAGAAAGACAAGAAAGAAGACAAGAAGAGAGGAAGAAATAGTATGGAAGAAACACCGTTATAAGACCTATTATTAACTACCATCAACCCCAAACCCATAAAGACAATTAAAGAAAGTATAACATCCCAAAACCCTATAAAATGTAATTATTAATAAGCCAGAAGTGTTGTATAGTATTATAAGAAGTGAACCAACTAAAGCTATTGTGTGTTAAAAAAAAAATAAACAAGTCTTAACAGTCCATGATTACTAAAGGTCTGGTCTGAGATAATAAGACTCAAAATATCAGAACCACCAGTGAAAAGTGAACTAGTGCAAGTGTTTTTGGAAATACAATAAACTTAAAGTTGTAGTGATACTATGACTTATCAATATGCTATATAACAACTTTTATATTCAATAATACACATCATCATAAAATAATAAAATGGAAGATTTCCAGTATTTTATTATTTTAATGTAACTTTGTTATTACAAGACATTTGTAAAAATGATAATAACTAGAGTATGGGTGGACATGTTTACTGATGAAGGGGGTAATAAATAATAATGGTTTAGACCAGAAAGGACTGGAATTAATTTAAATGTTCATAGGTTTAAAATATTTAAAATGGCTATTTGTTCACAGCCATGAACTCAATAGGTTTGTAAGAATTTTTAGTCAATAAGATTTATATGTGTTTAAAATAAATTATGTTTGCCAAATAACAGCATACATACCATTAATAATGTTTCAGTAGGTATGCTGTGTTAATTAAAGAAGGAGTTAAATGTATGTTTTCAAACAATGTCAGCAATATGTCCAATTGTACAGAATGCTAAGTAATGTTCATTATTATTTTTATATAACAGTAGTATTAATTAGATACTACACATAACAATAAGTTTATAAACCATTTTATTTTTATGTCATAATAACTGTTTAAAGTCAGAGGAGGAGTAGGATTAAATTTATTTGAGAAAGACATAAATGTAAAATTCTAAACTCTAGGCCATTTGATGAATTCACAGAAGCCATATAAACCTGTTAATTCACTTATAATTTCTGTAAACTGACAAGATTTAGGTAAGGTAAATCAGTTAACCACTACTGTGAATGATCCTATGAGTTAAAATGATAATAAGGAAATATACCTTAAAATATTGTAAATTTTTGAAATATATAATTTAATTATTTTTAAAGAGGAGTGTTAAATTCAGAGATTAAAACAAAAAACCAGTTCAAAGGTTCAATTTATATGTATTTAAGGAAAGGAAGAGAAATATGACTATTTGAAATTTATTATAATAGTATTAATAACAGTTAAAATGGCAGAAAAATTATATGAAGGCGGAAACCAGTTTTTGAGCCTAGATTTCCAAAAAGAAAGAAATTTGGTAATATCCACAAAAATGTCAACAGATATGGACTATAATATATCAATTCAAATAGAATGAGATAATTAAACCAATGATAAAGTTCATAATTCATGAAGGTGATGAATAAACTAAATAAATTCCATATATAATGTATTTTTGTATCATGTGTATGGGAAATCGAAATATTTTAACAACACTTTTTCAAAGATTAACTGGTCCAGATTTTGACTAACGTGAAGGAAGTTAGTTAGTTCTTTGTTAATGATCAAACTGAACAGTTCATGTAATATAACGTTCCTTAAAACCGTGTAGAAAAGAGTAATAAGGTTGTCTAGTAAATTCAGTGGAACGGGAGTTACGTTAAACAAACACTTTTACAGTAAAAACAAATTAAACTTTAACGACAATAGTGAAACATAACACCACACTACAAGATACAAGTGATTTAAAACAGTAAAACAATATATTTGTGATAATTCACGCTACAACTCATAACCGCTTTTTGAGTAGTTAACCAACAGAAGTGAACACAAATAAAATAACATAATTAACACCAGTATACACGGAACACTCTTCAAGAACACACCAAACAACATATTAGACAGATTACACAAGTTCGGGGACATTTAAAACATATATGAAGATAATTTTGCAGTGAGATTTTCTCGAGACAACATTGGCGTTTAACCTTGACATATTTTCGAGCGGCCATCTTGAAAATGCGAATCAATGCCTCCAACATCGCCTGACGTCATAGTCTACATATGGTTTGACAATTCAATTTTTTAAACATTATATAAGGATTATTCAGATATTGTTAGATAATAATTATTGAAACCACTTTATTTGTAAATGTTATACTTTCTCGTTTACCCTTCTCTGACTATTAATAATATAATCGCTCCAAGAACCTTTTTTCTAATAATTGTAAAATATTATAACCTGTATGAACAACTCGATTATTTCCTGAGACGGAGTCGACAATTGCTCACAATCGATTAAACATCGATCCGTTCTTAAATTTGTTAATAAATCCATTTATTTCAATTGTTTGTATCTATAAATTATTTCACATGCTAATTTAAGGTTTATTTATTAATGCAACGAGACTTCCAGAAGAAGAAAATATTTTAGAAAGTGAGATATTGGACCAGCACGAAAAATCACAAATCGATTGCTGATCGGAGTTAATCTGATTAACTCCGGACTTTGTTAAGATCTTCAAGAAGTGCTAAATAATTAATAAATACCTTATTAAATTTCAGAATTTCTATTAAAACATTAAACTGAATTATTCTCAGTCACAGACATCTAGTAAAACATAAAAAATTTTTTTTGAAAATTTTTTTTTATAAAATTTTTTCTTTATTATCTTTTTTTGTAAAGACCGCATACAGGGTCTAGTTACAAAGTGGCGTCCAACTTAGAGGGCTTGATAAGTTAAGCCTGGCAGCGGTTATCCAGTCAGGAAGAAGGGCAACAACGATCAATCAAAATGGCAGAACTTACACAAGAAGAAACGGAGGAGATAATGGAAATGCTCCTACAATTGAGAAAACAAATGAACGAGAACCACGAATCGCTAATGAAGAAAATGGAAGGAGTCAATAAAAATATAGAATCCACTAACAAGAAACTGGATGATTGGGCCGAAGAAAGGAGAGAGGACAGATTAAAAAGAGAAGAATTAAGAAAGGAGAAGACCGAAGAAATAAAAAATGATAGCAAACCAGAACCAGAAGAAATACCAAACGAAAAACCTTGGAACAAATAGTGGTATTACCTGGAATTAAAACTAACGGAAACAAGGAAAATATTAAACAAAGGAAAAGGAGAATGTATCCAAGAAATGTAATAAAATCGAAGGAAGAGTTGGAGATGATGAACCATGGGTTAATTGATGGCAATAATATCCCAATTACCAATGACAAAGACATCATGAATTCTAGGAATTATAGGAGGAGAATCGAAGTAATTTCAGAAATAATTTACCACAAAGCAGTAGTCTACCACTGGGAAAGGACCAGAGGTAAACGGAATACAACATGTGGACCAGATCAGTTTCAGTGCGGGACTGGACAGTGTATTCCAGGAAGATGGAAATGTGACATCTTACCAGACTGTGGTGATGGCACAGATGAACCACCAGAATGTGTTCCATTAGTGCGCCATCCAGGACAGTTCCAGTGTATACTTACACAAAAATGTATTCTTTCAGGGTGGATATGTGATGGTGAACCAGCTTGGGGGGCTTCAGACAAGCAAATAATCTATAATTCAGATGAAGATCCTCACAGATATTTTATATGCAATACTACATATGGACCAGAGACATATTGGGGTATAAAACAATATGATAAAGGGAACCACATAAGCTTTGTGGCCATCAAAGGAATAACGGCTAGAAGAATGAAATACAAGGCAAAGGCTAAAAATGTCACTGGTACCGGAACAAGTATGGAGACTATGGTCATCCGGACAATGAGAGCAACTGAAATGACAGACTATGGTTAAATCAAATACCACACACCTCCACAAAAAGGGACTGATGTCATGATAACCGACAACGGCAAAGAACCACGACAAAGAAGAAGAAAATAGTTACCAATGAGGAGAAATTATGACCTCATTATAAAATTAATAAAAAACATTTATTTGAAAGAATAATAACCATGACAGGAATAATGTGAGAATAATATCAAAGATATATGTAATTAAACGAATTAATATGAAATGATAATGAATTAAATGTCAATTGTAATAACGACAGTTATAAGAATGTTCTAGAACATAGAACAAGTGGAAATATTAAAAACAGAGCAATAAAATAAAAATGTCATAAAAATATGCTACTATAAACCAATGCAGATTATAATAAAAAACCAGAAAGTAATAAAGAATTTATAACCAAACACTTTATATGCTAAGAAAAGTTGAAAACGGTACTAATAGAAGAGCTTCCTACCATAATATCTAATGAATGAAACATCAAGTTAAAGAGTCAGAAGAACAACCGAGATAGGAATATTAAAATCTCTGAGCAATATAATAAGTAATAAGTGAAGTATCCCAAAGATATTTTTTAAATAGTAACAAATGTGTACTATTCTGAATAATTTTTCAATCTGTCTGTAGATAATTCCAGCAGTATTAATATGTTTTTTGAGCAGAGATGATTTGCCTCTGTACTCAAATATGTGTGATGTATTGGACAGCAGAGAAAGTAGCGTACAGTGCCTCTCTGAACTGAACCAGCTCACAAAGTAGGGAACGATAGGGAGGAAATACCACAAGGAGAAAATACTAAGAAGAAATATGAAAATATAATAATAAATATGAAACTCAGATGACTATTACAATCAAGGAAGATCAAGTGAGAATGAGAAGGATATAAGCTCAAATATATATAAGAAAATTTTTAAAATGGAAGGAAGTCAAGAATAATAACAAACCTAGAATAATTATCATAAGCAATTGTTTCAGACAAAGCAAGTATAGTCTGAAAAAATCACTTCTGGAGAAGGGCATTCTGTAGCGTGACAGAAAATCCACTACTTATTAATTCAATTAAAATCATAAAAATTAATTACATTACTTATACTAATATAATATCGAATGAAATTTAATGAATTCAAAGGAATAAACCACAATAAAATAAAAATCCTCATTGCATTATATAAAAACCACTGTTAAAAATCAAAGAAATTATTAAAAGCAACTCATATTATAAAATCAGGAATTTACCCATGAAGTTAGGAGCAGTAAACAAATTAGAAACCACAAAATAAAGAAGGAAGAATCAGTTTAAGAGAAGTGAAACAACAAAATACCCCAAACACAAGAAGAAGGAAGAGTAGAGTTTATTATCAGGAAGTAAACAATACCCTGAACCCTTTAACGAAGAGCAAAGTCAGTATCAGAAAATAAAGTAGATACTCCAAACCAAACATCAGTCAAGATAACACGAAGTACCTTGGTTTACCCAAGAGTGAAGAATGAAGACAAGAAGAAAGAAGAAGGAAGACCAGAAGAAAGACAAGAATGAAGACCAGAAGAAAGATAAGAAGAAAGACAAGAAAGAAGACAAGAAGAGAGGAAGAAATAGTATGGAAGAAACACCGTTATAAGACCTATTATTAACTACCATCAACCCCAAACCCATAAAGACAATTAAAGAAAGTATAACATCCCAAAACCCTATAAAATGTAATTATTAATAAGCCAAAAGTGTTGTATAGTATTATAAGAAGTGAACCAACTAAAGCTATTGTGTGTTAAAAAGAAATAAACAAGTCTTAACAGTCCATGATTACTAAAGATCTGGTCTGAGATAATAAGACTCAAAATATCATAACCACCAGTGAAAAGTGAACTAGTGCAAGTGTTTTTGGAAATACAATAAACTTAAAGTTGTAGTGATACTATGACTTATCAATATGCTATATAACAACTTTTATATTCAATAATACACATCATCATAAAATAATAAAATGGAAGATTTCCAGTATTTTATTATTTTAATGTAACTTTGTTATTACAAGACATTTGTGAAAATGATAATAACTAGAGTATGGGTGGACATGTTTACTGATGAAGGGGGTAATAAATAATAATGGTTTAGACCAGAAAGGACTGGAATTAATTTAAATGTTCATATGTTTAAAATATTTAAAATGGCTATTTGTTCACAGCCATGAACTCAATAGGTTTGTAAGAATTTTTAGTCAATAAGATTTATATGTGTTTAAAATAAATTATGTTTGCCAAATAACAGCATACATACCATTAATAATGTTTCAGTAGGTATGCTGTGTTAATTAAAGAAGGAGTTAAATGTATGTTTTCAAACAATGTCAGCAATATGTCCAATTGTACAGAATGCTAAGTAATGTTCATTATTATTTTTATATAACAGTAGTATTAATTAGATACTACACATAACAATAAGTTTATAAACCATTTTATTTTTATGTCATAATAACTGTTTAAAGTCAGAGGAGGAGTAGGATTAAATTCATTTGAGAAAGACAGAAATGTAAAATTCTAAACTCTAGGCCATTTGATGAATTCACAGAAGCCATATAAACTAGTTAATTCACTTATAATTTCTGTAAACTGACAAGATTTAGGTAAGGTAAATCAGTTAACCACTACTGTGAATGATCCTATGAGTTAAAATGATAATAAGGAAATATACCTTAAAATATTGTAAATTTTTGAAATATATAATTTAATTATTTTTAAAGAGGAGTGTTAAATTCAGAGATTAAAACAAAAAACCAGTTCAAAGGTTCAATTTATATGTATTTAAGGAAAGGAAGAGAAATATGACTATTTGAAATTTATTATAATAGTATTAATAACAGTTAAAATGGCATAAAAATTATATGAAGGCGGAAACCAGTTTTTGAGCCTAGATTTCCAAAAAGAAAGAAATTTGGTAATATCCACAAAAATGTCAACAGATATGGACTATAATATATCAATTCAAATAGAATGAGATAATTAAACCAATGATAAGGTTCATAATTCATGAAGGTGATGAATAAACTAAATAAATTCCATATATAATGTATTTTTGTATCATGTGTATGGGAAATCGAAATATTTTAACAACACTTTTTCAAAGATTAACTGGTCCAGATTTTGACTAACGTGAAGGAAGTTAGTTAGTTCTTTGTTAATGATCAAACTGAACAGTTCATGTAATATAACGTTCCTTAAAACCGTGTAGAAAAGAGTAATAAGGTTGTCTAGTAAATTCAGTGGAACGGGAGTTACGTTAAACAAACACTTTTACAGTAAAAACAAATTAAACTTTAACGACAATAGTGAAACATAACACCACACTACAAGATACAAGTGATTTAAAACAGTAAAACAATATATTTGTGATAATTCACGCTACAACTCATAACCGCTTTTTGAGTAGTTAACCAACAGAAGTGAACACAAATAAAATAACATAATTAACACCAGTATACACGGAACACTCTTCAAGAACACACCAAACAACATATTAGACAGATTACACAAGTTCGGGGACATTTAAAACATATATGAAGATAATTTTGCAGTGAGATTTTCTCGAGACAACATTGGCGTTTAACCTTGACATATTTTCGAGCGGCCATCTTGAAAATGCGAATCAATGCCTCCAACATCGCCTGACGTCATAGTCTACATATGGTTTGACAATTCAATTTTTTAAACATTATATAAGGATTATTCAGATATTGTTAGATAATAATTATTGAAACCACTTTATTTGTAAATGTTATACTTTCTCGTTTACCCTTCTCTGACTATTAATAATATAATCGCTCCAAGAACCTTTTTTCTAATAATTGTAAAATATTATAACCTGTATGAACAACTCGATTATTTCCTGAGACGGAGTCGACAATTGCTCACAATCGATTAAACATCGATCCGTTCTTAAATTTGTTAATAAATCCATTTATTTCAATTGTTTGTATCTATAAATTATTTCACATGCTAATTTAAGGTTTATTTATTAATGCAACGAGACTTCCAGAAGAAGAAAATATTTTAGAAAGTGAGATATTGGACCAGCACGAAAAATCACAAATCGATTGCTGATCGGAGTTAATCTGATTAACTCCGGACTTTGTTAAGATCTTCAAGAAGTGCTAAATAATTAATAAATACCTTATTAAATTTCAGAATTTCTATTAAAACATTAAACTGAATTATTCTCAGTCACAGACATCTAGTAAAACATAAAAAATTTTTTTTGAAAATTTTTTTTTATAAAATTTTTTCTTTATTATCTTTTTTTGTAAAGACCGCATACAGGGTCTAGTTACAAAGTGGCGTCCAACTTAGAGGGCTTGATAAGTTAAGCCTGGCAGCGGTTATCCAGTCAGGAAGAAGGGCAACAACGATCAATCAAAATGGCAGAACTTACACAAGAAGAAACGGAGGAGATAATGGAAATGCTCCTACAATTGAGAAAACAAATGAACGAGAACCACGAATCGCTAATGAAGAAAATGGAAGGAGTCAATAAAAATATAGAATCCACTAACAAGAAACTGGATGATTGGGCCGAAGAAAGGAGAGAGGACAGATTAAAAAGAGAAGAATTAAGAAAGGAGAAGACCGAAGAAATAAAAAATGATAGCAAACCAGAACCAGAAGAAATACCAAACGAAAAAACCTTGGAACAAATAGTGGTATTACCTGGAATTAAAACTAACGGAAACAAGGAAAATATTAAACAAAGGAAAAGGAGAATGTATCCAAGAAATGTAATAAAATCGAAGGAAGAGTTGGAGATGATGAACCATGGGTTAATTGATGGCAATAATATCCCAATTACCAATGACAAAGACATCATGAATTCTAGGAATTATAGGAGGAGAATCGAAGTAATTTCAGAAATAATTTACCACAAAGCAGTAGTCTACCACTGGGAAAGGACCAGAGGTAAACGGAATACAACATGTGGACCAGATCAGTTTCAGTGCGGGACTGGACAGTGTATTCCAGGAAGATGGAAATGTGACATCTTACCAGACTGTGGTGATGGCACAGATGAACCACCAGAATGTGTTCCATTAGTGCGCCATCCAGGACAGTTCCAGTGTATACTTACACAAAAATGTATTCTTTCAGGGTGGATATGTGATGGTGAACCAGCTTGGGGGGCTTCAGACAAGCAAATAATCTATAATTCAGATGAAGATCCTCACAGATATTTTATATGCAATACTACATATGGACCAGAGACATATTGGGGTATAAAACAATATGATAAAGGGAACCACATAAGCTTTGTGGCCATCAAAGGAATAACGGCTAGAAGAATGAAATACAAGGCAAAGGCTAAAAATGTCACTGGTACCGGAACAAGTATGGAGACTATGGTCATCCGGACAATGAGAGCAACTGAAATGACAGACTATGGTTAAATCAAATACCACACACCTCCACAAAAAGGGACTGATGTCATGATAACCGACAACGGCAAAGAACCACGACAAAGAAGAAGAAAATAGTTACCAATGAGGAGAAATTATGACCTCATTATAAAATTAATAAAAAACATTTATTTGAAAGAATAATAACCATGACAGGAATAATGTGAGAATAATATCAAAGATATATGTAATTAAACGAATTAATATGAAATGATAATGAATTAAATGTCAATTGTAATAACGACAGTTATAAGAAAGTTCTAGAACATAGAACAAGTGGAAATATTAAAAACAGAGCAATAAAATAAAAATGTCATAAAAATATGCTACTATAAACCAATGCAGATTATAATAAAAAACCAGAAAGTAATAAAGAATTTATAACCGAACACTTTATATGCTAAGAAAAGTTGAAAACGGTACTAATAGAAGAGCTTCCTACCATAATATCTAATGAATGAAACATCAAGTTAAAGAGTCAGAAGAACAACCGAGATAGGAATATTAAAATCTCTGAGCAATATAATAAGTAATAAGTGAAGTATCCCAAAGATATTTTTTAAATAGTAACAAATGTGTACTATTCTGAATAATTTTTCAATCTGTCTATAGATAATTCCAGCAGTATTAATATGTTTTTTGAGCAGAGATGATTTGCCTCTGTACTCAAATATGTGTGATGTATTGGACAGCAGAGGAAGTAGCGTACAGTGCCTCTCTGAACTGAACCAGCTCACAAAGTAGGGAACGATAGGGAGGAAATATCCCAAGGAGAAAATACTAAGAAGAAATATGAAAATAAAATAATAAATATGAAACTCAGATGACTATTACTATCAAGGAAGATCAAGTGAGAATGAGAAGGATATAAGCTCAAATATATATAAGAAAATTTTTAAAATGGAAGGAAGTCAAGAATAATAACAAACCTAGAATAATTATCATAAGCAATTGTTTCAGACAAAGCAAGTATAGTCTGAAAAAATCACTTCTGGAGAAGGGCATTCTGTAGCGTGACAGAAAATCCACTACTTATTAATTCAATTAAAATCATAAAAATTAATTACATTACTTATACTAATATAATATCGAATGAAATTTAATGAATTCAAAGGAATAAACCACAATAAAATAAAAATCCTCATTGCATTATATAAAAACCACTGTTAAAAATCAAAGAAATTATTAAAAGCAACTCATATTATAAAATCAGGAATTTACCCATGAAGTTAGGAGCAGTAAACAAATTAGAAACCACAAAATAAAGAAGGAAGAATCAGTTTAAGAGAAGTGAAACAACAAAATACCCCAAACACAAGAAGAAGGAAGAGTAGAGTTTATTATCAGGAAGTAAACAATACCCTGAACCCTTTAACGAAGAGCAAAGTCAGTATCAGAAAATAAAGTAGATACTCCAAACCAAACATCAGTCAAGATAACACGAAGTACCTTGGTTTACCCAAGAGTGAAGAATGAAGACAAGAAGAAAGAAGAAGGAAGACCAGAAGAAAGACAAGAATGAAGACCAGAAGAAAGATAAGAAGAAAGACAAGAAAGAAGACAAGAAGAGAGGAAGAAATAGTATGGAAGAAACACCGTTATAAGACCTATTATTAACTACCATCAACCCCAAACCCATAAAGACAATTAAAGAAAGTATAACATCCCAAAACCCTATAAAATGTAATTATTAATAAGCCAGAAGTGTTGTATAGTATTATAAGAAGTGAACCAACTAAAGCTATTGTGTGTTAAAAAAAAAATAAACAAGTCTTAACAGTCCATGATTACTAAAGGTCTGGTCTGAGATAATAAGACTCAAAATATCAGAACCACCAGTGAAAAGTGAACTAGTGCAAGTGTTTTTGGAAATACAATAAACTTAAAGTTGTAGTGATACTATGACTTATCAATATGCTATATAACAACTTTTATATTCAATAATACACATCATCATAAAATAATAAAATGGAAGATTTCCAGTATTTTATTATTTTAATGTAACTTTGTTATTACAAGACATTTGTAAAAATGATAATAACTAGAGTATGGGTGGACATGTTTACTGATGAAGGGGGTAATAAATAATAATGGTTTAGACCAGAAAGGACTGGAATTAATTTAAATGTTCATAGGTTTAAAATATTTAAAATGGCTATTTGTTCACAGCCATGAACTCAATAGGTTTGTAAGAATTTTTAGTCAATAAGATTTATATGTGTTTAAAATAAATTATGTTTGCCAAATAACAGCATACATACCATTAATAATGTTTCAGTAGGTATGCTGTGTTAATTAAAGAAGGAGTTAAATGTATGTTTTCAAACAATGTCAGCAATATGTCCAATTGTACAGAATGCTAAGTAATGTTCATTATTATTTTTATATAACAGTAGTATTAATTAGATACTACACATAACAATAAGTTTATAAACCATTTTATTTTTATGTCATAATAACTGTTTAAAGTCAGAGGAGGAGTAGGATTAAATTTATTTGAGAAAGACAGAAATGTAAAATTCTAAACTCTAGGCCATTTGATGAATTCACAGAAGCCATATAAACCTGTTAATTCACTTATAATTTCTGTAAACTGACAAGATTTAGGTAAGGTAAATCAGTTAACCACTACTGTGAATGATCCTATGAGTTAAAATGATAATAAGGAAATATACCTTAAAATATTGTAAATTTTTGAAATATATAATTTAATTATTTTTAAAGAGGAGTGTTAAATTCAGAGATTAAAACAAAAAACCAGTTCAAAGGTTCAATTTATATGTATTTAAGGAAAGGAAGAGAAATATGACTATTTGAAATTTATTATAATAGTATTAATAACAGTTAAAATTGCAGAAAAATTATATGAAGGCGGAAACCAGTTTTTGAGCCTAGATTTCCAAAAAGAAAGAAATTTGGTAATATCCACAAAAATGTCAACAGATATGGACTATAATATATCAATTCAAATAGAATGAGATAATTAAACCAATGATAAAGTTCATAATTCATGAAGGTGATGAATAAACTAAATAAATTCCATATATAATGTATTTTTGTATCATGTGTATGGGAAATCGAAATATTTTAACAACACTTTTTCAAAGATTAACTGGTCCAGATTTTGACTAACGTGAAGGAAGTTAGTTAGTTCTTTGTTAATGATCAAACTGAACAGTTCATGTAATATAACGTTCCTTAAAACCGTGTAGAAAAGAGTAATAAGGTTGTCTAGTAAATTCAGTGGAACGGGAGTTACGTTAAACAAACACTTTTACAGTAAAAACAAATTAAACTTTAACGACAATAGTGAAACATAACACCACACTACAAGATACAAGTGATTTAAAACAGTAAAACAATATATTTGTGATAATTCACGCTACAACTCATAACCGCTTTTTGAGTAGTTAACCAACAGAAGTGAACACAAATAAAATAACATAATTAACACCAGTATACACGGAACACTCTTCAAGAACACACCAAACAACATATTAGACAGATTACACAAGTTCGGGGACATTTAAAACATATATGAAGATAATTTTGCAGTGAGATTTTCTCGAGACAACATTGGCGTTTAACCTTGACATATTTTCGAGCGGCCATCTTGAAAATGCGAATCAATGCCTCCAACATCGCCTGACGTCATAGTCTACATATGGTTTGACAATTCAATTTTTTAAACATTATATAAGGATTATTCAGATATTGTTAGATAATAATTATTGAAACCACTTTATTTGTAAATGTTATACTTTCTCGTTTACCCTTCTCTGACTATTAATAATATAATCGCTCCAAGAACCTTTTTTCTAATAATTGTAAAATATTATAACCTGTATGAACAACTCGATTATTTCCTGAGACGGAGTCGACAATTGCTCACAATCGATTAAACATCGATCCTTTCTTAAATTTGTTAATAATCCATTTATTTCAATTGTTTGTATCTATAAATTATTTCACATGCTAATTTAAGGTTTATTTATTAATGCAACGAGACTTCCAGAAGAAGAAAATATTTTAGAAAGTCAGATATTGGACCAGCACGAAAAATCACAAATCGATTGCTGATCGGAGTTAATCTGATTAACTCCGGACTTTGTTAAGATCTTCAAGAAGTGCTAAATAATTAATAAATACCTTATTAAATTACAGAATTTCTATTAAAACATTAAACTGAATTATTCTCAGTCACAGACATCTAGTAAAACATAAAAATTTTTTTTGAAAATTTTTTTTTATAAAATTTTTTCTTTATTATCTTTTTTTGTAAAGACCGCATACAGGGTCTAGTTACAAAGTGGCGTCCAACTTAGAGGGCTTGATAAGTTAAGCCTGGCAGCGGTTATCCAGTCAGGAAGAAGGGCAACAACGATCAATCAAAATGGCAGAACTTACACAAGAAGAAACGGAGGAGATAATGGAAATGCTCCTACAATTGAGAAAACAAATGAACGAGAACCACGAATCGCTAATGAAGAAAATGGAAGGAGTCAATAAAAATATAGAATCCACTAACAAGAAACTGGATGATTGGGCCGAAGAAAGGAGAGAGGACAGATTAAAAAGAGAAGAATTAAGAAAGGAGAAGACCGAAGAAATAAAAAATGATAGCAAACCAGAACCAGAAGAAATACCAAACGAAAAAACCTTGGAACAAATAGTGGTATTACCTGGAATTAAAACTAACGGAAACAAGGAAAATATTAAACAAAGGAAAAGGAGAATGTATCCAAGAAATGTAATAAAATCGAAGGAAGAGTTGGAGATGATGAACCATGGGTTAATTGATGGCAATAATATCCCAATTACCAATGACAAAGACATCATGAATTCTAGGAATTATAGGAGGAGAATCGAAGTAATTTCAGAAATAATTTACCACAAAGCAGTAGTCTACCACTGGGAAAGGACCAGAGGTAAACGGAATACAACATGTGGACCAGATCAGTTTCAGTGCGGGACTGGACAGTGTATTCCAGGAAGATGGAAATGTGACATCTTACCAGACTGTGGTGATGGCACAGATGAACCACCAGAATGTGTTCCATTAGTGCGCCATCCAGGACAGTTCCAGTGTATACTTACACAAAAATGTATTCTTTCAGGGTGGATATGTGATGGTGAACCAGCTTGGGGGGCTTCAGACAAGCAAATAATCTATAATTCAGATGAAGATCCTCACAGATATTTTATATGCAATACTACATATGGACCAGAGACATATTGGGGTATAAAACAATATGATAAAGGGAACCACATAAGCTTTGTGGCCATCAAAGGAATAACGGCTAGAAGAATGAAATACAAGGCAAAGGCTAAAAATGTCACTGGTACCGGAACAAGTATGGAGACTATGGTCATCCGGACAATGAGAGCAACTGAAATGACAGACTATGGTTAAATCAAATACCACACACCTCCACAAAAAGGGACTGATGTCATGATAACCGACAACGGCAAAGAACCACGACAAAGAAGAAGAAAATAGTTACCAATGAGGAGAAATTATGACCTCATTATAAAATTAATAAAAAACATTTATTTGAAAGAATAATAACCATGACAGGAATAATGTGAGAATAATATCAAAGATATATGTAATTAAACGAATTAATATGAAATGATAATGAATTAAATGTCAATTGTAATAACGACAGTTATAAGAATGTTCTAGAACATAGAACAAGTGGAAATATTAAAAACAGAGCAATAAAATAAAAATGTCATAAAAATATGCTACTATAAACCAATGCAGATTATAATAAAAAACCAGAAAGTAATAAAGAATTTATAACCAAACACTTTATATGCTAAGAAAAGTTGAAAACGGTACTAATAGAAGAGCTTCCTACCATAATATCTAATGAATGAAACATCAAGTTAAAGAGTCAGAAGAACAACCGAGATAGGAATATTAAAATCTCTGAGCAATATAATAAGTAATAAGTGAAGTATCCCAAAGATATTTTTTAAATAGTAACAAATGTGTACTATTCTGAATAATTTTTCAATCTGTCTGTAGATAATTCCAGCAGTATTAATATGTTTTTTGAGCAGAGATGATTTGCCTCTGTACTCAAATATGTGTGATGTATTGGACAGCAGAGAAAGTAGCGTACAGTGCCTCTCTGAACTGAACCAGCTCACAAAGTAGGGAACGATAGGGAGGAAATATCCCAAGGAGAAAATACTAAGAAGAAATATGAAAATAAAATAATAAATATGAAACTCAGATGACTATTACAATCAAGGAAGATCAAGTGAGAATGAGAAGGATATAAGCTCAAATATATATAAGAAAATTTTTAAAATGGAAGGAAGTCAAGAATAATAACAAACCTAGAATAATTATCATAAGCAATTGTTTCAGACAAAGCAAGTATAGTCTGAAAAAATCACTTCTGGAGAAGGGCATTCTGTAGCGTGACAGAAAATCCACTACTTATTAATTCAATTAAAATCATAAAAATTAATTACATTACTTATACTAATATAATATCGAATGAAATTTAATGAATTCAAAGGAATAAACCACAATAAAATAAAAATCCTCATTGCATTATATAAAAACCACTGTTAAAAATCAAAGAAATTATTAAAAGCAACTCATATTATAAAATCAGGAATTTACCCATGAAGTTAGGAGCAGTAAACAAATTAGAAACCACAAAATAAAGAAGGAAGAATCAGTTTAAGAGAAGTGAAACAACAAAATACCCCAAACACAAGAAGAAGGAAGAGTAGAGTTTATTATCAGGAAGTAAACAATACCCTGAACCCTTTAACGAAGAGCAAAGTCAGTATCAGAAAATAAAGTAGATACTCCAAACCAAACATCAGTCAAGATAACACGAAGTACCTTGGTTTACCCAAGAGTGAAGAATGAAGACAAGAAGAAAGAAGAAGGAAGACCAGAAGAAAGACAAGAATGAAGACCAGAAGAAAGATAAGAAGAAAGACAAGAAAGAAGACAAGAAGAGAGGAAGAAATAGTATGGAAGAAACACCGTTATAAGACCTATTATTAACTACCATCAACCCCAAACCCATAAAGACAATTAAAGAAAGTATAACATCCCAAAACCCTATAAAATGTAATTATTAATAAGCCAAAAGTGTTGTATAGTATTATAAGAAGTGAACCAACTAAAGCTATTGTGTGTTAAAAAGAAATAAACAAGTCTTAACAGTCCATGATTACTAAAGATCTGGTCTGAGATAATAAGACTCAAAATATCATAACCACCAGTGAAAAGTGAACTAGTGCAAGTGTTTTTGGAAATACAATAAACTTAAAGTTGTAGTGATACTATGACTTATCAATATGCTATATAACAACTTTTATATTCAATAATACACATCATCATAAAATAATAAAATGGAAGATTTCCAGTATTTTATTATTTTAATGTAACTTTGTTATTACAAGACATTTGTGAAAATGATAATAACTAGAGTATGGGTGGACATGTTTACTGATGAAGGGGGTAATAAATAATAATGGTTTAGACCAGAAAGGACTGGAATTAATTTAAATGTTCATATGTTTAAAATATTTAAAATGGCTATTTGTTCACAGCCATGAACTCAATAGGTTTGTAAGAATTTTTAGTCAATAAGATTTATATGTGTTTAAAATAAATTATGTTTGCCAAATAACAGCATACATACCATTAATAATGTTTCAGTAGGTATGCTGTGTTAATTAAAGAAGGAGTTAAATGTATGTTTTCAAACAATGTCAGCAATATGTCCAATTGTACAGAATGCTAAGTAATGTTCATTATTATTTTTATATAACAGTAGTATTAATTAGATACTACACATAACAATAAGTTTATAAACCATTTTATTTTTATGTCATAATAACTGTTTAAAGTCAGAGGAGGAGTAGGATTAAATTCATTTGAGAAAGACAGAAATGTAAAATTCTAAACTCTAGGCCATTTGATGAATTCACAGAAGCCATATAAACTAGTTAATTCACTTATAATTTCTGTAAACTGACAAGATTTAGGTAAGGTAAATCAGTTAACCACTACTGTGAATGATCCTATGAGTTAAAATGATAATAAGGAAATATACCTTAAAATATTGTAAATTTTTGAAATATATAATTTAATTATTTTTAAAGAGGAGTGTTAAATTCAGAGATTAAAACAAAAAACCAGTTCAAAGGTTCAATTTATATGTATTTAAGGAAAGGAAGAGAAATATGACTATTTGAAATTTATTATAATAGTATTAATAACAGTTAAAATGGCATAAAAATTATATGAAGGCGGAAACCAGTTTTTGAGCCTAGATTTCCAAAAAGAAAGAAATTTGGTAATATCCACAAAAATGTCAACAGATATGGACTATAATATATCAATTCAAATAGAATGAGATAATTAAACCAATGATAAGGTTCATAATTCATGAAGGTGATGAATAAACTAAATAAATTCCATATATAATGTATTTTTGTATCATGTGTATGGGAAATCGAAATATTTTAACAACACTTTTTCAAAGATTAACTGGTCCAGATTTTGACTAACGTGAAGGAAGTTAGTTAGTTCTTTGTTAATGATCAAACTGAACAGTTCATGTAATATAACGTTCCTTAAAACCGTGTAGAAAAGAGTAATAAGGTTGTCTAGTAAATTCAGTGGAACGGGAGTTACGTTAAACAAACACTTTTACAGTAAAAACAAATTAAACTTTAACGACAATAGTGAAACATAACACCACACTACAAGATACAAGTGATTTAAAACAGTAAAACAATATATTTGTGATAATTCACGCTACAACTCATAACCGCTTTTTGAGTAGTTAACCAACAGAAGTGAACACAAATAAAATAACATAATTAACACCAGTATACACGGAACACTCTTCAAGAACACACCAAACAACATATTAGACAGATTACACAAGTTCGGGGACATTTAAAACATATATGAAGATAATTTTGCAGTGAGATTTTCTCGAGACAACATTGGCGTTTAACCTTGACATATTTTCGAGCGGCCATCTTGAAAATGCGAATCAATGCCTCCAACATCGCCTGACGTCATAGTCTACATATGGTTTGACAATTCAATTTTTTAAACATTATATAAGGATTATTCAGATATTGTTAGATAATAATTATTGAAACCACTTTATTTGTAAATGTTATACTTTCTCGTTTACCCTTCTCTGACTATTAATAATATAATCGCTCCAAGAACCTTTTTTCTAATAATTGTAAAATATTATAACCTGTATGAACAACTCGATTATTTCCTGAGACGGAGTCGACAATTGCTCACAATCGATTAAACATCGATCCTTTCTTAAATTTGTTAATAATCCATTTATTTCAATTGTTTGTATCTATAAATTATTTCACATGCTAATTTAAGGTTTATTTATTAATGCAACGAGACTTCCAGAAGAAGAAAATATTTTAGAAAGTCAGATATTGGACCAGCACGAAAAATCACAAATCGATTGCTGATCGGAGTTAATCTGATTAACTCCGGACTTTGTTAAGATCTTCAAGAAGTGCTAAATAATTAATAAATACCTTATTAAATTACAGAATTTCTATTAAAACATTAAACTGAATTATTCTCAGTCACAGACATCTAGTAAAACATAAAAATTTTTTTTGAAAATTTTTTTGTATAAAATTTTTTCTTTATTATCTTTTTTTGTAAAGACCGCATACAGGGTCTAGTTACAAAGTGGCGTCCAACTTAGAGGGCTTGATAAGTTAAGCCTGGCAGCGGTTATCCAGTCAGGAAGAAGGGCAACAACGATCAATCAAAATGGCAGAACTTACACAAGAAGAAACGGAGGAGATAATGGAAATGCTCCTACAATTGAGAAAACAAATGAACGAGAACCACGAATCGCTAATGAAGAAAATGGAAGGAGTCAATAAAAATATAGAATCCACTAACAAGAAACTGGATGATTGGGCCGAAGAAAGGAGAGAGGACAGATTAAAAAGAGAAGAATTAAGAAAGGAGAAGACCGAAGAAATAAAAAATGATAGCAAACCAGAACCAGAAGAAATACCAAACGAAAAAACCTTGGAACAAATAGTGGTATTACCTGGAATTAAAACTAACGGAAACAAGGAAAATATTAAACAAAGGAAAAGGAGAATGTATCCAAGAAATGTAATAAAATCGAAGGAAGAGTTGGAGATGATGAACCATGGGTTAATTGATGGCAATAATATCCCAATTACCAATGACAAAGACATCATGAATTCTAGGAATTATAGGAGGAGAATCGAAGTAATTTCAGAAATAATTTACCACAAAGCAGTAGTCTACCACTGGGAAAGGACCAGAGGTAAACGGAATACAACATGTGGACCAGATCAGTTTCAGTGCGGGACTGGACAGTGTATTCCAGGAAGATGGAAATGTGACATCTTACCAGACTGTGGTGATGGCACAGATGAACCACCAGAATGTGTTCCATTAGTGCGCCATCCAGGACAGTTCCAGTGTATACTTACACAAAAATGTATTCTTTCAGGGTGGATATGTGATGGTGAACCAGCTTGGGGGGCTTCAGACAAGCAAATAATCTATAATTCAGATGAAGATCCTCACAGATATTTTATATGCAATACTACATATGGACCAGAGACATATTGGGGTATAAAACAATATGATAAAGGGAACCACATAAGCTTTGTGGCCATCAAAGGAATAACGGCTAGAAGAATGAAATACAAGGCAAAGGCTAAAAATGTCACTGGTACCGGAACAAGTATGGAGACTATGGTCATCCGGACAATGAGAGCAACTGAAATGACAGACTATGGTTAAATCAAATACCACACACCTCCACAAAAAGGGACTGATGTCATGATAACCGACAACGGCAAAGAACCACGACAAAGAAGAAGAAAATAGTTACCAATGAGGAGAAATTATGACCTCATTATAAAATTAATAAAAAACATTTATTTGAAAGAATAATAACCATGACAGGAATAATGTGAGAATAATATCAAAGATATATGTAATTAAACGAATTAATATGAAATGATAATGAATTAAATGTCAATTGTAATAACGACAGTTATAAGAAAGTTCTAGAACATAGAACAAGTGGAAATATTAAAAACAGAGCAATAAAATAAAAATGTCATAAAAATATGCTACTATAAACCAATGCAGATTATAATAAAAAACCAGAAAGTAATAAAGAATTTATAACCGAACACTTTATATGCTAAGAAAAGTTGAAAACGGTACTAATAGAAGAGCTTCCTACCATAATATCTAATGAATGAAACATCAAGTTAAAGAGTCAGAAGAACAACCGAGATAGGAATATTAAAATCTCTGAGCAATATAATAAGTAATAAGTGAAGTATCCCAAAGATATTTTTTAAATAGTAACAAATGTGTACTATTCTGAATAATTTTTCAATCTGTCTGTAGATAATTCCAGCAGTATTAATATGTTTTTTGAGCAGAGATGATTTGCCTCTGTACTCAAATATGTGTGATGTATTGGACAGCAGAGAAAGTAGCGTACAGTGCCTCTCTGAACTGAACCAGCTCACAAAGTAGGGAACGATAGGGAGGAAATATCCCAAGGAGAAAATACTAAGAAAAAATATGAAAATAAAATAATAAATATGAAACTCAGATGACTATTACTATCAAGGAAGATCAAGTGAGAATGAGAAGGATATAAGCTCAAATATATATAAGAAAATTTTTAAAATGGAAGGAAGTCAAGAATAATAACAAACCTAGAATAATTATCATAAGCAATTGTTTCAGACAAAGCAAGTATAGTCTGAAAAAATCACTTCTGGAGAAGGGCATTCTGTAGCGTGACAGAAAATCCACTACTTATTAATTCAATTAAAATCATAAAAATGAATTACATTACTTATACTAATATAATATCGAATGAAATTTAATGAATTCAAAGGAATAAACCACAATAAAATAAAAATCCTCATTGCATTATATAAAAACCACTGTTAAAAATCAAAGAAATTATTAAAAGCAACTCATATTATAAAATCAGGAATTTACCCAGGAAGTTAGGAGCAGTAAACAAATTAGAAACCACAAAATAAAGAAGGAAGAATCAGTTTAAGAGAAGTGAAACAACAAAATACCCCAAACACAAGAAGAAGGAAGAGTAGAGTTTATTATCAGGAAGTAAACAATACCCTGAACCCTTTAACGAAGAGCAAAGTCAGTATCAGAAAATAAAGTAGATACTCCAAACCAAACATCAGTCAAGATAACACGAAGTACCTTGGTTTACCCAAGAGTGAAGAATGAAGACAAGAAGAAAGAAGAAGGAAGACCAGAAGAAAGACAAGAATGAAGACCAGAAGAAAGATAAGAAGAAAGACAAGAAAGAAGACAAGAAGAGAGGAAGAAATAGTATGGAAGAAACACCGTTATAAGACCTATTATTAACTACCATCAACCCCAAACCCATAAAGACAATTAAAGAAAGTATAACATCCCAAAACCCTATAAAATGTAATTATTAATAAGCCAAAAGTGTTGTATAGTATTATAAGAAGTGAACCAACTAATGCTATTGTGTGTTAAAAAAAAAATAAACAAGTCTTAACAGTCCATGATTACTAAAGGTCTGGTCTGAGATAATAAGACTCAAAATATCAGAACCACCAGTGAAAAGTGAACTAGTGCAAGTGTTTTTGGAAATACAATAAACTTAAAGTTGTAGTGATACTATGACTTATCAATATGCTATATAACAACTTTTATATTCAATAATACACATCATCATAAAATAATAAAATGGAAGATTTCCAGTATTTTATTATTTTAATGTAACTTTGTTATTACAAGACATTTGTAAAAATGATAATAACTAGAGTATGGGTGGACATGTTTACTGATGAAGGGGGTAATAAATAATAATGGTTTAGACCAGAAAGGACTGGAATTAATTTAAATGTTCATAGGTTTAAAATATTTAAAATGGCTATTTGTTCACAGCCATGAACTCAATAGGTTTGTAAGAATTTTTAGTCAATAAGATTTATATGTGTTTAAAATAAATTATGTTTGCCAAATAACAGCATACATACCATTAATAATGTTTCAGTAGGTATGCTGTGTTAATTAAAGAAGGAGTTAAATGTATGTTTTCAAACAATGTCAGCAATATGTCCAATTGTACAGAATGCTAAGTAATGTTCATTATTATTTTTATATAACAGTAGTATTAATTAGATACTACACATAACAATAAGTTTATAAACCATTTATATTTATGTCATAATAACTGTTTAAAGTCAGAGGAGGAGTAGGATTAAATTTATTTGAGAAAGACAGAAATGTAAAATTCTAAACTCTAGGCCATTTGATGAATTCACAGAAGCCATATAAACTAGTTAATTCACCTAAAATTTCTGTACACTGACAAGATTTAGGTAAGGTAAATCAGTTAACCACTACTGTGAATGATCCTATGAGTTAAAATGATAATAAGGAAATATACCTTAAAATATTGTAAATTTTTGAAATATATAATTTAATTATTTTTAAAGAGGAGTGTTAAATTCAGAGATTAAAACAAAAAACCAGTTCAAAGGTTCAATTTATATGTATTTAAGGAAAGGAAGAGAAATATGACTATTTGAAATTTATTATAATAGTATTAATAACAGTTAAAATGGCAGAAAAATTATATGAAGGCGGAAACCAGTTTTTGAGCCTAGATTTCCAAAAAGAAAGAAATTTGGTAATATCCACAAAAATGTCAACAGATATGGACTATAATATATCAATTCAAATAGAATGAGATAATTAAACCAATGATAAGGTTCATAATTCATGAAGGTGATGAATAAACTAAATAAATTCCATATATAATGTATTTTTGTATCATGTGTATGGGAAATCGAAATATTTTAACAATACTTTTTCAAAGATTAACTGGGCCAGATTTTGACTAACGTGAAGGAAGTTAGTTAGTTCTTTGTTAATGATCAAACTGAACAGTTCATGTAATATAACGTTCCTTAAAACCGTGTAGAAAAGAGTAATAAGGTTGTCTAGTAAATTCAGTGGAACGGGAGTTACGTTAAACAAACACTTTTACAGTAAAAACAAATTAAACTTTAACGACAATAGTGAAACATAACACCACACTACAAGATACAAGTGATTTAAAACAGTAAAACAATATATTTGTGATAATTCACGCTACAACTCATAACCGCTTTTTGAGTAGTTAACCAACAGAAGTGAACACAAATAAAATAACATAATTAACACCAGTATACACGGAACACTCTTCAAGAACACACCAAACAACATATTAGACAGATTACACAAGTTCGGGGACATTTAAAACATATATGAAGATAATTTTGCAGTGAGATTTTCTCGAGACAACATTGGCGTTTAACCTTGACATATTTTCGAGCGGCCATCTTGAAAATGCGAATCAATGCCTCCAACATCGCCTGACGTCATAGTCTACATATGGTTTGACAATTCAATTTTTTAAACATTATATAAGGATTATTCAGATATTGTTAGATAATAATTATTGAAACCACTTTATTTGTAAATGTTATACTTTCTCGTTTACCCTTCTCTGACTATTAATAATATAATCGCTCCAAGAACCTTTTTTCTAATAATTGTAAAATATAACCTGTATGAACAACTCGATTATTTCCTGAGACGGAGTCGACAATTGCTCACAATCGATTAAACATCGATCCTTTCTTAAATTTGTTAATAAATCCATTTATTTCAATTGTTTGTATCTATAAATTATTTCACATGCTAATTTAAGGTTTATTTATTAATGCAACGAGACTTCCAGAAGAACAAAATATTTTAGAAAGTCAGATATTGGACCAGCACGAAAAATCACAAATCGATTGCTGATCGGAGTTAATCTGATTAACTCCGGACTTTGTTAAGATCTTCAAGAAGTGCTAAATAATTAATAAATACCTTACTAAATTTCAGAATTTCTATTAAAACATTAAACTGAATTATTCTCAGTCACAGACATCTAGTAAAACATAAAAATTTTTTTTGAAAATTTTTTTTTATAAAATTTTTTCTTTATTATCTTTTTTTGTAAAGACCGCATACAGGGTCTAGTTACAAAGTGGCGTCAAACTTAGAGGGCTTGATAAGTTAAGCCTGGCAGCGGTTATCCAGTCAGGAAGAAGGGCAACAACGATCAATCAAAATGGCAGAACTTACACAAGAAGAAACGGAGGAGATAATGGAAATGCTCCTACAATTGAGAAAACAAATGAACGAGAACCACGAATCGCTAATGAAGAAAATGGAAGGAGTCAATAAAAATATAGAATCCACTAACAAGAAACTGGATGATTGGGCCGAGGAAAGGAGAGGGGAAAGATTAAAAAGAGAAGAATTAAGAAAGGAGAAGACCGAAGAAATAAAAAATGATAGCAAACCAGAACCAGAAGAAATACCAAACGAAAAAACCTTGGAACAAATAGTGGTATTACCTGGAATTAAAACTAACGGAAACAAGGAACATATTAAACAAAGGAAAAGGAGAATGTATCCAAGAAATGTAATAAAATCGAAGGAAGAGTTGGAGATGATGAACCATGGGTTAATTGATGGCAATAATATCCCAATTACCAATGACAAAGACATCATGAATTCTAGGAATTATAGGAGGAGAATCGAAGTAATTTCAGAAATAATTTACCACAAAGCAGTAGTCTACCACTGGGAAAGGACCAGAGGTAAACGGAATACAACATGTGGACCAGATCAGTTTCAGTGCGGGACTGGACAGTATATTCCAGGAAGATGGAAATGTGACATCTTACCAGACTGTGGTGATGGCACAGATGAACCACCAGAATGTGTTCCATTAGTGCGCCATCCAGGACAGTTCCAGTGTATACTTACACAAAAATTTATTCTTTCAGGGTGGATATGTGATGGTGAACCAGCTTGGGGGGCTTCAGACAAGCAAATAATCTATAATTCAGATGAAGATCCTCACAGATATTTTATATGCAATACTACATATGGACCAGAGACATATTGGGGTATAAAACAATATGATAAAGGGAACCACATAAGCTTTGTGGCCATCAAAGGAATAACGGCTAGAAGAATGAAATACAAGGCAAAGGCTAAAAATGTCACTGGTACCGGAACAAGTATGGAGACTATGGTCATCCGGACAATGAGAGCAACTGAAATGACAGACTATGGTTAAATCAAATACCACACACCTCCACAAAAAGGGACTGATGTCATGATAACCGACAACGGCAAAGAACCACGACAAAGAAGAAGAAAATAGTTACCAATGAGGAGAAATTATGACCTCATTATAAAATTAATAAAAAACATTCATTTGAAAGAATAATAACCATGACAGGAATAATGTGAGAATAATATCAAAGATATATGTAATTAAACGAATTAATATGAAATGATAATGAATTAAATGTCAATTGTAATAACGACAGTTATAAGAAAGTTCTAGAACATAGAACAAGTGGAAATATTAAAAACAGAGCAATAAAATAAAAATGTCATAAAAATATGCTACTAAAAACCAATGCAGATTATAATAAAAAACCAGAAAGTAATAAAGAATTTATAACCAAACACTTTTTATGCTAAGAAAAGTTGAAAAAGGTACTAATAGAAGAGCTTCCTACCATAATATCTAATGAATGAAACATCAAGTTAAAGAGTCAGAAGAACAACCGAGATAGGAATATTAAAATCTCTGAGCAATATAATAAGTAATAAGTGAAGTATCCCAAAGATATTTTTTAAATAGTAACAAATGTGTACTATTCTGAATAATTTTTCAATCTGTCTGTAGATAATTCCAGCAGTATTAATATGTTTTTTGAGCAGAGATGATTTGCCTCTGTACTCAAATATGTGTGATGTATTGGACAGCAGAGGAAGTAGCGTACAGTGCCTCTCTGAACTGAACCAGCTCACAAAGTAGGGAACGATAGGGAGGAAATATCCCAAGGAGAAAATACTAAGAAGAAATATGAAAATAAAATAATAAATATGAAACTCAGATGACTATTACTATCAAGGAAGATCAAGTGAGAATGAGAAGGATATAAGCTCAAATATATATAAGAAAATTTTTAAAATGGAAGGAAGTCAAGAATAATAACAAACCTAGAATAATTATCATAAGCAATTGTTTCAGACAAAGCAAGTATAGTCTGAAAAAATCACTTCTGGAGAAGGGCATTCTGTAGCGTGGCAGAAAATCCACTACTTATTAATTCAATTAAAATCATAAAAATGAATTACATTACTTATACTAATATAATATCGAATGAAATTTAATGAATTCAAAGGAATAAACCACAATAAAATAAAAATCCTCATTGCATTATATAAAAACCACTGTTAAAAATCAAAGAAATTATTAAAAGCAACTCATATTATAAAATCAGGAATTTACCCAGGAAGTTAGGAGCAGTAAACAAATTAGAAACCACAAAATAAAGAAGGAAGAATCAGTTTAAGAGAAGTGAAACAACAAAATACCCCAAACACAAGAAGAAGGAAGAGTAGAGTTTATTATCAGGAAGTAAACAATACCCTGAACCCTTTAACGAAGAGCAAAGTCAGTATCAGAAAATAAAGTAGATACTCCAAACCAAACATCAGTCAAGATAACACGAAGTACCTTGGTTTACCCAAGAGTGAAGAATGAAGACAAGAAGAAAGAAGAAGGAAGACCAGAAGAAAGACAAGAATGAAGACCAGAAGAAAGATAAGAAGAAAGACAAGAAAAAAGACAAGAAGAGAGGAAGAAATAGTATGGAAGAAACACCGTTATAAGACCTATTATTAACTACCATCAACCCCAAACCCATAAAGACAATTAAAGAAAGTATAACATCCCAAAACCCTATAAAATGTAATTATTAATAAGCCAAAAGTGTTGTATAGTATTATAAGAAGTGAACCAACTAATGCTATTGTGTGTTAAAAAAAAAATAAACAAGTCTTAACAGTCCATGATTACTAAAGGTCTGGTCTGAGATAATAAGACTCAAAATATCAGAACCACCAGTGAAAAGTGAACTAGTGCAAGTGTTTTTGGAAATACAATAAACTTAAAGTTGTAGTGATACTATGACTTATCAATATGCTATATAACAACTTTTATATTCAATAATACACATCATCATAAAATAATAAAATGGAAGATTTCCAGTATTTTATTATTTTAATGTAACTTTGTTATTACAAGACATTTGTAAAAATGATAATAACTAGAGTATGGGTGGACATGTTTACTGATGAAGGGGGTAATAAATAATAATGGTTTAGACCAGAAAGGACTGGAATTAATTTAAATGTTCATAGGTTTAAAATATTTAAAATGGCTATTTGTTCACAGCCATGAACTCAATAGGTTTGTAAGAATTTTTAGTCAATAAGATTTATATGTGTTTAAAATAAATTATGTTTGCCAAATAACAGCATACATACCATTAATAATGTTTCAGTAGGTATGCTGTGTTAATTAAAGAAGGAGTTAAATGTATGTTTTCAAACAATGTCAGCAATATGTCCAATTGTACAGAATGCTAAGTAATGTTCATTATTATTTTTATATAACAGTAGTATTAATTAGATACTACACATAACAATAAGTTTATAAACCATTTTATTTTAAGTCATAATAACTGTTTAAAGTCAGAGGAGGAGTAGGATTAAATTTATTTGAGAAAGACAGAAATGTAAAATTCTAAACTCTAGGCCATTTGATGAATTCACAGAAGCCATATAAACCAGTTAATTCACTTATAATTTCTGTAAACTGACAAGATTTAGGTAAGGTAAATCAGTTAACCACTACTGTGAATGATCCTATGAGTTAAAATGATAATAAGGAAATATACCTTAAAATATTGTAAATTTTTGAAATATATAATTTAATTATTTTTAAAGAGGAGTGTTAAATTCAGAGATTAAAACAAAAAACCAGTTCAAAGGTTCAATTTATATGTATTTAAAGAAAGGAAGAGAAATATGACTATTTGAAATTTATTATAATAGTATTAATAACAGTTAAAATGGCAGAAAAATTATATGAAGGCGGAAACCAGTTTTTGAGCCTAGATTTCCAAAAAGAAAGAAATTTGGTAATATCCACAAAAATGTCAACAGATATGGACTATAATATATCAATTCAAATAGAATGAGATAATTAAACCAATTATAAGGTTCATAATTCATGAAGGTGATGAATAAACTAAATAAATTCCATATATAATGTATTTTTGTATCATGTGTATGGGAAATCGAAATATTTTAACAATACTTTTTCAAAGATTAACTGGTCCAGATTTTGACTAACGTGAAGGAAGTTAGTTAGTTCTTTGTTAATGATCAAACTGAACAGTTCATGTAATATAACGTTCCTTAAAACCGTGTAGAAAAGAGTAATAAGGTTGTCTAGTAAATTCAGTGGAACGGGAGTTACGTTAAACAAACACTTTTACAGTAAAAACAAATTAAACTTTAACGACAATAGTGAAACATAACACCACACTACAAGATACAAGTGATTTAAAACAGTAAAACAATATATTTGTGATAATTCACGCTACAACTCATAACCGCTTTTTGAGTAGTTAACCAACAGAAGTGAACACAAATAAAATAACATAATAACACCAGTATACACGGAACACTCTTCAAGAACACACCAAACAACATATTAGATAGATTACACAAGTTCGGGGACATTTAAAACATATATGAAGATAATTTTGCAGTGAGATTTTCTCGAGACAACATTGGCGTTTAACCTTGACATATTTTCGAGCGGCCATCTTGAAAATGCGAATCAATGCCTCCAACATCGCCTGACGTCATAGTCTACATATGGTTTGACAATTCAATTTTTTAAACATTATATAAGGATTATTCAGATATTGTTAGATAATAATTATTGAAACCACTTTATTTGTAAATGTTATACTTTCTCGTTTACCCTTCTCTGACTATTAATAATATAATCGCTCCAAGAACCTTTTTTCTAATAATTGTAAAATATTATAACCTGTATGAACAACTCGATTATTTCCTGAGACGGAGTCGACAATTGCTCACAATCGATTAAACATCGATCCTTTCTTAAATTTGTTAATAAATCCATTTATTTCAATTGTTTGTATCTATAAATTATTTCACATGCTAATTTAAGGTTTATTTATTAATGCAACGAGACTTCCAGAAGAAGAAAATATTTTAGAAAGTGAGATATTGGACCAGCACGAAAAATCACAAATCGATTGCTGACCGGAGTTAATCTGATTAACTCCGGACTTTGTTAAGATCTTCAAGAAGTGCTAAATAATTAATAAATACCTTATTAAATTTCAGAATTTCTATTAAAACATTAAACTAAATTATTCTCAGTCACAGACATCTAGTAAAACATAAAAATTTTTTTTTGCAAATTTTTTTTTATAAAATTTTTTCTTTATTATCTTTTTTTGTAAAGACCGCATACAGGGTCTCGTTACAATACATATATCAAATGTGTTATAAATATTGTAATACATAAGCTGTATGTTGAGGTGCCGTGGACCATGTATGACTTAATATACATTTGGGAACAATATTTCCAACTGAGTATTAATGTGTCAGGTTTTGTTGAGGGTAGTTGTTTAATTAATCAGATCGTTTTTAGTGTAATTCTGTGCAGAAGACAAAAAATATGGCATTTATGGGAAAATACGTCTTACGGACTAACATTGTATTGTATTTGGTAACAACAGTACAGAGCAGGTGTCACACTTCCGCTGTCTTGCTTGTGACATCACTTGTGATGTGGATTATGATGTTGATCACAAGTTGGTAAATTTTCTGGCAGTATGTGGGACAATTCGTCGAGCGCTGTCGAGAAAAATAAGGAAAGAGACTCGACTAAAATTTGGGAAGGTAATGGCTGTGCCATTGTTATTGTATGGTACTGGAACCTGGGTTCCGGCGAAAAAACATCTCACTGGCGTCGGAGACGAGATTCTTGTAATCTGTCAAAGGCTGCACAAAGAGGTAGACTCTACAATGATGAGATTCGTAAATAGTTGAACATTTTAAATTTCGAAGATCGTATTGTAGAGAACAACGAAAGATGGATTGCTCATCTGAGTAGCATGCCAGATGGCAGGTTGCCTAAGGAAGTGTGGCAATTCAGGCCTAGGAAGCGTTGGTGAAGTGGACATATTCCTTTGGGTGATTAGTCTAGTCCCTGATAGAATAAGAAGAAGCAGCAGAGATTTTAGATGTGTCCGAGTGGAAGACAGTGCACCCGTGTGAAAGTGTCAACATCCAACTATTTTTGCTTGTTCACATATAAGTTTATTATTTGAGTCAAGATTTTCCGGACTGTGGGCTCCAGTCCAAAATTTGGGAGTTAACACATGGCAGTCATCTCCGGAGGGCGCTGCAGACTAGGATCAGTCGTCGGTGATTGCACTGGTTGGTGCTGTGCAGTTGAAGGAATACAACATTGGACTATGGCCAATGATAGCCTAAATAAATTATTGTGTTTATTATTATTTTTTAACACATTTATATAGCCACATTTTGGGGCCGCTGGAATTGATTGTAGCCTACTGTGTGTAAATTTTAAATTTGTGTATACTTTATGGTAAAAATGAAACATGGTAAAAATAACTTTTAGTAATTACGTAATGAACATCCCTTAATCTGTTTTAGTTATAGGTAATATATTACTTTGCTATATGTTGACTGTTGTAGGTATAAACAATTTATGTACCAATCTAATATCCAATTGTTGATTACTGTTTGTTTAATTAATTAAAATAACATTACAGTTAGTAATTTAAATTGTAATACTGTATAAATTAAGTTCTCTCATACTATAATTTGCTCGTTTTCTTAAAGATAATTTGAAGATGTAAACAAACTATCATAAGTCTTCACATATAAAATGATACATACATACGCACGCACACACTCACATCACCAACACGTTCACCCAAATATTTAATTGTTTCGTTATGTTTGATATTTCTATTGTATTTCATACACAGGTCCTGAAGATGACAATAAATATTGTCGAAACGTCGACGCAAAATAGGTAAAATTTTTATTATTGACCGATCCTCACTAACCATCCACTAAAACATTCATTGATTGACAGTCACTAAACATTTAAGGATTTATGTATACTCGTAATTTTCACTTATTTTTAAGTAGACACCACAGTCGTTAAGTAGTGACGACTGTATTCAAGGCCATAACTAGAACTCGACCGCGACAGAATGATTGGCTAAGAACTAAATTGTTCACAGTATTATTGACTTTGAATTAACTGCAGTGTTAAGACCTCTGTGACATTCAGTGTAAATGCAAGTGCATGATAAACTGCTCTGTGCGGGGCGCATTCAGTGTAAGAATTAGAATAGTTACAGATACACTGTTGAAATAAATAAATGTAAAATATTTAAACAAATAATATTTGCAATAAGAAAATAACATTTATTTTAAAAGTATGACATTTTGAAATAACTTATTATTTAAATAGCATGTGATCGAATTGAAATCGCAAGATCCAGAAATGAACTTTAGAGAAGCATGAAACACACACTCACACACATCACGCATGCGCAGAGACGTGAATAAATGCATTTCAATTATGTATTCAGCTGTATAGGCCTATTACTTGCACATATATGAATGAAATCGAAGTTCAAATGGATTATTCAAAGATATAATTCACCGATGTTAAGGACAAGGTTCTCATATTTGAAAAAGAAAAATTTTGTATAATTATTATTTTAATGTGTGTGTGTGTGTGTGTGTGTGTGTGTGTGTGTGTGTGTGTGTTCGGTAACTGGTAAAGAATTGACTGTAACTAAGGTGAAAATGATTGATACCTAGTCTATTGCTCTACTTGAACAAAATGGGGCCCTTCTTTCGACTCATATTAATGTTTGAAAAATTAGTAAGTTTGTGAATATTATAATTTATAATCGGGATAATTTTATATAGTGGTGTGCAACAGTGATCATTCTGGTTGTGATTTCAACCACTAACACAACTTTCTTCATTAAACTTCTATTATAATTTATTAATGCTGAAGTCGGTGAAATACTCCATTTACTAGTAAGTTATTTTGTTTTACTATTACTAAAAGTTAACATTATTTCTGCTTCGCCTACGTTTGAGGAGTACTGTGTCAGCCGTAGTCAATCATTTTACATTGTCCAATAGAGGGTTTAACATCGGCTGTAGTTACCCTCAAAACATCCAACGACTAAACGAAATCGAAACCACCAACCACAGCAACTGCTATCATCCCTCGTCTGTTGCGAGCTCAGTTCAATGCATTACATTTCTTAAAGACTGCCATCGGTTAATGTTCTTCTCAAATTAACAAAATATTAAATAAAAATGTTCTTCATGTTATTACTTCCTGTGTCGTTTTGGACCATTTATTAAGTATATTTCTTGGCTCACTAAGTAATATGCCAGCCTTACCGACAGGAACGAGTAAAACGAAGTGTAAGATAAACCGTTGTCTACTGGGTCACGTTCCCTAGTTCACGAAGAAAATTCAATTTTTCCTTCAAAACGTTTTAATTTTCACCAAGAAACACACACACACACAGTAGAAATTTTACCAAGATAAAGTACGAGAAAAGAAACAAGTCGTTTTGTATCGTTAACGATGCATAATTTCAGAATACGTGATATCACAAGAGAAACGCGCATAAAATACAAAATAGATAACAAGAAACATTAAGCGGTTGTTATCACGTATATACTTATAAGCAACGAGACAGGGAGCACGTAGTTTTAGATTAAGATTTTTTGTAGTTAGAAAATACGAATGAAGAAGAAAAAACTTGCAAGAGTGTATCAGCAGCGACAGCAGCGCCCTCTCAGCGACTAGAGGGTGAGTTTAATTATAACGCGCAGAGATGATTTATTTAGTACTACTAGTCGTGTTTGTGTCGCCGTCATGACGCTGTTGTCGCAGTACAGATATGAAAGGAGAGAGCGAAAGAGTGTGTGTATGAGAGAGAGAGAGAGAGAGAGAGAGAGAGAGAGAGAGACCGACCGACATACACGACATATGCTACTGACTGGAACAAATTAAAAAGGAAAAAACAAATCGTCTACATAGCCTATATATCAGTACCGCCATGTTTTAATAATTTTCTCCAGTATTGTCTCTTTGTACCGTACTATATTAACGTATTTAACTTACCTAAAAGTATGTCAACTTAGTAAGGCTGTAAGTAAATATCTTATGCCACTGGTGGTAAGAAAAAGGTATTGTGTAATAAAAGAAATTAATATGCGAAGTATTTCGATACACGTTGACAGAGTGGGTCGTTAATATTTAAAATCATATCTTTATCCGGATGGTTTCTACTTTCACTGCATCAGTGATAGGGTACAGTTTGCCTAATTCCAACGTGGGTAATTCGATCTTTTACCATGGCCTCTTGAATATTCTATGTTCTTCTACTTTTATGTAGGAAAAATCCCGTCTCCACCAAAAAGTGGAGCCACCTTCTTTTAGGACACAACCTCTACTTCTTCATCCAGTGGGTAGCGTATATTCTTCATAACTATTTTGACGAGTCGGTCCTAGGTCATTCTCTCAACATATTCATGCCAGTCTTCTTTTCTCCTCTGAACCCAGTCACTTAATCTTCGATCGGCGATTTTTCCCTTATGTCGTCATTACTGTCCCAAGGACCAAAGACGGTATAGCAGGGGTCTCCAAACTACGGCCCGAGAAAGGTCATTGTCCGGCCCGCGGCAACCCGGCCGATGCTGCGTGCAGTTTTTAAATAGACGGTCAAAATACTTAAAATATTATAACATTTTACTAAATAACTAAACAAGAAATAAGTATAAAATCAAAGTACAGGGCTAACTTGTCGGACGAACACTTGAAATCCATCTAGTGATAGGACCCATCAAAATTTGACCCAAAATGGACAGACATTATATGTCAAAAACAACACACATCCCACACGTACATAAGATAGCCAAAAAATAATACATAAGAAATATCTTTGAATGTTATTTTTCCTTACTTTTATTTACATTATTATGAATAAATGAATTTTTCTTTGGATGAGTCTGCTTAATTTTTATTTAAATAGCTATTTTATTGATTTGGTTATTTCGTAAAATTAAAAAATAAGTTATATATATAGACTATGTGTGTGTGTGTGTGTGTGTGTGTGTGTGTGTGTGTGTGTGTGTGTGTGTGTGTTGTTGGTCCGCATGGTTTCCAAGATTTTTCAATTCGGTCCTCAAGTGAAAAAGTTTGGAGGCCCCTGCGGTATAGCATTAAAAAATATTCTCTGTATTTCGAACTTTTTTGGTTAATTCGAAGTAATGTTCAAACCTAAAAAAGTTGCTGCCGTATGAACTAATCACGTAAAATTAAGAGATACATAGTATAATAATAATATTAGTACGTACGTCTCTGTTTCTCTTCTGTTTTCTATTTAATTAATATGTCAATTTATATTGAATTTTAATTTATTAGGTGTCGTGATATAGTTAATTATGACTACCTTATCTCTCTATTTAATCTAAAGTTGTTGGTGTGAGTGAAACTTATGTATGTAGGGTGTTATTCGAAAATTCCGCTCAAGCCTATTCTGCTTTGCAGAGAATGAGAGAAATTTTGTATGGAATTCTCCTCTCTTTAATACCTGAGCAGTCCGCGACTAGCGCTGTGGTTCCCAGACAAGGTAATTTTGGAGGTTAACCCACCGCGTACGGTGATTATTGGTTGTACTCTATCTGTTTTATTTCTTATTCAAACTCCATTAAATCATACATAAATGAGAAGATATTGAAATTATGCAATGATTCTTTATTAGTTCTAATATTTAATATCCAATAATATTGTTCTTACTTGAGATACGAAAAGGCTATAAGTCTGAATTAATCGATTATCGATCGGTACAAGGTTTTATATTAAATTCAGTTATGGTTTTTTTATAATTATCTTAAATACAGGGCGTGAAGGTTCTTTCAACTGTTGGGAAGATCAGAAAATACATAAATAGGAATACAAGGTATTACAATGTAAAGTTTTATTTTATTAAATTTTATTTAAGTAATTGAAGTTTTACCGTTCGCTGGACATCGCGGCTCGAGAAGGCTGTTCACGTCTAACCTCTTTAGTGGTAGTTCAATAGCGAATGCAGATGAGATGATTTTCTTCCGTCTTGTCTCCAAAGTTGTAAAAAAGTGGAATCCTTGGTCCTTGGGTGTTGCAGAATTATCGCTCCTTTTGTTCACCAATGTCCAAGTTTGTGGTAACGTGCTTCGACGAACTCCGAATCCAAATACGTTTATCTATTGGAAGGTGTAAATTGCAAGTTCCAATTTAATTTGGTGGTTATTGTAGTTTCATTTGTTTTAAAGGATTAAATCTTTATGCAGGTAGTTATTTTTCTGTTTTATTACTTCATTAATTTAATATTCTGTTCATGATCCGAAATTAGCCAATTCCAAGTTCTTCCTTTAGTTTCGTTACTTATTATCGTTTTATACCATCCAATTATACAATTTGGTTAATGGTTATTTGACCCAAACTATTGTAATTTGTCATTCATTTATTATAACTTTTGATGCATTTAGTATTCCAAATTAATTGAGTTTTTATTGAGCATCTCTCTTAGTTAAACTCTTCTTGTTCGTGTCCAAAAATTCAAAAATCAAATCAACAAATTATATTCATCTTGTCGTACCTAGCAACAACCTTTTTTTTTATTCTTATTCGATATTGTGTTATATTGTAATTATTTCATATAATATTCTTCCACTCATCAAAATAATTCCTTACTAAACTTCCATTATATCAGAATATAATCTTATTTCTAGCTTGTTTACTAATTCATTATATTTTGCAGGTTTTTTACTCTTAGTCGGTTTCCTTTAATAAATATTATTTTTTCGTTATCAAACATTATCTATCGGTATCATTGCACTATGGCATTATCATAATTTGTTTAGTTTGAGTTTGTTTACTATTTATTATTAATTATTATTAATTTCTACTAACTCATTGAATTATATTTAGTATTTGTTACTAATTTCTTTACCTAACCTTTCTGATCTTATTTATTATATAGTGTTATTGGCTGTTAGGCCTATTATCATACCTTGATCTACTTCTGAATTTAACTTGTTAACAATTATAGCCTTTTTATCCAAGTTTACAAATATAATCAATTTTTAACTACGTACATGTACACAAATAATTATCTTTATGATATCCAACAATAACTTTATGTTGACCTATAGATAACACATAAAAAAATGAAATTAATTAATACTCAATAACTGAGTTCAACCACAGTTCTACAACAGTAAACGAATAATACATATTACTTCATTATTTGATATTCTATCAACAAGAAAACTTTCATATGATAACACAAACTATAACATCATAGTTATGATAACAACATAACATTATATAATTCATAAAGTATTTTTGAGTAACTTAGAACGTACATTATTTACTCATTCTTATCTATTTTCACAACATCAATTACTTTGAAATAGTCAATATTAGCTTTTCTTTCTTACAATTTTTATCAATGTTTTTTATTTACCTCTCACTGAACCTTGAGATTTATCACTATTATCTTTATTACATGCTTATTTTTTATTATTAACACTACCTTGCATTCTTATTACTTTTATACAATGGTGAATTTATTTTCTGACCTTTTATTAGTGTGGAACATTAAAATATTTACTTCCCTATTCTATTTTTAATATTTTTCTTTATGTAACGTCGAGGACCGCATTTCTGTTACGTTACAATAGTTATCTCAAATTGGGGCGAGGCTAATATTCCGCGATGACATGTACACGGCTAGTGAAACGGTAATGAGCGTTATTCACTCAGTCCGTAATTATACAGCACAACGGCAATGTGGACTCATAAAGGTAAACCTCGTCTTACTAACGGTGAGACATAAGAAACAGTGTTGAAAAGAGCCGCGCAATTAAGAACACATTATTTATAAAAGGCTTCTCGATATACAGTTGAGTTTGTTTTACTAACTTATTGTGATGTTTTATCTGTTAAGGAAGGAATTTAAGATACCACCAAATACAGTTTCTACGTATCTAAGAAATAAAGATTAGATTTTGAATTGTGTGTGTGTGTGTGTGTGTGTGTGTGTGTGTGTGTGTGTGTGTGTGTGTGTGTGTGTGTGTGTGTGTGTGTGTGTGTGTGTGTGTGTGTGTGTGTGTGTGTGTGTGTGTGTGTGTGTGTGTGTGTGTGTGTGTGTGTGTGTGTGTGTGTGTGTGTGTGTGTGTGTGTGTGTGTGTGTGTGTGTGTGTGGACCCGAAAAGCCTGATTTGGATGAGTGTGTAGTGAAGTGCATTTAAGAGATAAAAATGGTCTATTCCAGAGAGTAGACCCCTCGTTGTATCAAAAGCTGAGGAATTTGCAAGTATCTTAGAGAAATTAGAGAAAAATGATTTTAAGCCTAGCACTGGTTAACTAACACTTTGTTATAAAAGGACACTCACTCGTAGTCGGAGCAGAAGCGTATGGCTCAAAAATGCTGCCTTTGTTAATGATAAGGAAATTAGCTAAACCATGTTGTTTCAGAAATACTAAAATAAAACCAGATGAACACGAATCAAACAATAGTGCTTGGATGACAAGTGAAAGATGACATTTGAAAATCAACAAAAATTTTCAGGATCAAAACAGAAGAATCAACTTGTACAGCGTACAACACTATTCCAGTGATGTAAAATGTAAAGGTATATTCACCCTCTCCCCCAAAACCCCCTCCCCAAAACTCCCTTCAGTAATTCAAGGGATAGTAAAATATTTTATGGATTTTAACAGACGGCTTGTAGTCCAAAGTATGGTCTCAGTTACTTACTTACGTGAACACGAGAAATCAAAATTAATGACCGCTGGCCGCTGTCCGCATCACTTATTGCTTTTGTAAATGTACTCTCTGCCCTACTGAAGGTGAAGAGGAAACTGAAGTTGCGTAGCCACTGTAGATGGTTGGCGACATGACGCAGAAGTTCATTACGAAAATTTTGTAAACGTAGCGGTGTGCGGCGAACTGACAGTTGTGGAGACAGAAAACAAACGATGGTACAAAAGATGGACCAGCTAGAACGTCATGAGATCCCGATTCCGACAACTTCAAAAGCATCAAAGTACATTCAAGACTTACAACGGTTTGTTGAAGGACAGCAGATTGTACGTAACGTTAGCACATAGCAAACTTGAAGTGTTTATCTTGACTGGATGTTTTAACAAAAGTAATAAAACAATTTTGGCTTTTTAAAAACTATATATTGCGTACTGAACATAAAACTTAGTTATAAGTAACTTTTTTAAATAAAAATGATACATTGTTTTATAAAATTTCGTTTTTTTATTTAATTGTCTACTCTTATTCTTATTTTTAGATTTACTTTCTTAATTCTAATTTTCTACTGACCCCTTCAGCTTTGAATAAGGAAAGTTTTATTGTGTTACAAACTGAAGAAGAAAAATTATGAAAATTAGAATGTCATGACTACAACGGTAGATGAGGAGGAAGAATTAAAATAGAAGGAGAAGAGAAAAGAAGAGGAGAATGAGGAAGAGAAGAATACTCGTTCGAAGCAGTTAAAGAACGATAGCAATCATGTAACGACAAAACAAAATCACGATATCGGAGAGTAGGAGGAAATAATGTGAACATTGTCTAGGCGAGTAAAAACAACACAAGACGAAGGAGAACTAGAAAAATTAAAGGGTGCAAACGAGAATAAATTCGTTTTGCGTATGCGGAGACTGGTCATGTGTTATGTCTACCAGCAAAACGTGTGTGTAACCCCGATGTACCCTGCAGGAGTGTGTGTTTGCTAGTCACACATACCCGATTCTCCAGAGTCCTCTGTAACGTAGGCCTACTCCTCGACTAGTATCCCTACATTGTACACTTGTGCTGGGTGTTTGTTTTCTCTTTTTGTGCTTTCCAGTGTCATCTGTTGGAAAAGCTTTGTTATATCTCATTTGTCTTCACTGTGCTCTATATTACATGTTAGGAAATCAGCTAGTTAGAATTTCCTTAAGCCACAGAGTCCAAGAATGACTGTTTCGGGAAAACATGTTTAATCTGCCAATTGAACTTTTTAACATAAATAGGGCATTACATCCTACTGATGTACTGATTTTTCCTACTGAATATAGCTCTACGCAGGAAAAAATAGTGTGCCAAGAAAATTTCACCACCGGTTTTGGCCTGAAAGGATTTGCCGAAATCTGTGAGCCCCCATCATCATCGACACTATTTGTTTATGTACAATAGAGATTTAGAACGTTATATTGTGTTTGTAGATTTGTATCGTTTTAGTCACTCTATGGTATTAGTCAGCTATGGTAAGTTCATTGAATATTATTTAAACATGTTTCTTAGAACCTTTTTGTTAGCCTTTTTGTTTCCCCCTTGGGCCGGGCACTGTGCGTATGAATTGGTTAGAAATAATGATCAACTTTTATGCAATCTGAAAAAGGAAATAAACAGTAATAGAGACGGCCTCCACTAATTATAAAGAGAAACTTATCAGAACATATATGGGAATGTACCGCGTAAAAGGTGAATGTTGTAACATCACAAAATGTTCCATAATAATAATGAACACCAGAAGGGTGAATAATACTAAAAGAACTATAAATGAGTAACCAGAAAGAATGTAACAGTAAAAATAATAAACCAATAAAGAAGAAAAGAAGAGAAGGAATTCAAGTAAACAGTGATACATCCACTACAAGTACTAAATAACACTACAACATAAAATAAACTGAATGACAAAGACGAAATGACAAGACAAGTTTCCCACATAAACTGTCAAGTGAACTCAATGAAAAACATTTGATAAATAAAATCAAACTGAATAAATAAAATGACAAATGATTTGAATAGTATTGTACTATATATATTATGAATAAAAAACAGCACATTAGCTGATCTAAGTCAAAACAATGATATAACAAAGACAAATATAGTGAACTATGCTAGGAATAGTCACAAACTGTAAAAAATAATATGAAAACCAAATATGTATTATTATAAATTAAGAATAACTATAAATGTAAGCACTGTATGTTTGTGTGTTTAGGTAAATTCATAAGTAAGTAAAATGTGTACAAAAGATAATAATAGTCAGGGAACAAAAACATTGTAACATAATGATAACAGACCCTGAATGACCAATTTAAATCAATGAAATAAGAATTAAATAGAAACCCTACTAAGCATAATGCTGTAGAATCATGACAATGATGTAAAGAATCTAAAGTACCACCACATGTGGGACGTTATAAAAATGAGAGATGAGAAGGACATGTTAAAATAAAAATAGTAAAATATGAAAGTTTATGTTAGTAAATCAAAATAGGTAAACAGATAATTAATATTGTTCAGCTGAATGCAGCATTTATATATAATAAGGAATTCTTTTTAATCAATTAATCATGTTCAAAGTAGAAATTAAGATTAATTAAACAAATATTAGAAAAAAGTTAATGGTCGGATTTGCAACATTTAGCAGACGACGCATGTAAACAATGTACTAGTAAGTTTAAAGTAATGAAATATTAATGAAAACTGTGACCAAACTGGCATCAAGCCATGTCAAAATAAAGATAAAGAAATAAGCTGTACTATGATAGTAATAGAACCCGAAATGGAATTGTAATAGTTGAGATATAAACGTTACCATCATAAATTTGGTGAATTTCGAATAAATACAACAAATAATATTAACATTGAAAACAGACGCCAAAATACAAATATGTAATGCCTATTAATAGAATTACGTCATCATGACATAATTTCGGACCAATCACGAACGATTTTAGTAAGACTTCGAGAGCTCCAAGTTAATTTCTAAAAAAAAGTATATAAACGAGGATCAATGTAAACAGAAAAGCATTTTGTCTAAATTCACTCAACCAGCAACAACAAATCCAGGCCAACTAATCATCAAAATTTAATAATTCAACGATAAAGAAGAAGTATAATTCAATCAGTGCATCGAAAATAGTAGTGAAACTTTAACCAGAAGTGCGTGTGAACGAACGAGGTTAGGTATCAACCATAACCAAGCAGTAGCTTATTCAAGAAGAAAATTACCCATTCAAGTGCGAATATTAGTTAAGTGTAAACACGATCATTGAGTAAGATCGTTAAAAGTGTTAATAAATTAATCATTGCGATTAATCACCAGGGAGTACAGTGCTCATACTTACTTTGTTTACATTCTAGCCAATAATAATATCGAATAATACACAAATGTACTGACGCAAAAAACAATAATACTATAAGTAACCAACACTGTATTAAAGTTATTTAGAGGAATTAACAGATTCCGACGTAAGATTTCATATGTAAACTTTTTTATACCTAACCTAAAACTTATTCAGAACAAACGAACTTTTCGTTTATTAGCTTTCAATAACTAAAGGTGTCTAACCTAACAATATGATATATCATAATAGCATTGTAGCATAAGGCAGTGGCGTTCTATTTTGTAATTTAAAAGAAGTCACCCTTGAGATAAATAACCATTATAAATAATCTATCAATTATAATTAGAGTTTTCATGTTAACCAAACTGAGCTAGATAAAAGTAAAGAAACCGGACGATCTGTGATCCGTTTATTATTTTCAAATGAATGCAGTTAATTGAATTTATTTCATAATGAATAATAAATAACAGAATTGTAAAGTAACAACATTGTCAACAATTATTTCAACTAGAAATTAATCAGTATTACTAATTACTGAGGTGCATTTTGTAGTAAACAAACAAACAGAAATTTAATGCATAATTTTGATCTAACCATTTGATCAATTATTGATTTGTAAAATATCAGAATTAACTATTAATTTATTCAGAAGAATTCTTTTTATGGGACATTTCTCTCGAAAACCCATATGGCGCCTAAATAAAATTTCAAAGCGTTTACAAAAAGCTTTCACAGCATTAATAAACTGTGCAATCAAAAGCCTGACAGTTTATTCACCACCTGTGACCAACTGAACGTCTAATACTACATCACAGGTACGTGAAGGTTTGATTTATGTAAAATAACTTTGTCAAGACAATACACTGACACATACAGACGACACTATTCCACAGGAGAGTGAAATAACGTCAAGAGATCTACGCAACTGTTTACATTCATCAACGGATCTACAATTAATTATTTACTCACAAATAAATAAACAAAACCATCAAAATCGAATTAAACAATTATTCAAATAAATAAACAAATAATTGAAGAATATATTTAACTAACGCGAGTGTTAAATTCAACAATAACAATAAAAGTTTTAAAAAGAGGTACGTAAAGGGGTAAGTTATAATGTGCTAGATTTGGGAACACATTACGAGGAAAACGCGATAGTTGACTTCTTTAGAGCGACGGTGAAATTGCAACTATAAATCTACGAACATACACACATACGTATAGGCCTACTTGTTTTCATGTAAATTATAAAGTTTAGTCCGAGAGTCTGCGCGCGTTTCCAGACAACGTAAAACTTAACAAATCTGTTGCATACACAGCACAGTCGTAACTGTCCTATTTGATTGTCGTTGATCTTTGATTTAACTGCTGCAAACTGCATACATTTAAATACTACATAGTAAGAAATAAACGACTTCGTAACGATACCTTAAATGTTCAGTACCTACAGTAAAGTTTAAAGAAAATTCTTATTTTATGGAAGTGAAATAGGTATAGAATGGTGCCTTTGTGACGGCAATTCGTTACCACAAAGGCCCTAATTTTGATATTTTTCCTAACTAAAGATATTTTTGAATGGCGTGTGGCGCGGTTACTGTAAAGTCACATCGTGGTTACCACGCACTTCCTTCATATCCCACTGGAACAAACTGCTTGACCCAATTCCGCCAATTTGTACAGGTTTTTGCTTCCTTCATTCCGGTTTCTATTCTCGATAACTACTTTTCTCAATTCAGCATGATGTCATTCTCCTAAAGTATCGACTGATTTATAAACAGAATTTAGGTATTGTCAGTTATATTTTATCTAAGCTTATATTCCTAATGATTTCCTTCAAACGAAAGCGGTGGTATATAACCTCTGTCTTTCCGATTACTACAACTGACTTTTTTCCAGGAATTTTCAATTTTTGTATATACTATTTCTCGTACATTAACGTATTTAACGTCAAATTTTGCACCCTTTATTTTTGTAACTAAAAACTGAAAGGAATTTATATAGGCCCTACATCCTAAAGAGTTAATGGGTGCAATTGGTGACTTCCTTTTTTTTATTGAATTGTAAGAATTACACACAAAATATACAATTCAATGCGCTCAAAGCACATATAATTTGTCGTTAATACAGAATGTATTAACATCAACCCCTGTATGGAGTGGTGTAGGTAACTGTTACTTCAAGTATCAAATATCGTGTTCATCAGCAAAGGGAATGAACATCTGAATTCTAACATCGTTCGTGGTTTGATAGAGTACAACAACTCTGCCAACCACACCCCGATTAAGACTTAATGTCAGTAGGTAGGCCTATAAGTGTTTAGGCTTATGTACATCGATAGTCTTAATTGTTGCAAAAGTTTGTAGCAAAGCTAACTAGGATAGTTACAAAGACAAAGTTGTGGAACCTCTATGGGTACTGGCTTTGTGTGTGTGTGTAGAGTTGTTTGTTTGTTGTACCTAATACAGAGGTTGGCGGTACAGACCGAGGTAGATGCTATCTGCACGGCGGCTTGATGTCATTGTTTCAGCTGTAACCATTGGACGCATTTATCTGCGAGCACCGGTAATTGTGCTAAGATGATAATCTCCAAGTTTCGCTTCTCTTTGTGCATCGCATTGGATGCACATTATGCTTGACAATGCACCGCGCGGCCGATGGATTGATGTGTGCAACAAGTGCAACAATGGGCCAAGGTTGTCTCCCCCTCTCGCTCTTTCTCTTTGTTGCATGCTCAACCGACAACCAACCACTCGCTCTATATAGCCGAAGAAGAAGAAAAGAAAATAAGAAGAAGAATGAAAATAAGAAACGGTGATATATATTTTATGACAGTGTTTCAGTTGCTTATCGTTTATAATAAGGTAACTTTTAAATTATGACTGAACAAAAAACCTCAAAATATTTCAAGTATGAGAATATTTTCGATTTTAAATTCTAGTTCGGATAGAATATTATGCCGAAAAAAAATGCTAAATAAAACAGACTAGTAAAGAGTAAAGCTCTCCTTATCGAGACAATACGAATGAGGATTTTCAACAACAATAGATATCGACTGACGGATTCTTTGAACTGTTCAATAAAAACGATGGTGGCCGACTGCATTTTTGTGCTGCAACAAGAAGGAGAAGAAATACTTGGGTTGGTTCACAGAGAAACAATTTAACTTTATTGTATTGTACAGGAAACCTAACTTTGCTTTTTTCTGGTGTGTGCGCGCGCGCGCGCGCGCGCGCGCGCGAAAAACCCAGTTTAACACTGTATTGGTCGAAGGTATCGAACAAAATCATCAAATTTTATTCCCTTAGAAAATAAAACTGCATATATTTATACTTGTTTTCTTTCGTGACCCCCTTAAAAATTTATAGTTAGTTATACAGATTTTTAATAATTATTTATGTATTCAGTTAGTATTAGACTCTTTATTAAAAATTTATTCAATATTCTCTTCAATTCAGTAGTCTATATTTAACGTCCCTACAGGAAGATGAAGGGTTGTGTTGCAGAGTTGAAATTCTGTTGACTTAAGAAAGAGAATGACTGTTGTACGCAATTCAAGTAAGTAATTTTTAACACAACATACCTTATTACTTAAGAGAAAACTATAGAAAAAGTTGGGCTTACTGGATTAGTGGATACGGCGCGGCACCTGACTACTAATCTAGAGGTTGCGGGTTCCATTCCCGGACGCACCGCAAAAACAAGGCCCAATATTCGATGTACCTGGGATAACTGTAGCGTACTAGGGGCCACACTACCTTCCTTGTATGATGAACGGTTCACGGTAAGGCAGCCTATCCTGCCATACTGCCTAATCCTGTTTAGGTGGTAAGGAAGGCGTCATTATTATTAATAGGGTCAAAGCATGATACCTGCTTACGACGGGATAATGACTGTAAATTTAACAGACGAGGAGAACAGTGGA